>JAMWET010003381.1:0-87500 GCA_024036415.1 Prochilodus magdalenae | reverse complement strand
CTGGTGTCCTGTCTAGGGTGTTTCCGCCCCTTTAACCCCTCGCAGCCCAGAATAATAAAGCGGTTTAGAAGTTGAGTGAGTGAGAGTGAGTGTCGTGAGTGACTGACATCGTCTACAGGTAGACATTAAGTCTAAATACCTATTAACAACAATGCTGATTTACAATACAGATGTGAGGCACCGGTTCTGACACCCAGCGGTTCATTTGTCCATACTGACTTACCTCTTAGACAGAGGAAGGTGAGGAAGTCCTCTGTTTTGGGTTTGCACTTGGTGAGATCACTGAGAGGAAGGCTAGGGCTTGGTGGCATGGCCTCCAGTAGTTTAACCGGAGTTGCATTGGGAGAGCTTGGCTGAGATTGGGCAAATTTCCTCTGTGCTTGCAGCCTTGGCCTACGGAAAGAGTGAGAGAGAGAGAGAAAGAGCAGAGGAGAGTAATTCATGTTGGAGACTACGGCTCAATGAATAGAAACATATGATGCCATGCAGACCCAGAATTCATTAGTGTTGTTGGTTTGTGTTCATTTCACTGATTGGTTGGGTGTGAGCTCACTAACAGAGGGTGCCTATAGAAAGAGGGGAACGGTCAGAGCCAGGAAAAAACTCCCAAGAGAAGAACCAACCCTGGTAGCAGCTCAGAGATGGCTGAGAGCTACACACTCCACAGAGCATGTTCAATTCCAGCTGAGGTTTTCAACATCGCTCATTTGTGGGTTAGTCTTGTACTTTGGGCTTCATCTTTATTATGTGTCACACACACGAGTTCAAGAATACTGGTCAGCCATTGTACAGGGATTCAGACGCTCCGTTATTCGCACATTCGACCCCATTTGAGCCAAAAACTCCTACTTTGCATGAAGGCTGTCAAGCCCTGCTGCTCAGCACACCAATGCGTTTCCATGCAGCTCCAACGGCCAGGAAACCCCAGAGGACCATCTGACACTAACCCCACGGCCATCACCAAACCATGAACCATTCTCAAGGTCACTGTACTACGAATACAGAACTGGTACACCTGAACCTAATCACACCCTCACTGTCATGGCCCTGATTTGGCTTTTCCTCTGTATTGATGTAGAAACTCAATCGAGATAGGCAATACATGTCAGACTGCAGCTTGTTTGGTAAGAGCGAACGAGTACTGGTGCAGTGTTTACATTTGTCAAAGTAGACCTAACCAAAAGGCGGATTTCAGTAGGTCTGCACCAAACAAGGAAGGTGTGCCCAGGGATGCCTACTGCATATTGCAGGGTGGGCATCCAAAACAGTGTTGCTAAGCTTGGCTGTCTAATCATAAATAGGTAGGCCTTAAGATGGAAAAGCTTGAGAACCCCTGATTTCTAACAGCAGAATGTCTTGGGTGGGCAGACTTGAGTCTTGGTTGAGTCGTGGTTGATGTAGCTCAGCGGATAACACCACTACCTGTAAAGTAGCCACCACCACACGTGGGAGACTGGGGTTCGAATCCCGGTCTGGGTGATGCTGTGCTACACCAATAAGAGTCCTTGGGCAAGACTCCTAACACTACATTGGCCTACCTGTAATGTGATTAACCTTGTAAGTCGCTCTGGATAAGAGCGTCAGCTAAATGCCATAGATGTAGATGTAGTCTGGAGCTCGTAAGTTGGAAGACTGAAAGCCAACCCTTTTTGGACTCCAGTCCGACCAGGAACAACTGTGTGGCTCCTAGTCAGGTCTAATGAAGATCCAGGGTGTTGCGTATGATTCGTAGGAAACTCCATGTCCGGAATGGGGTACAAAAGTTATGTATTCGGCTAAAAAATGGCAAAAGTTCATGTTCAAAAACATCTCAGCAAGTGCACAACGCAGCATGAAGCAACAACCAAAAGGGCTAGGCGGATTTCAAACTCCCTGCTGCTAAAATAAAACTAGATCTTGACCACAGAACTTAATTTACCCCACCTGGCCCAACCTCTCCACCAACCACTGTGCATAATTAGCTTCGCGTAGCTAATATTTATGATAAGCCCCCATTCATAGGCCATTAAAACCAAAGTCCATGTTTTAAAAGGGGTATAATTAACACGAGCCATGCAGCATGTGCTGTCTGTAACATCTGGAGAAGTTTACTTTTGAGGGCGCTGAGGGAAGCCTTCAGTCTGTTCAGCCGGTTCTTATACGTTCAGCATGATGGTGTGTCTGTACTTCTTTAAGAACGAGCCGACTTCGCATTATACACGGCTCAAAAATGTGTGCTAGAGCAGATCAAGGACAAGCGAAGCAGCTCTGCAGGGAAAGAGCAATCCCACCACTTATAACTGATATGCTTGTATTCTATATTGTTTCCATTATGTCATATAAACCCTCCATTTCCCATGCAATCAATCCACTTCTGAATACTTCCTGAATCTCAGTTCGACTACAAAACAAATCCCAAGTCTTCCCTTCACAACCACACGCAGCATGTGTTGCCTATATTGATTATCTATTATCAGCAGGACCACTCTATAAAGCTCATTTACTCAATTATGGATTCAAATGTGCCTTTTTGAAGAACGTGCAAGATTGGCTGCCAATTAATGTATTTCATTAGGGCCCTGAAACGTACCTAATAGAAGGGCTGAATTTCTTCGGATGAGGTTTACATTGCAGTTGTGTTCTGGGAACTGAAGTCCAGGCCTGGTATTCAGTCATTAACACAAGCATCCCCTTTCTCTATGCTTAGCTATGGTTGTGATGTCACAGCATATAGTTTTTGGTTGCCTCTGATTGGCCTTACTCATGCACAGGCAGTTTACAAGCTCTGATATTATGGTAATGTTCCCCATTTAAGATTTTTGTTGTTATATTTGATAAAATAAATGTATTTCATTTATAATTTAGTACACCAATTTTGCATCAAAGAGTTGCACAGTTGGGTCAAATTTGGTGGATGCCTTCCCTGGCACAGTTCTGAGGAGAGTTTCCTGTAGACTGGGATTGTAGCCACTGCTGTATAACCGTACGCTTCCATACACCTGCAGATTCAGCTACTTCCTTCACTCTATGGTCTTTGGCCACGCCCAAATACAATCACTCCTTTTAGCCAATCATTACCATCTGCTTTGGACCCATTTTCCACACATGGAACGAGACCTTCACTGCACTGTACCACCTCTTCTCAACTATGGATCCCGTCACTCACACCCCGCAGGTATTTACATTTACGGCATTTAGCTGACGCTCTTATCCAGAGCGACTTACAAGGTTAATGATTACAGGTAGGCCAGTGTAGTGTTAGGAGTCTTGCCCAAGGACTCTTATTGGTGTAGCACAGCATAGTCACCCATACTGGGATTCGAACCCCAGTCTCCCACGTGGGGTGGTGGCTACTTGGTGGGTGGTGGTGTTATCCACTGAGCTACACCAACCACGTTCCTCATGTAGCGTCATCTGCAGGAACTAGGTAAGTTACCACCACCTTAAACATACAAGGTGACTCATGTTTAGTTCAGTGAGACTACATTCCCATTTAAGAAAGCACACCACCCAAGACAAGAGAAACTGCAAAGCATACTGCCACTGTCCAAACGCAACGACGGTACAGTGCAACAACGTGTATGTGCGTCTGTACTGATGAGGATCTGAACGATGTGACATATATCGCTGATCGTGATCTTTGGCAGGTCCGGCTAAAATCTCATGTACTAAGTGACTGTACAGTGCCAGCTGATACCCATGACACTACTTAATGGAATCAGCGCCATCTTGTGCAACCAGCCAATATCTGAATAGTGATTTCAATATTTGAATATTGGTACCTTGAACAGCTCACCACCTACTGGGGCATCCATGAACAGCCCTAGCCCTGACACACCAAGTCAATGCAAAAGAGCTAGCACTGTCTTTCAGCTTGGGTTCGCTTCACATCCACTATGAAAAGTCATACCTTAACACATCACTAAAGGCTACAGCTAACAGCAGACTCACAACCTGCACCTGCATTAGGGAGAATAAATCTCCCTACTAGCAGCTGGCAGTAGTCTATATTTCAAATCAGCTAGCTTGGCACGGTACAGGATAATGGGCTTCTCTGCTAGAGTTCGGCCGGCTTGAATATAAAAGATTTACTGGACGATCTACTGTACAACTGCAACCTACAATTAAAGAGTAAATGATCATAATGTCATACAAGCTGTAAATGTCTAAGGCAAGGCGAAACCTTGTGTGAAAAAGTCAAAGTACACCACTGTTACCATGTCACTAGCATAATCTTTTGAGAGCACTAGTGGACATGGACTGGACAAACGGTCTCTTGGGGCAATGATTTTTAGTAGGCCTAGTCTTTTAAAGCCTTCTTGTGTTGCAACAAGGTTTGCCTATTTAGCTATTGCCATTGGTATACCATGCCAGTCCACCACCACTTCTCTGCCCACCCTTATTAGCATATCTTAAAGCTGATAATGTAAAAAATTACAGTAATGGTGGTGAATAATGGGAAGATAAACACGTGGCAGGTAAGTAGTAGGAATTGGATTGCTTGTAGTTTTGGATGATGGGGTTATAAATACCTGCAGGGTGTGCGACAGGCCTAAGAGATTAAGAAAAGGTGGTACCGTGCATTGAAAGCCCGTTCCATGTGTGGAAAATGACTCCAGAGCAGATGCTAATGACTGGCTAAAAGGGGTGACTGCATTTGGCCGTGCCAAAGACCACAGTGTGAAGGAAGTACCTGAATCTGCAGGTGTATGGAAGCGTACGGTCATGCGTGTCTACCAGCAGTGGCTAAAATCCCAGTCTACAGGAAACTCTCCTCTGAACTGTGCCAAGGAAGGCATCCATCAAATATGACCCAACTGTGCGACTCTTTGATGCAAGAGTGTCTGAATAATGATGTGGCCTAAATCCAAACTTGTAAGGCCCATGCCAACTCCAATCACAGCTGGCATTCTTGCTTGTGGAGGTACTGCATGGTGTTAGGTGCGTTCAGTCACAGGGGACCCGTTTTGTCTAGCTTAGGACAGGAGTAGCTTAGGATTTCCTACCTGGAGAAGAAAAGAATAGTAATACATATTTGTGGGAAAAGAGTTCCGTAATACAGTCCCCGCTCTTCTTCAGCAGCGGGTCTCTCTCCATGTGCAGGAGAACCTTGTCGGGGCGGAGAGTCAGGGGGTTAGAACTGCACCGAGAGTGTAAGAGAGGAGAAATGCACTGGCACAGCTTTATGAAAGAAGTGGGTCATGTATTTTAATGCAGCATCAGATTATGCCAATATGAACAGTATTGTCTCGTCCTGCTTCCTGTCTGAAAGGATGTATGGAATATCTGAAAAACTGGATAAACTGGCCATCCACATCTAACAGTATAGATAAATGTGAGCTCACTATCTGGCAAGCAACGGGTCACAGTTTCCCTCCTTCTTCATATACCATAAGAGCTTACTGACGTCTAATATAACCATTCATACACCATGTAAAGGCAGTCTAATGGTCTTAAGTGCTATCTCTACTGACAGGTCTAGATGTAGGGCAACAGTTCCTCACATGATTTTGCCCTCGGAGAGCAGCAACAAATGATGGGGCCACACTTTCGCCAGCCAGCTGTTTACTTTTAAAGACAGTGAAAAGCCTCTGAATTGTGCCATGTGCTGTGCTGGTCGGGGTCTGAGTGGGAACGCTTGGCCGCATTCCTGGAACTGGGGGCAGGGCAAGGGGTTTGCTCACTTTCCATTGCCAAGCCCTGTCCTGGTTCAGCCCAGCATTCACACATGTCGTGTTATAGAGGTGAGCAATATGATGAAACACTGCATGCCCAGAAGTGTCTACATACACTGTGTTAGTCGGTTATTATGACGCCACCACTGATGGCTAGACAAGTGGCATTCGGAAATTCATTAACACCATGATATTAAACATGTAGCATGGTTGTGGACCGAGTTTAAGATTCTGGGGTCTGCTTACAGCTCACACTGCACGTTTGAATCAGCCGCCATGTACTCACAACGTTCAAAAATGCTCTGTCCAGCTCACACGACGCCCAGTGTGTGCTCACAGTCCATGCAGGCAGTTCAGCTCCGTCTGCAGACCAGTTCCAATAAAGCTGTTGCATTCAAAGCAACACGGTGCACATCCAAAACCCTGGCTGAATCCAAAAGGACTCCCTCCTCCCTACGTAGTGCCGGGAGGCGCATTTGGGATTCAGCCGCTGTCAAACCAGCTGTGCTACGACAGTTTTGCTAACTGTAATACACTGCACTGAAGCTGAAAACCAGGTGAACCAGTCTGCATGTATGGACACTGGTACTGGGAATGCTGGCTCTTTAGCCTCTGTGTATGTGTGTGTGTGTGCAGCTGGGTAGGAGTCATTGTTGTGACTGACTGGATGTGGTTTTGGGTGCGACTTTGGGTGAGAGATCGGCTAGTGAAGCTGCTCAAATTGTGAGACAAGCGGCCAGAACATCTGACATGTCCGAAATTCATCCGATCGTCCGGCTACTCAGTCGGAGCTCACTCGGCCAGTTAATCGGACATCGCTTCCCCTTTCATACTGCACGCAATTGAAGCCCGATCATAAAATTCAGTCGGCTCCGAGCAAATCAGGCTTAATCGCACAGTGTATGTCTGGCTTTATAGAACATGCACCGCATGTGATTAAATCTCAATACTGAGTTTTATTAAATTCATAGAGTGTCACAAAACATAATCCGATGTATCAATATTTCATCACATGCTTAACCCATAAGAGCCCAGACCCAGACTCTCACGGTCTGATCTCATTATACGGTTCTTCCTTTGAACTGAGCTTCACAACAGCAGGTGGATGGAGGAGCAGACAGAGAGCTTCTGCTTGGAGAAAGAAACAATGCTCACGACGGCTTTATTCAACGAGCAGCTTGGCAGACCGCTAATGATCACACAACCTAACCCAGTGGTGTATACTGGGTATCAAGCTCAAACATTTACTAAGACTACCGTCACATTACAAGCCTCATTGCTGAAATGACTCGGATCTCTCATTAATGTGAACAAACCCGCGTCCTGCAACGACCTGCACCGCACATCCAAATATGTAACGTCACATGAGTGAACCGCATGCGCTATAAACAGCAAACCAACCAGTCAAATGAGCAGATGCAATTAGCTCTAGTCGGCTCTCATCTGTTTATTACTGAAGCGGGATGGAGATGAAGTAGGGTCCGTTGTGTTGCAGTTCCACGGGTTACTGGCCATGTTAACCATAGTGGGAAATACAAGGGTTGGACAATGAAACTGAAACACCTGGTTTTAGACCACAATCATTTATTAGTATGGTGTAGGGCCTCCTTTTGCGGCCAATACAGCGTCAGTTCGTCTTGGGAATGACATATACTGCGTCCTGCACAGTGGTCAGAGGGATTTTAAGCCATTCTTCTTGCAGGATAGTGGCCAGGTCACTACGTGATGCTGGTGGAGGTTCGTCCTTCTTGGTGGTATGCTGACATTACCCTGGATACCGTGGCTCTTGATACATCACAAAGACTTGCTGTCTTGGTCACAGATGTGCCAGCAAGACGTACACCAACAATGTGTCCTCTTTTGAACTCTGGTATGTCACCCATAATGTTGTGTGCATTGCAGTATTTTGAGCAGAACTGTGCTCTTACCTGCTAACTGAACCTTCACACTCTGCTCTTACTGGTGCAATGTGCAATTAATGAAGATTGGCCACCAGGCTGGTCCAATTTAGCCATGAGACCTCCCACACTAAAATGACAGGTGTTTCAGTTTCATTGTCCAACCCCTGTAAATTCCACATTTATGTCATATTCCCACAAATTAGATATATATCCGACCTAGAACCGCATGTGAAAGCGACTGCGATCTGATTAGAAAAGATCTGATTCGACGTGTTTCCACACAGCCCTGAAAAAAACACATCTGTGTCACATTAAGACAAGAAATCTGATTTGAGCCACTTCAGTCTGGTAATGTGAACATACCCTAATGATTCACAATAAAAATGGGAAAATACGAGGTAAAAAAAAGCTGCCTGAATGTTTTATAATGTTTAAGGTTATGAGCTTTACCCACAGTCCCACAGCCGCGGGATTAAAACCCAGCATGGAAAAAATCTGATAATATTGTAAGCTGTACAAGGATTAGACCTGTGAACGATTAGTTAACCATAATGCTATGGGTGTGCTGTAGTAGCTCCACAGAACAGCGTTTACAATAGTACGGAACTCTGTGAAGCAGCCATACATGAGCCTAAGGTCACCATGCCCGGTACAAAGCATCAGCTAGATACAAAGCATTGGGCTCTGGAGCAGTGAAACCGCTTTCTCTGGAGCGATGGAGCTCCATCCAAAATGTGGGCTGAATTGGAGAGGTGTTTGTGATCCAGAACTAATCATGCAACATCAGTAGCTGGCCTTACTAATCCCGAGCAGCTGAATGCACAGTAATGGTCCTACATCTAGTGTAAAGCTCTCCCAGACGAGTGGGGGCTTTTATTGTGGTAACAGGGGGAACAAACAACACCTCAGTGTACAGCGACAGGACAGTAGTCTCAGTCTCATCATCAAAAGAAGAGCTGCACCCAGAAGGAGGTGTGGGATTGCCGTGCTATTGGGAAGGAAGGTAAAGGTCACCAGGAAGAATAAATGATGATAAATATAGACTGATATGATCAATATTTATTGAGCTCCATATAAGGAAGTGCTGTCTCTCACTATGGCACTGGGGCACCATGTTTGCTAATCCAACGTGTCAGATGGCTCAGCATGGAGCTGTAGAGGATGTCCTGTGATAATCCATCCCATGCAGCTTGAACATTCTCACACAGTTCCTGCAGATGGTGCGGTAGGGGTGGAGGTGGAGTGACACCAGGCCTTCTGGACATGTGACGTGTGACAACAAACCCCTCATCTTGGTGGTGACTACGGTGCCTCCACACATGGACTCGTTGGTCATCTCCATCAAGACAAGAGCAGGACTCGTCACTGAAGATGACCCACTGCCATTCTGAGTCACTCCATGACAGTCTGGTACGACACTATTGTAGTTATTGGTGGTGTTAAGGGCAGTCGTCGTAACAGCCTACGTTGTGCAGCCGTCAGCCAACGGTGTTACCGCTAACAGGGTGACACAGGATAACAGGATGACAGAGGAGATCACTGCTCGCTGAATGTCCGCAGTCGTGGCTGTTGGGTCAGTCAGGTAGAGCGATAAGCCCTGTCCTTGCCTATGGCACATTCGCATGGCTCATGATTTCAAACCTACACACCAAGTTTCATTTCTGGGTGCAACTATTTTTTCCAATGCTGAGTGTATTTCTCAACATGCTTCTTATTAATCATTTATGTTGGCAAATATGCCTTGGCTGTTTCACTGGCAAAGTTTGTCCATTCCATCTCCTTCCCAGAAAGAAACTGTGACACATCACAATACAGTGGGTTCAAATAATACCCCACCTTTATCACAGTACAAGTCTAGAACAAAACAGTGTTGGACCTCAGGTACCCCAGAGTAAATGATTGATTTTGCATTTCTGGATTGGTTGTACTGGTGTGTACACTGGTGATGTATTTGCCATAACTGAGCATTAGAGATCAATGGAACCATGCAGTAATAACCACATATTAGTACAGAGGTTGGACAATGAAACTGAAACACCTGTCGTTTTAGTGTGGGAGGTCTCATGGCTAAATTGGACCAGCCTGGTGGCCAATCTTCATTAATTGCACATTGCACCAGTAAGAGCAGAGTGTGAAGGTTCAGTTAGCAGGCAAGAGCACAGTCTGCTCAAAATACTGCAATGCACACAGCATTATGGGTGACATACCAGAGTTCAAAAGAGGACACACTGTTGGTGCACGTCTTGCTGGCGCATCTGTGACCAAGACAGCAAGTCTTTGTGATGTATCAAGAGCCACGGTATCCAGGGTAATGTCAGCATACCACCAAGAAGGACGAACCTCCACCAGCATCACGTAGTGACCTGGCCACTATCCTGCGAGAGGAATGGCTTAAAATCCCTCTGACCACTGTGCAGGACTTGTATATGTCATTCCCAAGACGAACTGACACTGCATTGGCCGCAAAGGGAGGCTCTACACTAATAAATGATTGTGGTCTAAAACCAGGTGTTTCAGTTTCATTGTCCAACCCCTGTAGAACCAGCATTCATTAAGGTTATGATTCAGTAAACAAAGCAAAAAGTAATCATCTTCCCCGCTACTACAAAGTAGATCAGTCAGATAAGACGTGTGTGTCTCAGAGTTCGAGAAGAAGTTTATAAGTATGTACTGTTACAAGTGATGGAAGTTCAAACCTCCAGTTAGCCATATGCGAACCGTATGCCTGAGTGAATGCACTTCCTTATAGAGATGCACTAATGCCACTTTTCCCCTTCCAGTACTGACACTGACACCTGATCCATAAGCATAAGCTTGAGTACCACTACTAAGTACCATTCATTCATTCATTTCATCTTCTAAACCGCTTATCCTGATTGGTCATGGAGGGTGCTAAAGGCTACCCGGGTGCTCACTAGGCAGGAAACCCACAAGGTGAAATTGAGTGTCACCTTGAGTGTTTAAGGTGGTAGTAACTTCAAGCTCCTGCAGATGGTGCTGCATTAGGATGATGAGCTTCTAAATACCTGCGGGGGTGTGAGTGACAGGATTCATAGCTTGAGAAGATGTGGTTCAGTGCAGTGAATGTCTCAGCTGATGTGCAGGGAAAGTAAAATCTGTGATTAAATAAGCAGGGATAAATTAAACAGGCCTAACTGTATGCTAATGACCACTTCTTCTCCGATTTCCGATTTCCAATCTCCGACGAAAAAGCAACTGTGAGGAGATACGTTGGATATCATTGCTGTTCATAGAAAAGCAAGCATCTCCAAAATGGTAACTTTACAGGAGAGAGCAAAAACCTCATTTAGTTTGAATGTAAGTCAATGGAACCAGACTTCTTACCAAGCGGTTCTGGGCCCTTTCTGTTGCTCCATTCATCACGAAACTTTCACACAGTGTAAACAGCAGCTGCTGTGTTCATATGGTGCATAAAAGTGAAAATCAACAAAAATGGAGATCTATGGTTATCACTAGGCAGCATGGAAATGTCCCACCACCAAGCAAACCAGCTAAACAAGTAACGTAACCAGGGCAGCCTCACTTTGAAAATGATTTTATGCAGTTACATTTTATGATGTAGTGTTATCTATAAAGGCAAAGTACACAAAGACACAATTCAGGGATGCAGTGTTTGCCCATTCCTATAAATAAAAGCTTAGATGATGAGTTAGCTATGTTAACTGTGTAGCTGCTACGGAGAGCATGTTTATAAGAGCTATAAATGACAGCTAAAGCTTTCAGTCAGAGGAGGTGGAAGATTAATAAACTGACTCTCGGACACTATAAACATTAGCGTACGTGGGCATACCAAGACAGAGAGGTGTGTAAGTATGTGCCTTTGCAGCTCCTTTCTGCACGGCGGTGATGTACTCCTCACACGCAGAATTAATCACCTTGTGGCGAAGGCACCGAGGGGGAGTGGAGAGATCTCCGAGCCCAGCAAAAAGTCTAAGCACTCAGGCAATTATCCAGCCCTGCTCTGTTTAATGAGCAGTGGAGGGTTTTAGAGACACGCAGGAAAGCTCAGCCAGAGACGGGAGCATGAGCAGCCTCTGCTTCTCTCCTGTGAATACACAGGCCAGCCTGGGCTTCCATTAACCTTCAGTCGCAGATGAAAGCCTGTGTGCGGCTCTTTGAGCTGGAGTGGCTATAATGTGAAATAGTTGAGTGTGCGATCAGTGGAATGGAATGTGGAGACTCTTTATTCAGCTCAAGGGTTCGGCCGGCGCGGGCTCTATGCTGATTAGAGCTTTAATCGGGTCTGAAATTTAGATTCCAGAATGCAAACATTGTGCTATAGTTCCCGTCCAACCTGACCAAATTCTCTCCCAACCTGACCGCAGGCTGATCAAGTTCCCAACCTGACGGTAGACCAAAACAAATCTCGTCTGCACCGCTTTCTGCATTTCAACAAAACTCTGCTCGAGCCCTGCAGTAGCATGACAAGATTCTGTCTGAGCTCGACTGTAGCCCCACAGAATTGACAATGGACCTGATTGGAACACAGGAAATTCTGTCCTAGCCTGGGTGCAGGATGGCCAAATTCTGCAAAAGCTGGATCGTAGCCTGACAAAATACTGTCTGAACTCAGCTGTAGGCTGACAAAATTCTGTCTATGCCCAACTACAGCAAGACAAACTTCTGTCCAGGCCCCAAAAGTAGCAAAACAAAATTCTGGCCAAGCCCAAATATAGGAGGACAATGTTGTGTCCCAGCCCCAAATACAGACAAAGCAAGTCAAACTACTGTCTGAGCTTAACTGCAAACAAAAATCTCACAGTCTAAATGCAGCCCAACAAAATGTTGTCCCAACCTGACAGCAGCCTGAGTGAATTCTGTTCCAGCCTGATTGAAGTCTGACAAGATTCTGTCTGAATCTTACTGTAGCTGAACAAACCTCTGTCTGAGCCTGACTGTACAAAACTCTCAGAGCACTACAGCCTGAACAGTTGTTTTATGCATGCCTGACTATCCGATCCTGTCCAAGCCTGACAGTAACCTGATCGAATTCTGTCCAAGCCAGTCTGTGGTCCACAAAGTGCTGGACACCAGTGCCCACCAGTGAAGACATTCTGTATGTAGGGTCTCCAGTTTCGTTAAGACCTAAGTAGAAGACTCTTGGTTTGTTGTCACGCGTCACACGTCCAGAAAGCCTGGTGTCATTCCATCTCCACCCCTACTGAAAACATCTGCAGGAACTGTGTGAGAACATACAAGCTGCATGGAATGGACAACTTCATGCCGAGATGTCTGGTGCGTTGCGTTAGCAAACATGGCAGCCCACCACCATACTGAGAAACACTACTTCTGTAAGTGTAGCTCATAAATATCTCCCATATCAGTCCAAATGAAGAACACTGACAAGCTTCCATGGCTTTAAATAAGATCTGCATGCTTTCTGAACAGGCCCTTAGAGGTTTTAGAGATGCATGCGCCAAAAAAGACACCATCCAGTATTGCCTACTGACCTCTAGGGGTCTTAGCTACAGTAACTTAATAGCTTCACAGCAGAACCGAAGCACCAAACATATATGTCCTGGCCGATGGACAACATTTGTGAAACTGAAATGTTTCTTACTGTTAGAGTTTCACTTACGACACGGGCAAAAATCACTGACACATCATATGCATAGGGAAATCAAACTTTCCACTTATCCCCATCGCATCACAACATTTCAATCGTGTCCAAAAAAGACACATATTGTTTTTAAATTAGCCTGAATTTGAAACGTGCAACAAATGATGGTCTTCACATCTCCTTTAGCTGTGGTTGACATTGTTTTGGTTGTCATGACAGAGCTGGTGAATAAAAATGGGAGGGATATTCCAATGTGATGGTGGTACACACAGGGTCTCTTCCAAGTCCAAGCCAGTCTGTGGTCCACAAAAGTGCTGGACTAAACGCTGGCCTAAAGCTCAATCTGTCTGAATCCAACTGTACCGTAACAAAACTCGACTGTATCACGCTAAGATTCTGTCTGGACCTGCAGACACAAGCCCACAAGCCAAACTATAGCCCAGAGTGTTCTGTCCATGTTGGAAAAATTCAGTTCCATTCTGGCTGTAGTCTGACAAAATGTGTTGGACTACAAACCAAACTGAACCAAAGAATCACCAATAAATATAAAATATTGAAAGGTTTACAAAAATAAAGGCAGAAATTCTGAAAGAGGCATACATACATGTGAGAACTCTGACCGTATGACTGAAACCCAAGTCCAAATACTTGGAAAGTGATGTCCAAACCCAACCAACCCCAACGTGGACAGTGAAGTCTTATCAGGTTCAGACCAGTAACCCCTGCTGAAAGGCTGGTGAAAGATCATTAACACTCACCTCTTTCTTACAGGCCCTTCTCCTGAGTATTCGCTGTCATCGTTGTTGGTCTGAGCCGCGCACCGTGACCTGTCTGCCTTACAGCTGCCCGTGAACAGTCCTGTTTTAGCTCCTGACCCGTTGAGATGACCATTCGCAAAGGAACCTGAGGGAGAAGAGACACAGTCTGGTTCACCGTGATAGCACCATTTCAACAACCATGGAAAAATAATGAGTGCCCGGTTGCTGTAACGTTCCATGATCCATTCCACACATCTGGAAAAGACCACAAGTCTTTTCCCTGCTCCCTTGACCCCCTAAAGCACATGGCTGTGAAATGCCAAAGCAAAAAAATGGCAATACTGTGGACCCCAGTAAAAGCCTGATCACTATATCTGTAACAGAAGAGATCCAATCGTTTCTGAGAACTACCCGACCATCTCAGCAACAAGCACTTCAATGCACCAGTGTGAAATATCAGATATTCACAATACGGCCCCTTACATCACATGCCGTCCATCAGCCAACACATGCTGTCTGTCTAAAGTCTGCTTCTGTCGTTTTTGCTAACATAGCTAAACTCAGAACTTGCTCATGTGGGTTCTGCCATTGTCTGACATGCTGTCATCCATAATACAAGAGAATTAAACAAGACCAAAACATGGACACACTGCAACGGTATGTCTTACGATGTGAGCAACCTCATAACCAAGTCTGTTTGAACTTACTTCAAAGAACTGTTGAGGTTTTCACTCAGAAGAAGCCGGTGAGCCAAGAGCACTGGAGCTACAAGACCAACCTTGCTAACAAACACTGGATGTCAATAGAAAGCTTAGCCCCAAAACTTTTCTAAGCCCACTCAAACAGTTTCCAGCTTTTCATGAAGTTAGCACAGAGTTATCCATGTGGTCACCGCTAGAAAGCTGAATATCGGACTGCAGCTGTATAACTTCTTCAAAATCATCACTGAATGATGGATTACTCAAGAATTTCTCAAACAGAATGACTCAGCAGATGAAGATGGGCTGTATTCGAAACGCCACACTGCTATACTGCATCCTACATTAGTATTTACTGCATACTGCCCCCGTAAAGACTCTGCTGTCCACAACCAACAGATTTAGGCCCTACAGTTGGCCAGATGCTTCTGGAACTCGGACCATGTTCTCTGGTCAGATGGAACCTAAATAAAGCTTTTTGGCAACAAACACCAGAGGCATATTCAGTGTGGACCCAAGAATAGCCCTGCAGAAAATCACCTCACCCCCATTGTGAAGTATGGTGGTGGGTCATAGCATGGTCTTCCAGTAAGACGATGCTTTAAAGCAAACCCAAAACAACTCACATTAGCTCAACAATCAAAAATCAAGACTGCCCCATGGTCATCCCAGGCCCTAGACCTATATCCTATAGAAAAACTGTGGGACGAGTTGACGAGAAGAGTCCACCAGTGAAGACATTCTGTATGGAGGGTCTCCAGTTTCGTTAAGAACTAAGTACAAGACTCTTGGTTTGTTGTCATGTGTCACATGTCCAGAAAGCCTGGCGTCATTCCATCTCCACCCCTACTGAATACATCTGCAGGAACTGTGTTAGAACATACAAGCTGCATGGAATGGACAACTCCATGTCTGGTGCGTTGCGTTAGCAAACATGGCGGCCCACCACCATACTGAGAAACACTACTTCTGTAAGTGTAGCTCAATAAATATCCCCCATATCAGTCCGAATAAAGAACACTGACAAGCTTCCATAGCTTTAAATAAGATCTGCATGCTTTCTGAACAGGCCCTTAGAGGTTTTAGAGATGCATGCGCCAAAAAAGACACCATCCAGTATTGCCTACTGACCTCTAGGGGTCTTAGCTACAGTAACTTAATAGCTTCACAGCAGAACCGAAGCACCAAACATATATGTCCCGGCAGATGGACAACATTCGTGAATCTGAAATGTTTCTTACTGATAAAGTTTTACTTAAGACACAAGCAAAAATCAAACTTTCCCCATCGCGTCACAACATTTCAATCGTGTCCAAAAAAGACACATATTCTTTTTAAATAAAGCTGAATTTGAAACGTGCAACAAATGATGGTCTTCACATCTTCTTTAGCTGTGGTTGACATTGTTTTGGTTGTCATGACAGCTGGTGAATAAAAATGGGAGGGATATTCAAATGTGATGGTAGTACACACTGGGTCTCTTCCACAGCCCTCATTTGAATAAACAGATTTGCATTACGATTCCAGAGAACAGGCCTTGAAGTCAAAGTAAGTACTTAATGGACACAGGGACGGCAGGTGACATCATAACCCTCACGAAAGGGCAGACTGCGATGGCAGAAATGCCATATTGGGTCTCTTGTTGATGCATTTGTTCACAGTTTCTACCATTTAATGATTCCTTTAAGCTGCCATATAATCCTAATTAGATGATTTTCGCCTAATTAACACCTATGCCATGTCTTATAGGTGACAGGACATGAACTCACGTCTCTTGCCTTCAAGAGAAGGATATCCATGAGGAAGCTGGTTAATTACAGTGAGATGCATATACAAAAGTGGTAGTGAATACAATGAATGTATAGGCAGTATGACCTGACACATATCAGGCATCACCTATCAGGTAAAAAAACAGCTTGGCCAGTTTTACATTTCTCTAGCTTAGCTGATGCTGAAAACTGATCAGGGACCTAAAACTAGACGTATTTCCTGAGCTAAGGATTACTGCAGCCCTCTGCAAGGTGCCTTGGTCACAGGATCACGCGTGAGTGCTATAAGCTATCGTCAGCTGGTCATGCTGGAAAGCAACTGACCATCTGTATCAGCCCCCAAAACACTGACCGATCCGTCTTTAATTACTACATCCGTTGCAAACATGCACACTCGCCTTACACTAGTTTCTAGACTAAGAGTCTCTGGTTTAAGCCCTAGAAAAACACTGCTCTGTAGTTTCTAGACTGAGGATCTCTGGTTTAACGACTACAAAAACATTGCTCTGTAGTCTCTAGACTGAGAGTCTCTGGTTTAAGGACTAGAAAAACACTGCTCTGTAGTCTCTAGACTGAAAGTCTCGGGTTTAATGATTAGAAAAAAGATCCTTCTGTAGTCTCTAGATTGAGAGTCTCTGGTTTAAGGACTAGAAAAAGATCCTTCTGTAGTCTCTAGACTAAGAGTCTCTGGTTTTAGCCCTAGAAAAACACTGCTCTGTAGTCTCTAGACTAGAAGTGACTGGTTTAAGCCCTAGAAAAACACTGCTCTGTAGTCTCTAGACTGAGAATCTCTGGTTTAAGCCCTAGAAAAACACTGCTCTGTAGTCTCTAGACTGAAAGTCTCTGGTTTAAGCCCTAGAAAAACACTGCTCTGTAGTCTGTAGACTGAAAGTCTCTGGTTTAAGCCCTAGAAAAACACTGCTCTGTAGTCTCTAGACTGAAAGTCTCTGGTTTAAGCCCTAGAAAAACACTGCTCTGTAGTCTGTAGACTGAAAGTCTCTGGTTTAAGCCCTAGAAAAACACTGCTCTGTAGTCTCTAGACTGAGAGTCTCTGGTTTAAGCCCTAGAAAAACACTGCTCTGTAGTCTCTAGACTGAGAGTCTCTGGTTTAAGCCCTAGAAAAACACTGCTCTGTAGTTTCTAGACTGAGAATCTCTGGTTTAACGACTACAAAAACATTGCTCTGTAGTCTCTAGACTGAGAGTCTCTGGTTTAATGATTAGAAAAAAGATTCTTCTGTAGTCTCTAGATTGAGAGTCTCTGGTTTAAGGACTAGAAAAAGATCCTTCTGTAGTCTCTAGACTAAGAGTCTCTGGTTTAAGTCCTAGAAAAACACTGCTCTGTAGTCTCTAGACTAGAAGTGACTGGTTTAAGCCCTAGAAAAACACTGCTCTGTAGTCTCTAGACCGAGAATCTCTGGTTTAAGCCCTAGAAAAACACTGCTCTGTAGTCTCTAGACTGAGAATCTCTGGTTTAAGCCCTAGAAAAACACTGCTCTGTAGTCTCTAGACTGAAAGTCTCTGGTTTAAGCCCTAGAAAAACACTGCTCTGTAGTCTCTAGACTGAAAGTCTCTGGTTTAAGCCCTAGACAAAGACTGCTCTGTAGTTTCTAGACTGAAAGTCTCTGGTTTAAGAACTAGAAAAACACTGCTCTGTAGTCTCTAGACTGAAAGTCTCTGGTTTAAGCCCTAGACAAAGACTGCTCTGTAGTTTCTAGACTGAAAGTCTCTGGTTTAAGAACTAGAAAAACACTGCTCTGTAGTCTCTAGACTGAAAGTCTCTGGTTTAAGCCCTAGACAAACACTGCTCTGTAGTCTCTAGACTGAAAGTCTCAGGTTTAAGAACTAGAAAAACACTGCTCTGTAGTCTCTAGACTGAAAGTCTCTGGTTTAAGCCCTAGAAAAACACTGCTCTGTAGTCTGTAGACTGAAAGTCTCTGGTTTAAGAACTAGAAAAACACTGCTCTGTAGTCTCTAGACTGAAAGTCTCTGGTTTAAGCCCTAGAAAAACACTGCTCTGTAGTCTGTAGACTGAAAGTCTCTGGTTGAAGGACTAGAAAAACACACTCCTGATGATGAATCTTGAAGGCACTTGGAGGAACTGCTTTGGGGTGGATTTATGGAACCCATAAACACATTTAGGAGGCTAAACGTCTTACTGCATCTAAGTGACTGTAACCACTGTCCGTAAATCATCAGTACAGAAGATGAAACTAAGTACTCACAACTCAACATAATTCATAACTCATCCAACAAAGAAAAGTTACTATTGGAACACCTAGCCATGTGGCAAACGTGCTGAGTAATGAACCGCTGCTTTCTTTTACACTGTTTGACAAGTGAGCTTGAGAGTGACACTAATGCTAGCTACATTGTGTTTATTAGCCCCCAGCTCTGTGGATTAGCAAGCAGTCAGAATTGGTGGACACCATTGATTCCCAATGGTTATGTCATTTATTAGAGTAATGAGTGCTAGATATTGCATGCAAGTGAACATTAATGAATGAAAACAAATGATGTATTCTATTAAATAGACTGTTAAGGCTACCATAACAAGCTCCAGTCTTCCAAATGAGAAGATTCGTCATGTCAAATACAATTGGACTAAATATTTGTCAGTTAAAATTAAAATTTAATAAACACTGGGAAATGATGTTAGGTAATACAGAGTCTGAAAGAGTCATGCCAAGTAAACAGTACACGCTCCAAAATTCATAGGCATTAATATGGGCTTGCTCCACCTTCCTTGCGGCTATAAAAGCCTCCACTGCTCCGGGAAGGCTCTCCACATGATTGTGAAGTGTGTCTGTGGGAATTTGTGCCCATTCATTCAAAAAAGCATTTGTGAGGTCAGGGACTGAGGTCGGACAAGAAGGTCTGGCCTGCAATCGACTTTCCAATTCATCCCAAAGGTGCTTGGTGGGGTTGACGTCAGGGCTCTGTGCAGGCTGCCCGAGTCGCTCCACACCAAACTCATCAACCCTTGTCTTAATGGTGCTTGCTTTATGCACAGAGGCACAGCCAAACTGGAACAGGAAAGGGCTCTCCCCACACGGCTGCCACAAAGCTGAAAAAATAGGCTTGCCTAAAATATCCTATGCTGTAGCATTACCGGCCCCATTCACTGGAACTAAGGGGCCGAGCCACATCCCTGAAAAACAGCCCCAGACCTTTATCACTTCTCCACCAAATGTTCTTATTAAATGACATCACTTCTTCATTACTACTTACGAGTTATTAGCGTTCTCCTGGCACCCACCGAGTTGACATTCGCTCACCTGACTGCCCGATTATTCAGAGAGCACGTTTGCACTGCTCCACAGTCCAGTGGCGGAATACTTTACACCACACCAGCCGACACCTGGCAATGCGCATAATGATCTTAGAACTGAGTAGAGCTGCTTGGCCAATTCATGAAGCTCCCGATACACAGTTCCTGTGCTGGTCTTGCTTCCAGACATGCCGTAGTGAGCTACATAACAAAGGACAGGCGATGTCTACACACCATGCACTTCAGCATGCTGTGGTTTTGCTTGGTGTAACACTTCGTGGCTGACCTCTCGTTGCTCATATACCCTTCCTATTCACAGTAATAGTACTACAGTGGGGTAGTCTGGGCTAGGGACAGTTGTGACCAAGGGTTGCAGATTCTAGATGGAGCTGAGCTATTTCCCAAACTGCTCCCTGGGCGCTGTGGAAGGGCACTTGGTGAGTGTGTTCACTGCTAGGTGTGTGTTCACTACCGAGTGTTTGTGTCTGTGTCACTTCATGGCTATGCAGAGACTAAATTTCCCCACTGATCAGTAATACGCCGGTTAGCACTGATGGGCTTCACAAACTAATTAGGACACTTGGGAGACCTGTCCCGGTGTACTTTCTGGCCTATATAGTACGCCTGTTTGGCCATATAGTGTATGTCATATAGTGGCCATATAGTGTATGTCACGGACACACATATGCACATATCCACTTGCACATATTTGTGCACCTTTGTTTGACCAGAATAATAAAGACCACATCAGTCTAATGAGACCACCGAGATGCTCTGGAACAGGACCTGTGCTACTGAGTCAGACTCCTCTAATTGGCTGTCAGGTCTCACGAACAGTGTTCTCCTAGAGCATCCAAATGTCTAACGATTTGATCTGCTTTGTCATGACACCTGAGAGCTAATAAAGGAGGAGTACTTCCTTGGTGAACGGGTACTCTCTTCTTTTTGAATGCCTTAGCTGCCTGGGCGTCGGGGGAACAGACAGTTGCTGGTAAGAATGAATGACTGTGGTGGGATTAACGTTACGATGACCACGGAAAACCAAACAGCAACAAAGAAACACAGATTACACAACACCGTCACCAAAACACGCTTCATTCTTCTGCCATTTCAGCCAAAAACACGCACCAATGCAATCCGAGATTAAATGACTATCGGGAAAGTGAAACCACGAGCAATTAACCACTCGCTGGCTTTTATCTAAGATTTCATTCAAAGCAATCTGCCAACATACAATATAACCGCCCTGTATAATCGCTGATAAGCCTCATTCATTCAGTTTGACTGCACCTTTGTTAGTAAGCTCAACAGGCTTAGCACTGTTAAGAAACATTGCATAATCAGATGCCAAAGTATTTTTTTTCCCAGCACTGAATCCTTTCCTGAACATAGAAAAAACTGAATTCAGTCAATAGCAAACTGTACAGGACAGTAACTCTTAGCATAGGAACTAAAGTTGTTCATTACATGCAGGCAAATATACACTATATGAGCAAAGGTCGGAGGAAACCCCTCCTGATTACTGAGCTCCAGACACACCCATCGCTAACATGTACACAAAACAAGCACATGGCCATGTACTCTTAAGAGATCTATCTATCTATCTATCTATCTATCTATCTAGCTAGCTACAACTAAAGCTCTAGAAAAATTGAAGACAGACAGATAGATAGATAGATAGATAGATAGATAGATAGATAGATAGATAGATAGATAGATAGATAGATAGATAGATAGATAGATAGATGGATGGATGGATGGATGGATGGATGGATGGATGGATGGACAGACAGACAGACAGACAGACAGACAGATAGATAGATAGATAGATAGATAGATAGATAGATAGATAGATAGATAGATAGATAGATAGATAGATAGATGGATAGATGGATGGATAGATAGATAGATAGATAGATAGATAGATAGATAGATAGATAGATAGACAGACAGACAGACAGACAGACAGACAGACAGACAGACAGATAGATAGATAGATAGATAGATAGATAGATAGATAGATAGATAGATAGATAGATAGATAGCTAGATGGATAGATAGATGGATAGAGATGGATAGATAGACGGATAGACAGATAGATAGATAGATAGATAGATAGATAGATAGATAGATAGATAGATAGATGGACAGACAGATGGATAGATAGATGGATAGACAGATGGATAGATAGATGGATAGATAGATGGATAGACAGATGGATAGATAGATGGATAGATGGATGGATGGATAGATAGCTCAGCCATAACTAGCCAACTAACAGTGAGGGGCTTCGGAGGGGTGAAGGTTTAGAAAGCGCCTGTACTGCTGCATTACTCACTAGAGAGTTCCTGACTGCCTCTGGAAGCACCATCAGTAGAATAACTGTGCATCGGAGGCTTCATGAAAAGGGTTATCACGGCCGAGCACCTGCACAGAGGCCTAGGACTGTAAAGCCGGAGTGGTGTAAAGCACGCCACCACTGGGCTCTGAAGCAATACACACACGTTCTCTGGAGTGATGAATCAGGATTTACTATCTAACAGTCTCAAAGATGAATCTGGATTTGATGGATGCCACAGGAGTGCTACCTATCTACCTACCTCCCTACCCTAATGCCAACAGTAAAGTTAGGTGGGGGAGAGATAATGGCTCCAGATAAGGGTAACGTCAATGCCACAGCTTAGAAAGTCATTTTGATATGCTTCCAACTTTGTGTCAACAGTCTGGAGAAGACAATTTCACAGTTTTCCAGCATATCTGTGTAGAAGCAGAGCTCCATAAAGACCTAAAGATTAGTGTAGAGGAGCTCCAATAGCACACAGCGCTGACCCCAACCCCAATGAACACCGCTTGGGAAAAAATTGGACCGCTGATTGTGAGGCAGGCAGGCTGTCTCATCCAACACCCGTGCCTGATCTCACAAATGTTCCTTTGACTGAATGGGCACAAATTCTCCCAGACAAACCTGAGAGTCATAAGGAAAGCTTTCAGAATCAGAAGAGTGGAGGCAATTATAGCCGCAAAGGGGGGCGCAATTCCCAGTCCTTCCAGGAGCCCTTTAACACCATGAAAATAGAGAGAAAGGAGGAAATCTGCACACCAAATCCAGCTGAGATTTTGGATTAGAGTTTTATGAGTTTTATTACCGAGGAGTCTAAATTTGTAATTGGGATTACCTGAAATAATGAAATCCAGAAAACCAGCCAAACTCTAAGACTAACGGTGTTAAAACAGCCTTTCTTATTCCTTTAAAACCTGAAAATTAATATAATAATATATTTATTATTATTCTACATATTATCACTGTCTCCAAAATGCCAACTTTACAGGAGAGGGCAAAAACCTATTTTAAATTAAATGTAAGTCAATGGAACTAGACGTCTTTTTTAAGCAGTTCTGGGCCATTTCTGTTGGTCCATTGTTCATGAAATTTCCACACAGTGTAAATAACAGCTCATGTGATCAAATGAGGCATAAATGTAAAAATCAACAAAAATAGAGATACATATCTACATATATATATATATGTCGTCGCTGTCCAAAGAAAAACATCTCCATTTTTGTTGATTTTTATTTTTATGTCTCATTTGATCACATGACGTGCTGTTTACACTGTGTGTGAATTTCATGAAGAATGGACTGACAGAAATGGCCCAAAACTGCATGGAAAGATGTCTGGTTCCATTGACTTCCATTCAAATTAAATAGAGGTTTTTGGCCTCTCCTGTAAAGTTGCCATTTTGGAGATACCTGTTTTTGGACAGCGACGATATACACACACACACACACACACACACATATATATATATATATCGTTGCTGTCCAATGAAAAACATGTATCACCACTTTTGTCCGTTTTTACTTTTATGCATCATTTGAACACATCAGCTGCTGTTTACACCGTGTGAGAATCTCACGATGAATGGACCAACAGAAATGGCCCAAACCTTTTGGAAAGACGTCTGGTTCCATTGACTTCCATTAAAGTTAAATGAGGTTTTTGGCTTCCCCTGTAAAGTTGCCATTTTGGAGATACCTGTTTTTCTTTGGACAGCGACGATATATATATATAGCAATGTATAGATACAGTGACCAACCAATCTATTTTATCACCTCCACTTACCCCATAGCTGCACAATTATAGACTGTGGTCCATCTGATTCTTTGTTTACTTACACATATGTTACATTTACATATTAATTCCATTTCACCCTGTTCTTCACTGGTCAGGACCCCTATAAGACCACCACAGAGCAGGTATTATGTGAGTGGTGGATCATTCTCAGCACTGCAGTGACACTGACAAGCTTGAGGAGTGTTAGTTATTTTTAGTCAATTTGGTTCATTTCTCAGATCAGAACTGACAGTGTGAAAGAGCCATGACAGAGCGACTTACAAAGTGCCCCTGGACACAGCAGCCCTGGACTTACAAAGCGACTCACTGCACTGGCCTACCTATAATATGATTACAATCATATTACAGGTAGGCCAGTGCAGTGTTAAGAGCCTTGCCCAAGGACTCTTACTGGCACAGCATAGTCACCCAGACCAGGATTCGAACCCCAGTCTCCCACATGTGGTGGTGGGCCCCTGGCAGTGAGTGGTGTTATCCGCTGAGCTACACCAACCTTCCTTAACTGTCGTCTCAATTTTTAGAGTAAGATTCTAATTTCTAATTTCTATCTGATTTTGTCAACAAATTGTATAGCAAAAAGTATATTTATTTAATGATTAGCATTATTAGTGATATTTTAATGATTTTATATGATTTATTTTGCTTTTATTTTGTTTTTATTTCTTTGTATTATCTCCCTTTTATGTAAAGCACTTCGAATTGCCCTTGTGTATGAAAGGTGCTATACAAATAAGCTTGTCTTGCCTTGTCTTGCCTAGAAAAGAAAGAACATTACTGAATATATTTGATTCCAGTCTAATTTCTTGCCGTCAGACTCCCACATAAAGTCATGTGTAACTTTGTGCTCTGTGTAAGTTTGTATTTTGCTAGTTTCCATCAGAACTGACCTACAGTGTACCCTGTTCCACTGACAACATGACTCAATATTTTGACTGCCTCGTACACAGGCAATAACACCCAGACTAGACATTCCGATGGCACTGACAAGTTGATTGACAAATATTTGCTTTTGAGGCAAAAACAAAGAGTTCTGAGCGAGGTGCGTGCGTCTGCAGGTGTTTCATTAAGTTCGGCCGTTTAAGAAACGCACTTGTGATGCCAGTGTAAATCGTGACGTGAGAAATCAGATAAACTGTAAAGCACTTTATTAAAAAGTGATGCCGTTCACTGAAGCATCATCACAACAAACAGGAAAGCCTGCTGCTATGCACTCACACTGTCTGAACTCACATGCCGTGTGCGTTCCCCATCAGGTTCTCTGGGGAGTGTGCGAGCAGGCAGGCAATGCAACATGCTGTGCACGCACGCACACACACACACATGCAGGCAGGCCACCGAGTTCACCCATTAGAGCGCAATGACTCAACAACGTAATGTAGCCCCAGCAAATGAAACCCATACAGAGAGGGCATTATTCCGGGCATAATTTACTCCGCTAACGCATATTCAGTGCAATCACGGCAGAACAATAATGGTCCTAATGGGCCCGCGAGTGGCTGGGAAAATAAAGGAAACCCGCACAGCCCTTATGCAAGCCCCCCAGTACCGCTGGCACGAGCGAGGTTAAGTAAGTTGACGCATACGTCCCTACGACACACGGTATATCCTTACCACACATGCTTCTCAATCAATTAACGTCAAACCCGTTTCCTCTGAACTTTCGTTCATATGGTGTTACATGATTAACATCCTCTAATAACCCTGAAGAAGTCACCTCGGCACTTCAACGCATAAAACAGAAAAAGGACGTGGGTATCCTGTATCGTTACTTTCACCATGTAGGCATGTTTTCAATCACACAGTCTCTGAAGGGAACAGCAGCGGAGATCATTTTCTCCTCAAAGGCCGGCTGCCTCGTCGACTACGGCTCCTAAACCTATACGGTCTTCCTCAAACCGGATAGAATTACGGCATTACTGTCTAGGAGCTCACAAATTTCATTAGAAACAAAGAACACTGCAAGCGTGACACTCAGAGTCTAAGAGAGCCGTCGGAAAATGTTGGCACCCCTGGAAAACATGAGCAAAATAAACATTCGTCATGGCTTATGCTTCCTTAAGTCTTTTTATGGTCAGCGTCCAAAGAAAAACAAGTATCTCCAAAATGGCAACTTTACAAAAACCATAATTAACTTTAATGTAAGCCAATAGAACCAGACCTGGTGTTTTTGGAGCATGTTGGTCCATTCATCATGGGCAGCTGCTGTGTTCATCACCAGCTTCTGTGTTCACATGATGCATAAAAGTAAAGAACACCCAAAAATGGAGATCCGTGTTTTACTTAGCGACGTTATGCTTAACGAGTCTGGAGAACACATGGTAATGGATCAGAGACTTTTCCTCTAGGGTTAGAACCAGAACCCCTTCGATTCCAAGGTCCAAGCTTGTTGGCTCTCCTCCTCAGCTCACCTCACAGGTTTTCTAGAGCTTAAGTCAGAGAATCGGGATGGCTATGACCAAACCTTGATAGGTCAGTGAACCATCTTTGTGTTGATCAAGGGGTCTCACCTGACCATAAAACATCAACCTACTAGTAGCGTCGGGTAAACTGTAGGCCAGTGGTCACCATCCTTCCTCCTGGAGATCTACCTTCCTGCAGGTTCACCCTGTACAGCTAACAAAGGACTCCTGAAGGCAACAATAAGGTGGGCAACCTATCAGGTGGGGTGAATTAGGGTTGGAGCTACGGTCTGCAGAAAGGCAGATCTTCAGGAAGGGTGCTTATCGTTTAGGTGATCCTAAACACACAACTTAAAGAGTGATTAGAAATCTACTTTAAAAATTAGATGTTTAAGGTGGCAGTAACTTCAGGCTCCAGTAGATGGCGCTGCACGAGGATGATGTGGCTATAAATACCTGCGGGATGTGAGTGAGGGGATTCATAGACTGAGAAGAGGTGGTACAGTGCAGTGAATATTTCGTCCTGTGTGTGGAAAATGGCTCCAGAGCAGATGTTAATGACTGGCTGAAAGGAGTGACTGCATTCGGGCCATAGTGTGAGGTAGGTGTATGGAAGCGTACGGTAGATCTACCAGCTGTGGCTAAAATCCCAATATACAGGCAAATTCTCCTTGGAGTTGTGCCAGGGAAGGCATCCACCAAATCTAACCCAGCAAGTGGCTTAACATTGATGCGGCCTACATCCAGAAACGTGTCCAGTCCATGAATTACAGCTGTTATTTATGCGTGTGGAAGTCCTGCACGATGTTAGGTATGTTTCACCTACAGGTGACTAATTGTAGGTCCAGTAACCTTATTTCTATGGCAACAATTTATTTCTGATGTTCAGGTGCTATACAGCAAATAAAGGTGGGTGAGCGCTGGAGAAGGGCATGGGGCATGACAACTTAACCCAGCTGTGGCGAACGACCAAAGACCAGGACCTGAACCCCAATGGCCAAAGAGCTCTGAGGCCGGAGGCAGGAGTCCCGATTGCCTCATGTTAAACAGCAGCTCCATGGAACCATCTCTCTGTTTACTTCACCCTGACAGTGATATTAGTCAGTACAGCGCTGCTATCTAAAAATGACTAAAGCCTGAATTTTTGGGCAGATAAAATGATATCCACCCACACCATCCAAATATCATCTGATCCCTCTTTCCTATTAGTCAGCCACGGGCCCAAACATGCACATTTCTGAGCTGTATGGTGGCAGAAGGATACGGAGTGTTAGCCGTGGTGCTGATAATAGTGAAGGTTTCTCTCCTGCCACCAAAAGGTCAGCATCCTACTGTGCATGAAGCACCAGTACTGACGCCCAACAGAGCCGCCGGGAATACCAGTCACTTGTGCATTATTAAGTTAGCCTCACTTAAACACAGCACAGGGTTGTATCAGATACTCCCCCAGATTTGGTTAGGGAGTAATATAATACAAGTGAAAAAGTTTAATGTTCAGAGTGCAGATAACAGGTCCAATCCACCACAGATCAGACACGCAACGCTGCACTTCCAGATAGCGCTCTATCGGGGTGTGCAGTAAAGATAACACAGGTAATGTGTTATAAAGGTATAAAGAAAAGGTGATTGGATTCCGAAACAGGTACAGTGCAACTGGTACACACTGGTTGCACGTTAAATTCCGCATTGCGTACAAAATTCTTCGTCTGACCTACGGTATAAAGCTCTAAACGGCTTTGCTCCTCAGTACTCGTACTATGGGAACTCTAACTATGAACCAACATGTGAACTCAGATCGCAAAAAAGTACCGGCTCACTATTACCTAGAACCTAGGTACCTAGAACGAATTAGGTTACATCAGGGTGCAGAACCTTTCCGTACAAATCCCCCCAGCTTGGAATAACCTTCCAGTTAGATTTCAGGACACAGCCCTTATCTTCAAGGCTAGGCTTAAGATCTACCTGTTCAGTTGAGCATTGGGTTATTAGTCTCCCTGCTAACTGCTAACACCATATAGCGCTCCCAGTCAGAGCTGACTGTCTCTGTGTTCTCTTTGCCGTTGCTGAGCTACTGCCCACACTCTGTGGTCTGCTGCGGAGCTACTGCCCATCCTGTGGGGGCTGATGCCGTTGCTTCATCTGCCTGTGGGGGCTGGGTGCCACTGCCTGCATGCACTCCTGACCAGTTTGCCTACCATGAACCTTCTCCTTGTCTTATGCTATGAGAGGGCTTCACCTGCATCCCGCATGCCTATCTGTAGATCCAGCTATGTGATCACAGACATTCTTCCTCTGCCTCAAAACACTCAACACTTCTCCTATTCTTTCTAATAGCCTATCATAGTAACTTCCATCTACCAGTTACTAACAGCTCTTCTACAGTATTGCCTATAACTATTATAATTATTAGTCCTTTTATTGTTTGTTGCTATCTGGGGTCGTCCTGAAGAGGATGGGTTCCCCTTTTTGAGTGTTGGTTCCTCTTAAGGTTCCTTCCTCTTGCTCTGAGGAAGTTTTGCTTTGCCACTGTCACCTCTGGCTTGCTCACTGGGGGCAACATCTGTTTTACAGAGAGCTATATAAATAAATTTGACTTAATCAGAGTTAGCGGTACATCATGATAAGGGAAGACGATTACCAGCAGGTTTACAGTCATATGCATACATGCAAAAGTGTCTGCAATGATAAATAATAAGAATCTTGTCGCTGTCTTATTGGGAAGGGGTCAAGTCGGCTGCTGCCAGGTGATGGCTTCCTATTTGGCCCATGTATAAAAGAGTTAGAAGGTATTTGGTTTGTATTCTCAGAGCTAACATCTGCAGCATTTTCCTGAAGATACTTAATTCAGGCGTTTACCCTGATTTTACATGACGCCTGACTCTACCTGGAGGTAAGCTCTTTACTGTTCGGTGTTTGCCACATATAGTTCTATACTGTGACTAGCTCTGACATGCCAAAGAGAGCTAATGCCATAAAAAAGAGACGTCTTAGGAGCAGTAGTGTTGTGGTCTTTCAAGAATGCACATCTGGGAACAACCTGCTTAATTTTCGGTGCTGGATTTCGGCAAAATCTGCTGCAAACTAAGGATTAAACCCTCCCCGGATCGCTGCAGTGCGTGCCATTTTCATGTCTGGGGTACGATCAATAACACAAGCAAAGCAAGCTAGCTGGCGAAATGCTATCTTTAGCGCACATGGACTGATTACCCCAGAGTCCAGACCTCAACATCAGTTGACAGTGTTGGGTCATGAGAAGCAGAAAAACGCATCCAACCTCCAAGACTGAAGTCCTTTCTTTAAAAAGGCTCCTTTGAAAAACTAAATGCACGTCTTCTAAAAGTAAGGGAGGCTGTGTCAAACGTGTACACTGAAGACTGAAAAATCAAGAAGGGTCAAATTTGCCTCTTGAGGCTCCATCTTTATTTGCTGGATAATGAGAATAACTGTAACTTAACGTAGGATGTAATGAGCTTCCTTAATAACTTTGATAACTCATTTGGGGGAACGTCGAAGCAGGGATACTTACGGTTTATGATTCCTGTGCCATTGTCAACTTTAGTCTTCTGTGCTCTCTTGAACTCTTTGAGGGAGAGGTAGAGCACTCTGCGCACCACTCTCTCCTCAGACCAGGGGATCCCATCGTTATCATCCTTTGAGAAAAAGAAAAATGGCATTATTACTAATAATCCTGCCAGCTACAGCTCCAGCATACAGGAGTACAGAGAGTATATACAGCACTGTGAGGCAAAACTGTACCGCAATAAAACACACATGTATCCATGGTTTATCATTTTCAACTTTACATATAAAAACCCACAGAGGTTCAAATAGCCTTACTGTGTTACAGACATCCCCTGGTATTCGTCACCACCATTGTAAACACATAACTTCTCTTAAACCACCGTGAAATATTTTAGTTTTATTTTAACCCGTCAGGTTTGACAAACCAGAATTGACAGGCGCTGAGCTGAAGGGAGAGCCGAAACCAAGACAAACAATAAGGAGGGCAACCCGAAACAAGAAACAAGCAAGGTCAGAAACAGAGTAACAGTCAGGGATAGCTATGAAGACCGCTCAGTAAAGGCACAGTGTGGCAATGCTTGGGTTCTTGTGAACCAGGAGCTTATAAGCAGACTAAATGAGATACAGGTATGGGTAATCAATACTCTGGTGACGACGATCAAGGAAATGGTGTTCGATTGGGTGATGTGATGGGACATGTGACTATGATGTCATCAGGTGGTGGGTTGTGGGAGTTGGAGTTTGGGAGATCAAAGGCAGAGGGGAAACCCGGAAACATGATATAACCGTTAATTATAGAGAACACCTTTTCAGTGTTCTGCATCTGAGGAGATCATGACTAGCTAGAAATACCTTTGGCCCATAGATATACCAATACCACCTTTAGCTCCTAATCAGCCTAATCAGCCAATACCAGAACTACGTTAGCTACTCCCTAGCCTGACTAGCAAACTGCTATGCTAAAGGCTAAAACAAGTCTAAAGGCAATAGAGAGAGATCACCCCAGAGATCAGCAGTTTCTTCTACACGTCCCTGTAACCGACTCTAACTGAGTACACAGTGACAGCTAAGGGTCGAGTGATTGATGAAAGAAGCCTGTCAGCATGTTTTGCAGTGCTAGTACACTGTGTTACCTGGCTTATTATTTGGGGAACACAGATTTGTATTACTATATGCATATACAATCTTCATATTTTTATTTAAACCTTAATGTCTTAATGCTACACACAGATTTTCTGACTTTGGGGCACATATACTACAAACCAATGAGGTCTAACCATGAGGTGCTCACTAGGGACGGGTCGATATCTAAATATTGATACCTCAGATCCTGCCGTTTATTCAATTCTGGTACCTAAATATCGATATTATATGTTTATGTATTTAGTAGGATGGATGTGTAGAAATCAAAAACTGAGGTTGTAGCACAGTATATTAGTAGTACAGTAGAACTACTTTTCAGCTGAATCCACTTTAAATGTAATGTACAAAAGTGAGACTGAATTAGCATTTCAATTGGGAGTCTTCCCTGAACACTATCAACATGATCAACAGACCCAAAAGTTACACTTTATCAGATTTAACATAGCTCTTGTAAATTACGTGGTACACATGTAATATAAGACACATGATAGACACATAGAATATTAGTACTTTTACTACATGGCCAATTGTTTTTTATTGCATCTTGCTTCCAGTAATAGCATATGTGAAGGTTCAGTTATACAGGGGTTGGAGCAATGAAACTGCTCAAATACTTTTTATGCACACAATCATTATGGGTAGTATGGTGTAGAGTTCCTTTTGCGGCCAGTACAGCGTCAGTGCACGTCTTGGGAATGCGCATCTGCGTCCAAGCACAGCAAGTCTTTGGGATGTTCAAGCCATTCGGTATTGCAGGTAATGTCAGCATACCACTACGTGATGCTGGTCCACCAGCGTCCTTCGTGGTGACCTGGCCACTACCCTGCAAGATACCGTGGCTCTAATACATCCCAAAGACCACTTGCTGTTCTTGGTCACAGATATGCCATTCCCACGACCAACAGTGTGACCTGTTTTGGCCGCAAAAGGTATGTCTACACCATACTAATGTGTGCATTGTGGTCTAAAACCAGAGCAGAACTGTGCTCTTTCATGCTAACTGAACCTTCACACTCTGCTCTTACTGGTGCAATGTGCAGTTAATGAAGATTGGCCACCAGGCTGGTCCAATTTAGCCATGAGACCTCCCACACTAAAATGACAGGTGTTTCAGTTTCATTGTCCAACCCCTGTATGTGGAAAAATGTTCCTATTCAGACATTAATCTAATGATTACACATTTAGCTACTGAATTTTCAGTTATTATGTAAAGTACTAGTCTGATGTGAACATATACTGTAAACATCAATAAACACAAAATTGAATATTTAATATTAAAGTCAGATTTTCTGTTTAAACTTACCATTTGTCCTTGCTGGAAACCCCTACTTTAAAGTATGGGTAGCAGCATTGGGATATCATACTATATATTACATACATATTACTTACTATCACATTAAACAATACACACACAATAAGTGGCACCACCCATCCCTAGTGCTAACCGCAAGGGACAAGAACGCAGTCTAACTTCCTGCTGTAAATGCAAGCATGAGGCTAAGATACGGGCTAAGACTGAACCTAAACTAAAAACCAAAAACTGAAACTAGTCCAAACACTTTTCAGTAGTGACATAAAAAATGGGGAACTGCATGCATAAAATTTGATATTCAAAAATTGTAATAAAAAAAAAAAAGAATAAAAAAATAAGATTTTCACGAGTTAAAATTTCAGATGTCTCTGAACAGAAGCTACGCTTTAAATGATCATATTTTGAATACAGTATTCAGATCATCATCATGCCAATTCACTTCTTACACATATCCTGGTGATTCAGTGTATCACTTCCATAAGGTCCAGTATAATGATGATCATACAGCATTATATACACTATGTGTCTGATACATGTATACTTAATATACATAGTATAAGCATAGTTAAATCTATAATTGGTTGCTGTTGCACAGTTCTGTTATTCATCTGCACTAATACTGCATACTGAACTATGAGAAATATTATACATTTTCTTTAGTACTTGCTATGTATATTGTAATTGTTAGTACGTGTGTTCCAGGAGCTAGTGCAGGGTAAGAATTTCATTGTACTGTGCACCTGCTCGTTCTTCTGTGCATATGACAATAAACTCTTGAATCTTGAATATCACAAAGCATAACCCCATATTTTTACTGTGAGTTCACGATTTACATCTCTGGGCAATTAGCCTAAAACCACATCACACCATCAACACCACAGCCTGGATATGTGAATGAATAAGGAACTTGAAAAATAATAATTGGTCAGCACTAATTATTTCCATGCTCTTTCCAGCATCAGGCAAGCTGTTGTCTAATATGGACAGCTCATCCACCTACTTGTGGATATGGATTCCACAACTTTCATATAATGCTAATTGGAGCCATAATGGTATGTGTAAACAACAGCAGAAGAGACACTCGATATATGCAGACAGAAAGAGAGAAAACCTAAGCTCACTGGTGGACACTATTCGAAAGCTGTGTGGCACAAACAGAAGGAAGGCACTGCAGTTTGACGCTTGTTCTATAAATAGCGCAGCTAGCCATTGTCTTACGAACCAGCGCGGCAAGGCGGCACGTGTCAGAAAGCCCTTTATTACTGTACACAGTGCCTGCTACCATAACACGTCGCCTCAGTGTTATCATAACACAAATTCCCAGTGGGTGAGCTGATGTTCTGGAATAATACACATTCATCACACGGCAGCTGAGTGGACATCTTTTAGAGCTCGCTGGCTTCACCTTCCGGCTGATCTCAAATCTTGCCCCCCGCCCGCCTCCTCCTCTCTCACCATCATTTGGACAGTGTTCAACACAACTGAGCTCCTCCAGGGTGCGTTCGAAAGACATCCACTGCTTGCCAGTGAAAGTGAAACCTGATTTCCTGGTTTTAAGAGCCGTCTAACAATAAAGTGGACTGGACTGAGGTCCAGTTTATTCCTAGTCCACATTGGGAGTCAATTAAATTGACCAGACTACTTACAAAGTGTGAAGCGTTCGGTTAGGACCACTGATCTGCAGCATAACTGGTTCTGGGCCAAGTACGGACAAAATGGCGGTTAGCGGGGAGGACATGGACCCTGCATGGACTTGAGAACTGCTCATCATGGACAGCAAAGGCAGGAAAACCTGTAAGCCCATTTCTTAAGCTTGGTTCTCGGCTACAGCAAAGGAACAGTACCGGTGTAAAGGAACAGTGCCACTTGAAGCCCCTCGATGACCTTTCTAGCCAGCCTAGGTACTTTCTCCCAGTGGTTGTTTAGCCATGTCAAGGCATCCGCTGTTGTCCGTGCAGTCATTCCATGTAGGGTCTTCTTCATCGCTGTCGATCATCCCAGTGGTTGTTTAGCCATCTTGCCTGTCTCTTCAGCTGCCTGGAACAGTGCACGGTTCCGTCAGGACCACTGTTCTGCAGCATTGCCGGTTGTGGGCCAAGTACGGACAAAATGGTGGTTAGTGGGGAGGACATGGACCCTACACGGACTTGAGAACTGCTCATCATGGACAGCAAAGGCAAGAAAACCACTAAGCCCATTTTCCTGCTGGGCCACTGAAAGAAACCACCACTTCTACCACTCTACTGTGCATGTGTTCATAAGCGTGTTAGGCCTGGTCCATAACACTTAGACTACATGTATGAATCCCAGACAGACAACGGGCTGTAGAGCCACAACAACAGGCTCTGTAAATTCCAAACTTGTAACCAGCACAAATACAACAAGGGCCTTCTTCTACTGAGTGCTCCTCAGCTACTCGTTGCCTATATAGTATCCCAGGTCACTGGAAGAGTAAGGAACATGGCTGCTGCCCTTCTTAATCACTGGAGCAGTACAGCCAAAAGAGTAGATGGTTTCCCTGCCATTATACATGCCAATTTGGCCCCTCAGCTGGAGGTGATGGTGTGCCAAGTCATGTCAGGAAGGCTGTTCCAGTCCCAGTTTCCGTTGCACAGTGGTCGGAGCTCATCTCCACGCTTGAGGAGGCTTTACCCTGACCCGCTATGGCAGCTTTAGCTATACTGGCCACCTGCAGCCTTTGCATCCTGGCTCCCTCAATGGACTCCCTTGTTCTGGCAGTCTGTTCTGATTTCTCCAGGGTTCACAACAACCCCAGTGCCTCCACCACCCACAGCTTTAACGTCTACAGCAGGAGTATTCATCTCCGGTCCTGGAGGGCCAGCGTTTCGTTTGGTGATCAGTCTGCTCTAACACATCTGATTCAACTGCGTATTAGCAGGTGTGCCAGAGTAGTGGGGGTTACCAAACTGTGCCAGGCACTGGCCCTCCAACAGCGGACGACTTTTACTCTGAGCTCTCCCAAGTTCTGCATAGTCACACTGTAGTACAGTTCTATCTCTGGCTTGGTTTCCTCTCTTCTCTATTGTGTTAGCCCGGCCCTACTCCATCTCCACTAATGACCCGGTACATTTATCCTCCGCCAGTGACCCAGCTCTGCTAATCTTCACCACTCCTGTCACTTCCCAGTGCCCTCTGGTTTGGGGCTCAGCTGCTCTAAGCTTGTCAGCCGGTGGTTCTAGGTCCCATCTTTGTTCCTTCACCTTCCTAAACCTGGTTCTCGGCTATGGCAAAGCAAGGTAAATACGTTTTCCAGTCTAAAGGAATAGTGCCACTTGAAGCCCCTTGAAGACCTTTCTAGCCAGCCTAGGTACTTTCTCCCAGTGGTTGTTTGGCCAGGTCAAGGCATCCGCTGTCGTCCATGCAGTCCTTACATTGCAGGGTCTTCTTGATCGCTGTCTGTTGATGTTGATGTTTAGACATCATTGCCTGTGTCTTTAGCTCAACCGTGCAGTGTTCCAGGCACACCTCCATGTTGGTGGTGGCTCTGATTGTCTGTCAGGGGCCACACCGTAGGTTAAGGGGTCAGTCTCCTTTAGAATTGTCTACCATTTCTTAGCCCCAGTCTTCCCTAGAATATTTACTGGACCTGTGTCTTGCTACACTGCCTCTGTACTGTCTCCCATGGGACCAGTCTTGCACATGTTTACTCAATAACTCATCCAGTGTTTCCCAGTTATGTCTACAGGAAATGCTCATATAACAGCACTTTGCGGTTCAGAATCTCAACAGGGTCATGAGTGTTAAACAAACAGGCTTTCTGCTTTCATGATGCAGTGTAGCCACACGAGACTTCACAAGACAACACGGGAATACCTCATTACAAGCAAATGAGATTCGCTGTAACCTGTCAGATTCGGCCATAAAGGGTGGCAGAAGCACACTAAACCCACCAGCTTATCACATACACACGCCACTGCCAAAATCCGGACCACTGACAATACACTATATAGATGGTCAAGTCAACATTTATTTATATAGCGCTTTTTACAAAAGACGTTGTCACAAAGCAGCTTTATAAAGAATCTGGAGTCTGAGCCTACAATGCCTACAAAGCCAAGGGCGACAGTGGCAAGGAAAAACTCCATCAGTTAAGAAGGAAGAAACCTCGAGAGGAACCAAGACTGAGGAGAACCCATCCTCCTCGAGTCAACACCAGATAACAAGACAGCATAAGAGAATCTCTGATTAGTCTGTAGTTAAGTAGCTGGGTCATTGGATGTGTCAGCAGGACCACAGTGCAGGACAGCCAGGAGCTCAAGTGGTGTTTTGGTGTGGCTCAGCGGTTAACACCAGGGAGTTACCACCCCATGTGGGAGACGGGGTTTGAATCTCAGTCTAGGTAGCAAATGCTGAGCTACACCAATAAGAGTCCCTGGGCAAGACTCCGAACCCTACACTGGCCTACCTGTAAAACAAATAACCTTGTAAGTCGCTGATAGTTGGTGTAGCTCAGCTGATAACACCACTACCCACCAGGGAGCCACCACCACATGTGGGAGACTGGGGTTCGAATCCCGGGCTGAGTGACTATTCTGTGCTACACCAATAAGAGTCCATGGGCAAGACTCCTAACACTACATTGGCCCACCTGTAATATGATTAACCTTGTAAGTCGCTCTGGATAAGAGTGTCGTAAATGATAACAGTGGATAAGAGAGTCAGCTAAATGCCGTAGATGTAATCACACAGTCGATTGGGTTCAAGAAAACATGCTGTGCTGATAAATTCAGGCCTCCAGAAGAGTATGAAGAAACAAAGGAACTCTCTTCTCCAGCTTTGTACCCTCGTGTGCAAACTGCTGAAGCAACGCTTTCATGTCCAATGAATCAAACATGTCCCTTTAATGCGGATGCTGTGTGACCTGCCGCTACGCGCTTTTGACAGAATTCAAAAAGAGAGATTAGCAGCAAGCTGATACCAAAGAGTGCCACCGAACATGCTTTTCAAAGGAGATAAAAATCTGTGCATCTCCTGTGGCTGCACTTAGGCAGTGTGCTTTACATTTCGCTTGGTGCTCTAATGGCTCTGAGCAATCCAATCCGCAGCCTCAGCTCGGCGGTGTCCCTCGCCGTACCAACACCACAGAAGACACAATGCTCGGGAGAACTGCCGTGAGCCTGATTACGCCGCTATAAGGCTCCGGGTTTGCTTATCAAGGACACTTTGTTCTCGGCGACAGCAGCCTCCACGCTTTCACCTAGCAGTGAAGACAGATTGTTGCGGGCCGAGCCAAGAAAGCACAGCTCCACCCCATAACAATCCCCTTCCACACCATGACAACAGGAGAATGCCAGCCTGGCCGCCTCTACAACCGCACATGTCTCCCGCTCTAACAGCCTCCTACATTCTCTAGTCTCCATCCTACCTCTAATAAAGATTTGATACAGATCTCACGGAGAGAGGTCACACATCACAGGGAAGCGGACTGTGCCGGCACTGTCTACAGGGCTGTGAGCTTAAATATAGCCATGCTTGGCCCAGTCGGGGCTCCCTTGGATTCTCATTATCGCTCCTGGAACTAGGGCTGTCAAATATTTCTCTTCTCAAAGACGCTTTTTGGAGTGGCCAAAGTGAGGCTGAGGATTTGAACGCAGGATCAGAACAGCTCAGGACTCAAGCTTTAGGGATCAGATGAACAATCTGCATCGCAAACATTATAATTTAGTGTAGCTATTATTACATTTATGGCATTTAGCTGACGCTCTTATCCAGATCGACTTACAAGGTTAACCACATTACAGGTAGGCCAATGTAGTGTTAGGAGTCTTGCCCAAGGACTCTTATTGGTGTAGCACAGCATAGTCACCCAGACTGGGATTCGAACCCCAGTCTCCCACATGTGGTGGTGGCTCTCTGGCGGGCAGTGGTGTTATCCGCTGAGCTACACCAACCACCTATTATGATTACCTAGTCTGCTTTTTAGTATGATTGATGATTTAGATTGCATATATTCCACTTTTCCAAGAAACATCACAGACAATCTATCATTTTCATAGAACACAACAATCCCAGGCATCACATCTAACACTGAAGAGGTTGCTGAGGCGGACTGTGATGAGCGGCGCAGGAGAACCCTTGAATGGGAAACAGACTGCATCCCAGATTCTATCCAACTGTGCTTTTTAAACTACATGTGCCAGAATATGGGTTAAACGCTGTGTCAGAATCACCAGCCTGCACGCTCTGGTCTAATCTCTGGAATAATCTGGAGCAATGGGAAGAGTATTTAGTCTCCCCTGACAAATTAAACCTCACCATTCCCTTATAGCTCTATAATAGAGGTCATAGGAATAGTTATAGACTCATCATCACACATACACCCGTCATCAGGAATAGTTGCGGGAAGTGTTAAGGGAAGATAAAGGTTACCAGGACAACAAATTTAGACTGATATGATCAATATTTATTGAGCTACACATACAGAAGGAGTGTCTCGGTGTGGCGTCGGGCCGCCATGTTTGCTAACCCAACATGTCAGACGTCTTGCATGGAGTTGTAAAGGTTCCCAATGGTGTCCTCTGATAATCCATCCAATGCAGCTTGAATATCCTCACACAGTTCCTGCAGATGGTGCGGTAGGGGTGGAGGAAGAGTGACACCTGGACATATGACACGTGACAACAAACCATTCATCTTGGTGCTGACCACGGTGCCTCCACACACAGATTCGCTGGTCGTCTCCACCAAGACAAAAGCAGGACTGAAGATGACGCGCTGCCATTCTGAGTTACCTCGTGACAGTCTGGCAAAACACCACTGCAGTCTTTGGCGATCCTGACGTGGTGTTAAGGGGGGTCGTAGTAATGGTCTGTGTGCTTGTAGTCCTGCGTCGTGCAGCCGTCTGCCAAAGGGGCTGGCACCTCATAACTCAGGAAGGGCAGCACTGCTCACTACAAGTTCACAATCATGGCTGTACGTCACTCGCATGTGTCACAATGTCAAATCTACCCACCATATTGAGTGTACAAACTCTTGACTATAAATGTGGCCAAGAACTGCAACCATCATAGGATAGGACTGTCATGCAGGCCGAGGGTCTCTATACATGTTACTACTGTGTCCTATCAGTGGCTAGTTAGCATTTGCCATGTTATACAAAGGTTTCCCATCTTTATTCATTCGTTTTTCATTAAATATAATATTCCTGGCAGCCCTGGTTAGAAACACAACAACAGGAACTCTCCAATAACAACCTCCCCCAACAAGTATAGAAACCCCACCATAGAAAATACAGTTGGACAGCTATGGCCAGCATACAGCCAAACGCTGGCCGTAACGAATAACGCCAGTAGAGACTCAGAACAACACTCACACATCAACGTAAAGCTGATTCCTTCAACCACCACACCCCTAACCCGAGAACAGGCCAGGCAACATGACTATAAGAACCAAGGTACACTTATGGAACAGGTATGCTGGGAGGTGGGTTCAGATATGTAACCTATGAAGCAACACAAGCAATACACATCAAGGGAATTCTTCAAAAACCACTTCCTGCTCAAAATCACTTCCTGCGCAGCAACTGAATATATCAAGTTCTGGACCCTGAGCCTGACCCAATTTCCTCCACACTGGACCCAAAACTGCCCACCTTCGACTACAGACTGAAAGACCCCCAACCTTTATCATGATGACACTGCTTGAAGCAGCATTGGGCTTGGTGTTTTTGGTGTCCTTCTACAGTTGCTGAATGAAATTCACTTTTACACCACTCTCGGAAACACATACTGAGCTTGTAGACCACTAAGGACAGCTTTACACGTGCATTAGCTGACGAGTTAAAAGATACAGAATGCATGTGTGCCACACAGGCACCTGAGGCACCTGAGGCACCTGAGGCGGCTATCAACTTTTTTTACACATCTAAAGTGCTAGTGTAATCTGCAGTGTTGATTTGTCTACAGTAGCAGTCATAGAAGGTTTCCCTTATGTGTATCCTAATGCTTTGCTTTAGACTACACAATAGCACTTATGGAATGATGCAGTCCACCTTAAAAGCCTCCAAAACGCAACTTTACAGGAGGATAAAACAGCCTTCTTAACTTGCTGATGTGGAGGCTGATGAGACAAACTATCTAAGGACCGATTCTGTTGGTCTGTCCATCAAGAATATGCACAAACCTGAAAGGGTACATCAGGATATGTATAGTTTCAGGCATCTCATCAGTCGGAACTGTTGAGTATAAGTCTGTAGTCTTTCAAGAGCCTGTAGAGTCTTTAAGATCATCATCCAGAAAACCTACAACACTCGGATGGACAGAGATGACACGGTAAGGATACAGCCTACATCACAATCATCCCTAAATAACATTGGCAAGGATGAACACTCTGCTCTGGGTTTGTCGTCGTTTCCCTGTTAGCCCTCCTTTCGAGCATCCTTTTAGCTCGGCTAGTTCTCACTGTGTAAAAGCCAGTCCGAGATCTAACCTTGTCTGGTCTCTGGCTTGATTACTTTTCCTTCTTCTCTTCTATATTTCCTTCTACAACATCTAATTCGATCTCTTTCCATACTGGGAATACCAAGCTAGCTTTTTCTTACAGCCTTACCCATAGTTGTTGTTGTGCAATGTGGTGTCGTTGCATTATGCATCTCTTGCAAGAGGTCTTCCAAAGTCACATAGCACTATAGCAGGTGTTCCTGGCCTGGAATGGGAACGACAGAGACGCCATTGTCCTTATAATAAGCCAGGGCACCATCAAAATGAGTCCGTAGCTGTTATTTTAAGGTTAATAGTCGCAAAATGTTGCTTTTAGTTACGTTCAGTGGCCTAACCATCATTAGCACATCCATATTCAACCTTCTATTAATTATCAGCAATTATTAAAGTTTAAATTCCGCTTTAATGAACTGATTCAACATTCATCGTCTTGAAACAACATTCCAAAGGTTTTCAGTTTCAGCTTCTATAAGAAAGGGGCCCCAAGGGATGACACCAAAGTGGGGGCGGTGGACCCGAACATGGCCCGTTTGGCTAACACCATGCCCAACATTAATGATGATTTCTGGGTATATGGCAAAAATACCGTGCTATTAAGGGATAAGGCCTTGTTCTCCAGTCCTGTAGCTCCCATTAATCTGCCCACAGATGAAAAGCAACTTGTCTGAGGAGAAAACTGTCATGAAAGCGTATGTACTAATCCCTCATCAGGATGGGGGAGCTGGGGGCAGCCAAGGCCCAAACAGAATGGGGCCCCTTTCAGGGTAGTGGAAGTAGACTGAGACCTAAAGCCACATAGTCTCGAGCATGGCAGTAGTATAGCCTAGTTCAGTGGAATACAGGAGCTCAAACAACAGAGGCTGTACACTCCCAAACATGCGTATCAGAGCGCCATTAGATCGCACAGTCTGAGGTTTTGTGCTACAGTCACGAATGGCAAACCCTGATACATACAGTCCATAGGCACGTTAACAATATTACTGCATACACCATTCATGTCATATTGATACATACTGGATACTGGTTTTTACTTGGGGTGTATGCGGGCTGTATTTGGCCTATAAGGTTTGCTCTATAACTTAGAAAACTTTTTAATATTGTGTCTTGGAAACAAATATATATAGTTTTAGACCACAATCATTTATTAGTATGGTGTAGGGCCTCCCTCTGCGGCCAATACAGCGTCATTTCATCTTGGGAATGACATATACTGCGTCCTGCACAGTGGTCAGAGGGATTTTAAGCCATTCCTCTTGCAGGATAGTGGCCAGGTCACTACGTGATGCTGGTGGAGGTATGTCCTTCTTGGTGGTATGCTGACATTACCCTGGATACCGTGGCTCTTGATACATCACAAAGACTTGCTGTCTTGGTCACAGATGCGCCAGCAAGACGTGCACCAACAATGTGTCCTCTTTTGAACTCTGGTATGTCATCCATAATGTTGTGTGCATTGCAGTATTTTGAGCAGAACTGTGCTCTTACCTGCTAACTGAACCTTCACACTCTGCTCTTACTGGTGCAATGTGCAATTAATGAAGATTGGCCACCAGGCTGGTCCAATTTAGACATGAGACCTCCCACACTAAAATGACTGGTGTTTTAGTTTCATTGTCCAACCCCTGTGTATATATATATATATATATAGGATACTTTAAAAAAATACATCTACAAACGCTGTACGACTCGAAACCTACCGACCTTTGTATTTTAGTTTTTTCTTTTTGGCACAAAAAATATAAATAGCTTATCAAATGCATAATATCACGAGGTAGAAATGTAGGAAGGTAGGTTAGTTGGTTGGCTGGTTGGTGACCCTTTCAATTTGAAGAAGATCCGGTTCAAACTGTATTCTACTATACTACGAAAGCATTTCTTATCAACTGCTGGTGAAGGACTGGAGCTGTGACACGATGACAGTCTGTCATTCAGTAACCAGTCTAACTGTAGCTGGGACGACAATAGCCTGAACAGCTTCTACACACACACACACACGAACAGACAGTGTAGGCTGTTTATCCGTTTGCTTTTACTGAACACATGTTTCTAGACAGCAGCAGAATACAATTAACACCTGGACCCCGGGAAGCCTGGGCTCATACCAGTCGGTACCAGACACTGTGTCTGCAGCAATATGGCCTCATATGCATATTCATACGTCCCACAGTGTTAAATGAAATCACGTAAACTAAAGCTAAAGCACATTTAGATTAAAGTTAACTGCAGGCATTAGTCACCAGCGGTGACTAACCCAAATTTCCATTATCAGACTTCATTTGCATAGTTTTGGATCACTGAGCCGGTTCTGCATTATAGCAGGAAAAAGGATAATGCTGCAGGTTTGAGGGCAGGGTTGAGTGCAACATACACAATGCATACATAATAATATTAATATTCCAGCCTCAGGCATCACAGACCCATATTTAACCATACAGGATTTTAGACTGTATCATTCAGGCCACAGCTCACAACCTGGCATCAGACAGTCCATTCAACACGACCATATAAACAGTTTAATACTGATTATCTTCAGTCACCTGCATGTAATACCTCCGCAAGCACCAATAACAGCTGGGATTGGATTTGGCATGGACTGGATACGTTTCTGGATCTAGGCCACATCAATGTTCAGCCACTCTTGCATCAAAGAATTGCGCAGTTGGGCCGGATTTGGTGGATGCCTTCCACGCGGGCGGTATACTGGTTGTTCCAGGTAGCCCCAGAGATATTCAAGAGGATTCGAATCTAGGGATTATGCAGGCCAGTCCAGATATGCGGATGCCACCATTGTGCATCATGCCAATTAGACACATCTGCAGCTCTGTGAAGAATACGGGGATAGGAATGTTACGTAACTCAGTAAAGTAACGAAAGGCAAAACTTGGTTGTCCAGTAGCTCAGTGTAAGCACTGCGGTTCAAATTTACTGAACCAAGACACCCCAAGAACATCACAGAGGTGTCTAATTTTTTGGCTGGGGAGCTTATATGTATATTTTATAAGCTTATATATTTGGTATTTGGATTTGTTTTTAAAAGGGAGACATGGCAATGCCAGTTTACCACAGGTCATCTGTCACATTTATGATGATGGGACGATAGATTTCACTGTAAATGACAGAGATTGGGGTGGCGACTTGATTGATATTAACATCTAGTCATTATTCTGTCTGTCTTACGTGAACGGCCTGTGCCATCAACATCACCATCAGCCAGCGCTTCTTTGGGCCTCCTTTCCCACAGACTGCATATTATAGCACTTGGTTCCACATGTTGATCTACACAGGATCAATATAATCTGAGGTTATTCCTACTGCTCATTTAACACAAGGTAAAAGGCCATGCGATCTTTACTGGCGCTGGAACGCTTACTCAGTAAAAACATCAATGTGTCAGCTGTAAATACAACACTGTTTATGGGGAAATTCCACAGATACTTCTGTATTACTGGATAGAGGAGAAAATGGGTGTTTTGGCAGTTTTCTAATGTGGTGGTGGTGACAGGAACCAGGGGTCACAATGTCTACAACATGTGTAATGCTGAATACAGCTAGTCGATATGCACTGTTACTCTTATTATACACGATGTGTAACAATTGGATTTTCTGAGCATGTTGTGGACCTCTTCTGTGCCTTTTAAGCTTTGTAGCACTGCATGTTTGATTAAAAGTGAGCCCTGTTAAACTGGATTTGAATTCAAATCATTGCATTCCTAGTTTATCACATGCATGTGAAGTCATTTTGACAAAATAAGCTTGATTTTTTAGGAATTATTTTGCCATATAATGTCCTGCATGCACGTCTTTGGCCTTTCACCCAGCTTGCTCAGAACCATTTCATGAAATCACTTTCTGTGAGAAAGTTTTTAGAGAAATGAAACACTTCATACGTCTAGTTCCCACCACCACCATCGCTGTGAACAGCTCTGACTCAGCTTTGCTAGAAACAAACCACAGTTACTTGTTTACATGTAAAAGACTTAATAATGCCAAAACTTTGATGGACTCAATGGAATTTTCCATTAGTGAATCTCACAGGGCCACACATGATGTTGAACTCTGGGGACAACAATGATACATTTAGGCTAAATGCATGTGGTACATCAACAAGGACTGGGATTTCTAAGCCAATCCAACACCTCACAATGATGGAGGTCAAAGTATGGGATACTGATGTGCTGGCCAACGTTGTCGGATGGACTGGAACCATTATACCATGGATGTAGTGGTTGGTGTAGCTCAGAGGATAACACCACTACCCGCCAAGTAGCCACCACCACATGTGGGAGACTTTGGTTCGAATCCTGGGCTGAGTGACTATGCTGTGTCCGTGGGCAAGACTCCTAACACTACATTGGCCTACCTGTAATATGATTGACCTTGTAAGTTGCTCTGGATAAGAGCGTCAGCTAAATACCGTAAATGTAGTGGAGGTCAGCATGGCTCAAGAGTTAGGCATGTAGATGTGTATGTGTTGGATGTGCACACAAAAAAAGATTTTGCTATGGCTAATTAACACTGGATGCTAATGAGGACTCGGCATCCTCCACAAGGTCTTTCTCCTCAGTGGTCTCAACATACAAGTCCATCAGAGAAATATAGTTTCACCATTTATGGACCTCAATGCTAATTCTGTCAGCTGACAAAAAGCACAATACTTGCACTCACATTTTAGACATTTAATCACTGTTGGTTTTAATCTAGTTTCATTTCTCAAACACCGTTTTAGTCTAGTTTAAAAGACTAATATTTTGACGAATATTTTGTAAAACATTATATGTGGATATATAGATAAAAGTGGGACATGGGACATATTCACATTACACCTACATGAGGTTTTAAGACATCCTTTTCTAAATCTACAGGAATTCAAATTTAGTTGGTCCCCTTTGAAGCTACGACAGGTTCCACTGGTCTGGGAAGGCTTTCTAAAAGGTTTTGGAAAGAGGAGCCTTTATGTGGTCAGACAGTGATATTGAACAGGAGGGCCTGGCTCGCATTATCCATTGTAGTTCATCCCAAAGGTGTTGGTTGAGAGGGTTGAGGATCAGGGCCCTCCCACACCAAGCTCACCCAACCATGCCTTTACACTTGTTCCTTAAACCTTGTTCGGTGTAGTGGGGCACAGTCATGGTAGAACAGAAAGGGGCTTTCTCCTGCACTGGAACTTTAATGGTTCTAGGTCATCCCTTGGAAAACAACCTCACACCATTATCTCTCCTCCACCAAACTTTACAGTCGGGACAATGCAGGCATGCAGGTAACGTTCTCCTGGCATTCTCCAAATCCAGACTCATTCATCAGATTGGCAGACAGAAAAGAGTGATGGGTGACTCCACAGGACACGTTTCCACTGCTCCAGCGTCCAGTGGTGGCAGGCTTTGTACCACTCTGTCCTACACTTGGCATTGTACCTGGTGGCTGCTCAGCCACGAAGCTCCCAGTGACCATTTTTGCTGATGTTGATGCCGGAGGAGGTTTGGAACGCTGCAGTTATTGAGTCAGTGTCACACTCCCTTGCTCTCCTAACCTATATCTCATTTCGGACTCCGTTTCCCATAATCCCTCTGAAAGCCAAGTGACTAAACAAACCTATTAGAAGCCAGAATTCTCTGTGGCTCTCAGCCCCCTGAGTTGTAAGTCATTTTATCTGTGGCTCTCTGTATTTAAGCTCACTTGAATACCAAGACTAACTGCAAGGTACTGCCCTTGTTCCATCAGTGCTTACTCAGCGCTTACAGGGTGTTTGTCTTTTGCTGAATTTCTGTTATGTTACACATTGATTGGCTCTGTCTTTTGATTTTTACCCATTAGCTAAGTTTGCCGGTTTGACTGGCCTCATGGTTTACTGTTTCTCCACCTCTCTCTTGGACTGTCCCCATGTAGCATGTTTTGGTCTTGTGCTTTTTGACTTGCCACTTTAAATGTCTGCTCCTTTGGATTGTCCTTTTGTGAACAAACTTACTACCTCGGTTTGGAGGCTCAAAGATGCAGAGAATGCATTTTAGATGTGCACACCATCACTTAAGAGTGGTCAAGTCCACATTTCAAGTCCAGCAATGTCCAAACTTTCCAAACTCTTGTTGTTAATGAAGGAACGGACACCAGCGCCAGAGAACGTGTCACGCATATACAATCACGGTTTGGTCCACTGGACCAATCAGTTAAACAAGAATGCTTCAAACACAGTCTGGAGCAGTAAGATACCGGCACCATGGTAGACGACCTCACAGTCAGTCTTTTAGATAAACAGAACTAAAGACTTACTGTTTAGTCTTCCTCAACTTACTAACAGAGAGCCGTCAGGAAAGCAGTAAACGGATGCCAAGCATGATTAGAGATGGCGAATCAACTTAACCCAGCGCAAACAAAAAACGTTGATGGCGGTAATGAACTACACACCACGTAGCAGGCACGACATGTACTGCGGTAATAATACCGCATATTATATCGCTAATAATAACAACACAAATTCATTGTCCCTATACTTTTGTCCATACAGTGCAGTTTTTATTGCCAAGTATTACTGTTTATTCAGTTCTCATCACGGTTTTGTTGTGAAAAATCATTTTTGATGATGCTATTACTGCCTTCTCATTCTACAAATTTGTAGTTCATAGACCTGGTTTGGCTTCTTTACCCATATATTACAGACTGGCCACATGGTGGCGCTAACTAATTGCTGCAGCACCAGCTATCAAATGTATGACGATCATAGCACATTTGGTAGAAAATGTTCTCCACTGTGTATAAACTGTTTCCTTCACCGTCAATCACGGTGTATCTGCACCTTCCCTAAGTCCTACGTTCATACCAGTTGCTTTTTGAAGTAGATCTGAAAATCACTGCTTGTGCCCATGCTTATGCTTGTGTGCTATGAGGTGCCAAGTGTGCCAGTTACCAACACACTGCAAACATAATATAGCTGGTCAAGACACAGGGTATCAAATTTTGAAACCCTAGCTGGCGCCTGGCCCATAAACAATGAAGCATATACAAAAAGTACTGTATAAATGGCCTGCATGCTTCAGAGTTCACCTCGGGGCCTTCCGACACTGATTCTACAGTGAACGACCCAGACATATGCCGAGTACAATGGCACATGGAAATACCGCGTTCTGTATTTATTAAAACATCCATGCGTGCTAATGTAAAACAGATTGTGCAGATGGTTTCGGTTTGGGATAAATGCCAATGCAAAACTTTAATTAAAGTATTACTAGACTACTAAACACAAATGACAATCTGAGGCCAGAAAAGTGGAGCTTCAACATTTTCATAGAGTAGAACTAAATGCAGTGGCCTGGCAGTCCATTCCCAATCTATATGTGAAAAAGACCACTCTCACAACAGCACGGGGGGGGAGTGCCAGAACTTAAATGGGCTGTTAAAGTACCTCAGTGCAAACCAGCACCCAACTGAACCACACCTCCAGCCAGTAGGATCTGCTTAACAAAGGACTCTACAAAGAGACGGCAGTAAAGGGACAGTAAATTCCAGGTAGTTGCTCGTGCTATGACGACAGTTACAACTGTGTTATAAATGAACGAAGCTTTAAACAACACATCAATGCCTGACAGACTCGGCGGCAGACCGGGTAAAACAAATAGTGCCATGATTCTGCGAGACAAGGGCACAGGCCTCGGCGAAATGGAGGCTCCCAGTCTAGACTGCAGTTGGGAGTATACTGTAAGTATAAGGGAAGCCTCTAAAGGGGAATCCCCCTGGTTTTTAACCCGTTTGCATAACTGTGGTTAAAGTATCAACACAACAGTTCACAGTTGTTTGATGTAAAATTTACCTGCATAGATAAAATGACTCAGAGCTCATCACAGTAGTGGTGATAGTAACCAGACGTCCTAAGCCTTTAACGCTTCTAAAAGCTCCCTAATGGAAAGTTATCACTATTATGAAACAACTCTGAAAGCGCTGTCTCATGTATGAGTATGTTTTACAAGACGTACTATCCTTTTACGATAAGGTTTCAAATCCAATCATGGCAGAGAATTACATCAGAGACGTTATAAACGAGGAGACCGGTCACTGGTTGAAATATAAACACGGAAGCTCGTTTCGGGACAGAAGGCAACTCAGCTTGCTGGTCAAACTGCGAGCAGGGACAGGTTGGTAGTGTGGTGCTAGCAGGGACTCTCTCTCTTTCTCGTTGTGGAGATCTGTCCAAGCGCATTAGCCAGAGCAAGCTGAGAAATCGAGTTTTTGTCCGTTATTAAAGCTACAAAACTAATTTTATTAGTGATTTCAAATATGTATAACCTTTGACCTTCAAGTATTTTGGTCTTTCCCCATTCAAACGTGTGTAGGATACGTCTGGTTGTCAGGTAAAAAGGCTCCGGATCGATGCTCGCAGAGTTAAAAGCCAAGGCAGTTTTATTATACAAAGTGTTGGACAAATTAAGCAGCACTGTTGAATCAGCAAAGGGGTAGGGCATACAACGTAGTGAGGGACATGCACAGGTCGGAACCGGGAAGAAGCAGTCAGCGGAGGCCACCAAGTTAGAAGGGCAAGGCGAGAGGGAGAGAGAAAGGCCAGAGCAGAGATCGGTAACCAGAGATAATCAACAATACGATAGGAGGAAACAGCAAAAAGGGGTAGGGCATAAAACGTAGTCAGGGACAGGCACAGGTCGGAACCGGGAAGAAGCAGTCAGCGGAGGCCACCAAGTTAGTAGGCCAAGGCGAGAGGGAGAGAGAAAGGCCAGAGCAGAGATCGATAACCAGAGATAATCAACAATACCGTAGGAGGAAACAGCAAAAAGGGTAGTGGGAAAGCGAAAGGTCAGAACCAGATACACACATAAACCAGAAAGAACGCTCAGACCTGCTAACAAAGTTGGCAAAGCGTCACGAAGAGCACGTGTGAACACGGGCTTAAATACAAACAGTAATTGACATCAGCTGGACTAAAACTCAGGTGACCACGAACGAGCCCCGCGAGAGCACGTGGATGTGAGCGTTGCCCTCTGGGAAGTGGAGTTCAAGAGGGTGAAAGGAACGGGCAAACCCGGAAGCGTGACACAGGTCTTGTATGGCTGGAAGTAGCTGCCCATTGGAGGGTGCTGCAAAGATGGCCGCCAAGTGAGCATGCCTTTGCCTTACAACACCCAGAGCACTTTTACACCTTTATCAGCACTGCCTGGAAGACGTGTAGGTTCACTGACCATTTGGATCATGACCTGAGGGTCCTATCACCCCCATTGCAAAGGAAGGTGTCCAACCAATTACCCATGTAAACCGCTCAGAATGAATTCTGCCCACTCAGTTATGCAGAAACGTTGAGAAGCTGGTGGATTCCCTTTTCCTAATAGCTATACAAAGGCGTGTCCATGAGATTCTCTTTATCACTGTAAGACAGAGAGTTCCAAACATGTCTTCTCATCACACAGGTTGCCAAGTGCTCGAGAAGGTAGCGACGTAAATGCTGCCTAGAAAAGCTGACTCTCCAATGTTGTTGTACCAGATATGCTAGTTTTTCCAATTACACACACTGGAATGTTCTGTGTACAAATAAATCTTCCAGAGAGTGGAAACTTGCAGTTTACATTACACAATCTTAACAAGCTAACTATCTGACTATAAACACAAACCTGCCAGGTGTGACCTTTGTGCACAGTCCTGAACGACGCTCTGTAATATTCTTGGGCAGATAGCCGGAGATTACATAACGGCAGTCATAAAGCTGCCTGGCTACTGTGTAAGTAAAAGGCTGCTTAGTCAAAGCCCCATACACATCAGCTGTTAATCTGCTGGGGAGAGCTGACTGACAGTCTGATAACATCTGGGGTGATTCAGTAAGCAAGCGTCGTTTGTTTGAGGAACTGCATACATTTTCAGTTTTAGTGTACAGTCAGATTTTAGTGTACTGTATCTTTTAACCCTCAACCTTAACGCTAAACTGCCAGCACTAGCCTAGCTAGCATGAGGCATATCAACTACAACACTCAGCAAGCTACGTAAACACACTCATCATCAAGAGAGTAGCTGCACACGCCAAAGGAATCAAACGACAGGCATGAAACTTGGTGGGTGGGTTTGACATTATGAGACATTAGATTTAGATTTTTTGATTTTAATCCCACAGTGTGGAAATTTAGTCTACGCATTTAACCCATCCGTGAAGTGAAACACCCACAAACACACTCACTAGTGAACACACACACAGGGGGGCAGTGAGCACACCCACCCGGAGCAGTGGGCAGCCCTATCCATGGCACCCGGGGAGCAGTTGGGGGTTAGGTGCCTTGCTCAAGGGCACCTCAGTCATTACTGTCAGTTCAGGGAATCTATCCGGCGACCCTCCGGTCACAAGGCTGGTTCCCTAACCTCCAGCCCACAACCACCCCATTAGATCTAAATCTTGTTGCACAGGCAAAACAACATGCATGCAGACCGCTACTACAACTGCCCTTAACACCACGTCAACGTCACCAAAGACAGCAATGGTGTCATGCCAGACTGTCATGGAGTGACAGGTCATCTTTAGTGATGAGTCCCGAATGATTGATGTGTTGTCTCGCGCCACGTGTCCAGAAAGTCTGGTGTTACTCCACCTCCACCCCTACTGCAACATAGGAACTGTGTGAGAACATTCAAGCTGCATGGGATGGATTATTACAGGACACCATTAGGAACCTCTACAACTCCATGCTGAGGCGTCTGCACGTTCCATTAGCAAACATGGCGGCCCAACACCACACTGAGAGACTCTACCTCTGTAGGTGTAGCTCAATAAACACTGCCCATATCAGTCTAAAAGTATCATCATTTATTCTTCCTGGTAGCCTTTATCTTCCCTCCGAATTTGCAATTTCAATCCCACACTTCCTTCTGGGTGCAACTATCAAGATTATAAAGGGCCCTGGGCCTGACAGGCTTTCAGAGAAGGCCTAATGATTTCTGGAAGCCTGTTTAAACATGTTTGTTTTTTTTCCAATATAGCAATGCTTGTATAATGCACTGCCAAGTTTTACAGCGCTAAGCTCAGGGTGGAAACAAATGGGTTGAATCCCTGGGACGCACCACAAAATACACTGTATATAACTATGGCTGAGCAAGCTCTCCTCTTGTTTAGGACTTCAGCAGCTGAAGTGTAACCATTAGCATATTTGCACAATGACAGAGAAACCAACTGATAGATGTGTTCCCAATGGGTGGGACCAGTTTCATGACAGAAAAGGTCAATCTAGGCCTACATTACCAGAGACATTACCACTGAGGAGATCAGTCACTGGTTGAAATATGAAAGGGAATGCTTGGGAACACTGTGCATAGAATGTCCCGCTCTTCCATACATGTACAGATTCAGCTACCTCCTTCACACTATGGTCTTTGGCACGCTCAAATGCAGTCACTCCTATTAGCTAATCATTAACATCTGGACCATTGGACCCATTGCACTGCACCACACCGCACCGCACCGCACCGGACCGCATGCGCACAACTCCGCCCGTCACTCACTGCCCACTGCAGGCAACCCTGACTGCACGTTGCACTACCACCGTTTAAACATGCACCCATCAGGGTGAGTCGTCGTTTTTGTGTGACCGGAGGGTCTGGTTCGATTCCCTGAACTTATATTTTGTGCATAGTAACAAATTGACTATGCCGTGGATTTGTGTTACTGATGCTGCGACGTCTGGTTGTTTTGTGGGGTGTTTCACCACGGATGGGTTTTACCAATGGGGAGACATCACCACCACTGTAAAGACATCTTAGTAGGGGGCCTTTACACCATCAAGCCGCTTTGACTTGACTTTGGATTAATAAACTATTTTGTATACAGCTGCGACTCGGGTTATAACCAAAAGACATCAGTAGACATCAAGAACTGACTTTTGTTAAATAGAACTCTTATACATTAATTAGAACCTAATGATATAAATTCCACTCGGAATGAGCTCAAACACTCACTCTGGGAACCACAGTACATCCAACAAGAGGAAAGCCATGTGCCTCGAAATGGAAAACAGTAATAGGAAACACGGAGAGTTCTGGCTCCACATGCTGAAACTACTCATCTGTTCTGAGGCCCAAATGGACAAGATCAGGTTTGCTGGCGAATGAACCGCAAGCCAGAGATTTCCGACCGCTTTGGGAACATATGACCACTTAACAAAGAAATGCTGCGTCAGTGTCACGTGTCATTGACAAGGGTGACAGTGTTGTGGGGAATTTGCCCCTAACCTTGCACAAAGTGTTATAAGCAGCGAGACAAAGCAACCTTTGAGAGCCTGGACGTGTCATCGTCGGTGTGTATGTGTGTGTTTGCATGTGGGTGTACAACCTGACATGCCAGTTGTGTGCTGATAAGACAGACACTGACAGCCTCTTTTATATGACTAAATGCCCAGCAGCAGCTGGGTCTAGCCCACTGCACTCCAACAAATTACACTTTATGGCCAGCTGAACTCACAGTGGGGGCTAGCACACAAAGAGGCAACGCCATTTTCACAGCTAGCGCACTCCTTCTTTTAACCACCAGAACACAAGGCACTCTTTACCTCTCTTTACCTTCACTTGTAAACCAGTTCAGTTTAGAAAGAGTGTGAGGTAAAACCAGGCCTAACTCTACTAACCCACACCCTTACTCAGTGATGGACAGGAAGGAAGTAAATGTAATTGGTTACTGTACTGAAGTAGGCTTAGTTAAGTAGGGTTTCGGCCTGGACCAAATTAGGGACCACCTGGAGGTATGAGATACAGCACAGTACAGAAACTTAACCTGGCTGAAACATGAAAGGGAATGCTTGTAACACTCTAAAGCATCCCTCTGCATAGAAAGCCCCGCCCTTTTATACTTCCACACACCTGCAGCTTCAGCTACGTCCTTCACACTATGGTCTTTGGCATGCTCATATGCAGTCACTCCTATTAGCCAATCGTTAACATCTGCTTTGGAGCCATTTACCACACATGGAACGAGACACTCACCGCACTGTAGCACATCCTCTCAAACTATAGATCCCGTCACTCCCACCCCACAGGTGTTTACAACCCCATCGTCCTCGTGCAGCACCATCTACAGGAGCCTGAAGTTACTACCACTTTTAACATGCAGGGTGACTCGTTTTTCGTCTGGTGAGCTTATATTACCGTAAGACCACCGGTAGTTTCACTGGTGGGTTAGGATAGTAAATAAAACGGCGGAATCGGAAACTTTGTTTGTGTGTAAAAAGTTACTTTAAAGGTTCTAGCTAAAGGAACCTGTTCTCCTTCAGTGTTCTGTGCTTGGAACTCGGGAATAGACATCAGTGTTAGACTAATGAATGAGCTTCTATTAAAGACTGGTGGACTGAGAGACACTAGAGTCTCCTCACATACACTGAGCTGAGTAAGAGTCTTGTTCCAGAAATGATAACAGGACATTAGAGCCATAATGAATCAGGCTCCTGTTACTCTCCATGCTTAAGTACATCTGAAGGTAAATACTTCAGCACTGTTACTCCAGTGGAGGACTAAAAGGAGCAACTTCTACTGGAGGAACTCAAGTAAATGGTTTGTGAACTTCGTCCACCACTGTCCATTCTCATAACACCATAGCTTTCCTGGTGTAGCTCAGCCAGAATCCGTTTCGAGCTGCCTGGCTGTCCCATAATGTAGCATGAACTCAGACCCACTGGGGCATCAAGTTCATCAAGTACAACTTAAGCCTATAATACATAACTGTCTTATGTCCACTGAGCTGTGGGTCAACCAAAGAGCTCCCATAATCTGTAGGGCAACCGCCCACAGCCACAACTTTCACACAACAGGCCCATATGCTACATGTTTCTTGTGTTTAATCTTGAGGTCTACGGTCATCCTAATAAAACTTGTGTGGCTTTACTCACTCATCTTCTCACTAAACAAGCCGACCTTTAAGACTGAACCGATTCAGAGCGCAGTCCGGGCTGAAACACTCCTAATAGCTAAACAGCATGTAAAGTTTAATGGGTGGATAGAAGTTCACCAGACACAAAACCAGTCACTTTGAGTAACTGAGTGGATGAACACTGAAGTTGCCTACATCCAGAAACCTCAGTTTCTATGTGCAGTCCATTCCAAAAGGAATCTCAAAAATGTTACTTTCACTGGTGAAGGTATTACACGCTATTAGGTACGTTTCTGTCACAGGTGACTCAACTATTCACCCTCCTGGGTAGTCTTGGTAAGGCTGAAGGTCTGATTTTCTGTCACTGCTGTTTTGTGTTACTCTGATTCGATTCATTTCTTTTTGGGGATACATATTTAATGCTGTAACTTTCATGTTTTATTTCCTTTCCAGCAAATAACCAGCCAGAATATGCGCCAGAAATGTGACATTGGCCGGAAACCAGGCTTGACTTATCAGCCAAGACTTTTGAAACAATCAACCGAGAACCAAATATGACACTTACTTTTGTCAACATTTCAGTGCACATGCAACATGTGCAACATGTGAACTGAACGTGGTTCACCAACCTACCCATTCATAAGGAATTCCATTGATCTGTCCACATGTCTGCATCATTAAATCATCAGGATGAAAACGAAGCATTCGAATTGGTTTGACGTACAACCACCACTGTGGTGGTAATGGGAAACAGGCAGTTCACTGACTCTAAAAGCTCCCTTACAGAAAGTAGTTGCAGTTAAAATCTAAGAACATGCGGCCTGATGCCTGAGACATTGCTTTACAGTAGTGTTGAGATGTCCATCTTAACTGTCTCCCCTTTAATTAATTCATGGGTTTGTAAGCTTGTACATACAAACTCCAACTTTTCCTGGTAAGTATATTTGCCTTTGTAGACATTGCAACCCCTGGTTCCATTCACCACCACTGTAGAGAAATCTGACATGTTACTCTACATACAATCAACCTTTTCACATCGAACCCCATTGAATGACTTTGTCTACATCTTAATAACTAAATTAGGCAGGAATAAAGAAAATGGTTAAATTAACACTCATACATGAAGTTACTCAAGGCAAGAACGCATATCCTGGACGGCTGTCAGCAGACTGTTTTAGTACGGCGTTGTGGCTCTCACTTTACACTTCACACAAATACGTTACAGCTCAAACGTGTGGACGTTAATGTAATAATAATACCTCGACTAAAACACAAAAGAGTCCTTCCATAAGACTGCTCAAATAGACATGCTAATTTGAATTTTTTTTTTCATGGCAAATTTCTTCGCAGTTGCTTCGCCCCCCGCAGATTCAATTACATATTGATTTAACCGAAGACAAAAAGCATATCTGTATGCTTAAGCAGCATAACAATGAGAAAGTCCCCATCACACAGAACATCTAAAGTGGTGGTGTATGTTCGGTTGAAGTGGCTGCTGCCCTATTCTCAGTAGCAATCACATTACTTTCATCATTTCTACCAGCATATTCAGTAGTAATTATATGAGTATCAGTTCATTTTGTGTGACGGAGTGGTTAGGTTATGCCTGGTGAACCCTGTCAAGGGTCTCTTAAGACTGGGGGCAGTTTACTCGTCTTGTGCCTTAATGGCTACATAGGTTAGCATAACCACATGACATGCACAATCTCAAACAATATTATACATTTATATATGTACTTTAAATGTGGATACAGACAGCAATCTATGTCTATGCAGACATGTAGATACCCCTACAGTCTTAGGAATATACATATTTACAAACATATGTACACTTGCAAACCCTTATCACCATACTTTTGCTTTTAGTACATGGGTGATTCTGTATATAGGCTGCCATTTTAATTCCCCTGTAATTTAATTTCTTTAATGACTAATTTTATTATTCAACACTCAAATCAAAGAATCCTTGCTTTTAAAATATGTTGACTAATCTCCAGAAAAATATTTCATTTTTTATGAGTCTCTTATCCTGGCAATAACTCAACTGAAGAACAGAGCTGAAAGTAACAGGGATTAGCTCAGCATACGGTTAGCAAGAACTCTAATGACATTAAGGACAGTTCTAGGTATTTCACAGAGGTGAAATTGTTTGAAACTAAAACATTGTTAAAAAAAATTGCTTTTAAAAGAAGCCACTTTAAGCAAGGAACCAGAAAACTTGAGTTTACTGAGCTTTAAATAATAAGTTAATGAAAATACACTAAATATTCATCTGTTCATTTAATACTATAAGCTCAACATACTCCACATTCACACTGAGCCAGTTCTTTGTTTCTCTGAACTTTAAAAGTGGCTTCTAGATTTTACAGCACATTTTTCATAATCCACAATGGACGATTTAAAGGTTTAACATAATAGCTAATTAAATCAAGGTGCCAAATGGAATCACACATCAACGCAACAAAAGATTATATTTAAAATCTTTCATATTTTTAGAAAATTGGCATTTCATTAAAGATGTATTTTTTAGAAAATTGGACATAGTATGTTGTGAAGGAACTCCAACATGTCTCTTACCCTTTACAATTTGTTTAGATTTGAGGTGTGGCATCAATCACAATGAAGATATATAGCTAGCATGATGCAATGTGACCATAATTCATTATTATTTCTATGGCTCAGTCAGTTGGTGTGATGGGGCGGTAAGCAAGTCAAATACCATTCGTTTCTTATTTTCTAAGTAAAAATAAGTTCATATCTTCTACATATCCTCTATATGGCATCCCCCCGGGCTATACATAGTAAGTCCCAGTAAGGCCCAGTCTACATTTTTTATTTCTGGCAAATAATCAGAAATTGTACATTTAAACGAGAGCATGTATTTTATTTTTTTTTTTCAATTAGAAAGTCAACAAAACATGTCATTCGTCCAAGGGTGCCCAGTTTTGGCGTATGATTCTTAAGGCAAACTGGAAAACAATAACCACTTACCACAGGTTATAACATTTATTATTACTGCATATTAGGAATTATTATATGATTACTATATAGTAGTAAAATTAGTGGATGAAAAACAATAGAGGAATGCTTTACAACAAGGTTTTGCTAATTTGCAATTATTTTCTAATACAGGTATAATAAATATATAATACATATAAATATTGCCTTTTTCAAGCCAAGTGTCTATGTATTTGCTGAGTTTAATGTGTTTGGTGGGATATAAAATGATACAAGATCTGTTTGGTAACATCTGAGGTGGAACTTCATCCTCCATCCTTCATAATTCCTAAAAAGCAGCAAATCAGTTTATCTCTCGTTTCCACAACAAAAACAATCAGACGCTAAACGTTATGCTAACTCATATAGTACAGCCTGAAAATCGCTCAGCAGGTTTCTGCCCTGAGGGCAGCCGATGTTGTGGGCTCTTTACACGGAATGACCCAAAAACTGTTTGCTGAGGCAGCTGAAGGAGCCCGGTATGCTCCACAGCTCAGCGGACAGGTTAGCTAAATGTTTTCTGGGGGTGAATTATCGCGACATGCTGGCTGGGTTTTAGGCTAGACTGAGTTTCTCCTGAACAAAACAGAAAATCTGGCTGTTAATGTTGCTAACACTGCTTCAACCCGGAAACAGCAGATGCGAAACGTGACTATGAGGAGGACCCTTAAACACACACACACACACACACACACACACACACACACACACACACACACACACACACAGAGCAATATTTGGGTCAACTGCGAGACCCACATTAGAGTCTGCCAATCCGTCCTTAGTCTGAAAACCCAAAGTCAAGCCTACATTAGCTCGGCTTGTTAGCCTCCGCCGGTCATTTCCACAAACTAACGTTAGCTGAACATGCTAGTATGATCTCTGCAACATGAAGGACAATAGGACCGGTGATATGATTAGTCTGCATTAATAACACTCTCAAATCCTGCTCCTCTCCCAAAAACAGGGCTGAGCAAGGACAAAAACCACAAGACACCAAATGCACACTCACAAATTTCTTCTGAATGATGTTTCTCTTCGGCCTTTCCTTACTCATCTCTGCTCTCCGTCAACCTTCAAACCGACACATGAATTTTGGATGAGATCTTTATGTTCCCGTCGTCGTTTAAACACGTGATGAGTTAAATCCCTGGTAGCAATATGTCGAGGTAGGCACACAATGTAGTTTTCTCCCTTTTTATCCGCACGGTCGGTGTAACGTTAGCTAGTCTCTTTCTTCTCTCGGCGAACGAAAGCAGGCTCGAGTCTGGATTTAAAGCTCCACGGCGGCGGAGCACGGCGGCGCTAATATCCCGGGGAGACGCGCCGGAGAGGAGCTCCCTTAGTCCGCTGGTTGTTGGCTAAACGCGGCGGTATTGTCCGCTCTCGAAGCACCACATTCTCGCTGCGGTCCGAACAACAAAACAACAAGCCTCGCATTTGGCCTCAGCCTTCCCAGCTCACGGAGCGCCGCTACATGCCGCGGGTGTGGAGAAGACGGAGGATCCGAATAAAAACTCGGGAGTCACGCTCTGGCCGCCGTTGTGCTCCCGCATATTGTGTGAACTCGATGGCACCGATGCTAACGCGACCTGCTGGCGTCTTTCTTCTGGGCCTCGGTCCTATCACGCTCGGCCACTGGGCTCAGCGGCAAATTTAAACCTCCGCTCGGCTCCTCTTTCACACTTCTTATTGTCCGGTTTATTGAACGGCCGGGCGGCGAGAGGAGAAGTCTCGGCTTGGATGAGCTGTAGTAGACTCGACTTTGTTCTGCTGTGAGGCAGAAAGTGAGTGAAGTGAAGAGACATATGGAGGAATGACTTGCTAAGTGAGAGACGCCAACTACAAGTGAATCCCTGAAACGATTTCTGCTGAAAGCATTACACCACAGGACAATAGAAAGTATGAGACCTCACTGTAGGGTTATTATACAGAAGCCAAAATACAGATATTATGGACATAATATACAAAATATACAAAACAGCTAACTTCTAAAAGCTCCTCAACACTGGACACCTGAACTGTAGTGATAATACAGGAACTATCTAGGAATATTATAGGAATCTCATAGTAAACTGGAACATTTGATGTAATACAGCATTACTGTAATTCATAAAGGCTTTTAAACTGTGGACATACAAGTGTGAAATGACTAGGTGGGAAAGTAGGCTATACAAACCTGTAAGTGACTTAGATGAGGGAACATGGAGTTATGAAGCTGACTATAATTGACTAGGCAATAAAAAGATAACTATAACTGTAAATATGGGCTTAAATGAATTTGAGGAGTAATACAGGAATTATCTAGGATTCTCCCAGGAATCTCAAAGTAGATTGGTACAATGCTGCTATACCGTATCACTGTAATTCATACAGACTTCTAAACTGTGAACGTACTAGTTTGAAATGGTGATTTACTGTACGGACAAGGTGGGAAGGTGGGCTATAGCTTAAGTGAACTAGGTCAGGAAACATGAAAGAGTGGCTTAAGAAGCCGATTAAAATGGACTAGTCAACAAAAGATAACTATAACTGACAATGAGGGCTTCTATAAAAAAAAATATTTTGGGAATAATACTGGAATTGTCTGGGATTCTCCCAGGAATCTCAAAATAAATTGGAACAATTGATGTAATGCAGTATTACTGTAATTCATAAAAGGGGACATACAAACGAAGAAACGATGATATACTGTTTGGGTAAGGTGGGAAAGTAGACTATTCAAACCCTTGTGGCTTAAGCGAGGAAACATGGAGGAATGGCTAGCTAACCAGGAAAAGTTAACTAAAACTGGAAATGTGTACCTGTATGTAAAAGAATTATAGCAGCAATGCAGGCATTTCTATGGCGTTAATACAGCAAATTAAGAAAATGACTACAGTCTAAAGGATATACATTACTATTGGATCATTATACAGAAGTAAAAGCATTTTGGGAATAATATAGGAATTATCTCGCATTCTCACAGGAATTTCCTAGTGAATTGAAACTTGGCTGTAATGCAGTCTTACTGTAATTCATAAAGGTAAATATTCATAAAAATGTGGGAAAGTAAGTCATACAAAATGATGTAAGTGAGGAAACATAGTGGAACGGTTTGTTAACCAAGAGAAGTTGACTATAATTGTAATGTACCTGTGAAAAAGAATTATAGTAATAGTATAGGACTTTCTATACATATATGATTCATACAGCAAACTGGGAAAATGACTGTAATGTAGTACAGGATACTACATATATATTATAGGTTGCTGAAGGATTATTATACGGAAGTAAAAGTGGTATAGACTTGTATAGACATAATATACAGAGGAATAGAAATCATATAGTTGCTAACTTCATGGAAAGAATGGATAAATAACTTGCTAGCCAAAGATAGATATCTAACTGAAAACTTGGAAAGAATTTGGGGAATACAGGATTTTATTCAGGAAATTTTACAGGAATTATAGTAAAGTGACACTACAGAATTGTACTTTATAGTACTGCAGGAATACTAGGCTTTTTAATGGACATATAAAGAATAATGAACATCTTGTATTTTGTGACAGGTCTTTTTATTAAAGGTTTATAAACTGTGGAGATTCGAATGTGAAATGACATAAACTATATATGCACAGTGGAAAAAATGGGCTACACAAATTCAGCATTTTTATTTGACATTGACTCATACAGAATCAAATGTTATGTTGACCCCTAATCCTTTAGTGAATATGTGAAATTTATGAAATCTTGTTAAACTCTTGCTCAGATCACCTTTCAGATTTGTTATTGTCCGGTTGTCCATATTATTGAATGAGTATGTTTTGAGAAACTTTGGTTTGTCATAAGGTAAAACATTAGTCTATAAAACAGACTTTTATAGATTTATTCTAAAGCACATAAAAATTGGGTTGGGTGTTGTACCACTACAGTTCTTACTCATAAGGGTAAACCCTTATGAGTAAGAACTGTAGTGGTACAACACCCAATATATATTGTGCAAACAGGTATTCAAGTGTGAATATATAATAAATGGACCAGGTGGGAAAAGTAGGCTTGCACCTTGCTCAAAGGGTTTGCTAATCAGTCAACTAAACCGGAAAACCTGTAACCTGTAATTATAAAAATCACTGTAGTAATAGTATGAGAATTTCTAATCAGTATAAGTACAAACATTTTAAAGGCAAATTGGAAAATTGCACTACAGAAGGCTACATATCATCGCTGCCCAATGAAAAACATGTATCTCCATTTTTGTCCATTTTGACCTTCATGCATAATTTTAAAAACCTCAGCTCCCGATTACACTTTGTGAGATTTGCATGATGAATGGACCAATAGAAATGGCCCAAAAGTGCTCAGAAAGACGTCTTGTTCCAATGACTTACATTAAAATTGAATTTATTGCTAAGGCTCTTTTATAAGTGTTTTATTAAAGGATCCATTTGCTTTTGTAAAACAAAGGAGGAATGCTTTTCAAGAGAGTTTGCTAAATGCTAACTAAAACTGAAATGTGTAGTCCTATGATGCTGCACTTTCAGTGGGAATCATGTAGGCCAAATAAATTGGCCAAATAAATTTCAAAATATAAAATTCAAACCTAGTTTATAACCTGTGGACATTCAAGAACAACAAAATGACAAATATGGACACACAGGGAATTAAAATACTGCACTGAATTATTCTGCCTTGATCGAGAATATAATATGAATAAAAATGTGAAATTAAAAATCAGCTCATGTTAAATCCAAAATATTTGACATAAATATAAACAGTATCACGACTGTATAGAGTTTAGGTTTTGATTCACAGGTTACACAATGCACTGGCTGTTCAACTATAAAACCACAGAGTTCTACTGTCATAGTGAAACTGTTGAAATGTAACCAACATCATTCAGAGTGGTTTGATGTGAAATGCTTCTAGAGTAGTAAACAGTTCATTCATCTAAAGCCCTATAAGTTATTACACTATTGAACCCTTACCAAAGCCTTATTAGACCTGTAGGTCTACTGGTTGTTTTGGACAGTAAATAAAGTAGCTGTATTTGTTTTGTAGAGGATGCTCCATTGGTCTGCAAAGCAGCCTTTCACATTAAGCCAGGCTTTGTTGACTTTGTTGACACCTTTTCTACAGAAATTCAGAAAAATTTACAAGAAAGGTCATTTGTCTTTAAACCGGTATGCGTCATTCTATTTCCCAGCATTCTGTTATTTCTAATAAGCATCTCTAAGCTCAGTCTAACTTTCCTACAGAACTGCTTTTAAGGCAGCTCATGTGTTCTGTGCAGCCTCTTTAACATATTGCATATTTAATCTACTTTAGTCAGCAACATTGCCTAATTATCCCACCTGACAAAATGTGTGTGCAACAAACAGCCCTTTTTAAAATGTGTTTGCAAGAACAAGAGACAATGAAGTGGAGAAACAGCTAACACTGCCAAAAGAGAGGTGTGCAGAAAAGTACAGCTCCATGACAAAGCCAACATACAGGGGTTGGACAATGAAACTGAAACACCTGTCATTTTAGTGTGGGAGGTCTCATGGCTAAATTGGACCAGCCTGGTGGCCAATCTTCATTAATTGCACATTGCACCAGTAAGAGCAGAGTGTGAAGGTTCAGTTAGCAGGTAAGAGCACAGTTCTGCTCAAAATACTGCAATGCACACAACATTATGGGTGACATACCAGAGTTCAAAAGAGGACAAACTGTTGGTGCACGTCTTGCTGGTGCATCTGTGACCAAGACAGCAAGTCTTTGTGATGTATCAAGAGCCACGGTATCCAGGGTAATGTCAGCATACCACCAAGAAGGCCAAACCTCCACCAGCATCACGTAGTGACCTGGCCACTATCCTGCAAGAAGAATGGCTTAAAATCCCTCTGACCACTGTGCAGGACTTGTATATGTCATTCCCAAGACGAACTGACACTGCATTGGCCGCAAAAGGAGGCCCTGCACCATACTAATAAATGATTGTGGTCTAAAACCAGGTGTTTTAGTTTCATTGTCCAACCCCTGTATGTAGAAATGCTCTATTATGTCTCATGACATCTCATTTTATTCCTTTGTTTTACCACAAAGGGATTGGGAATTTCAGCGCTGTGATTCAACAGTTTCTAACTAGATGATCAGATCTCACTACAACTATTGTTTTCACTGTAACACTTCAAGGTTCGTCGAGTTACTCATAGAATGTTTCATAAACGGTGAAGAACAGCAGTGTAGTGTATGGGAGGTGTAAAGTTAAACAGAGAATAGTAGGAATTGTAGGAATGGTAAGTTGCTCGGAAATGATAGCTGTGTTGTATATACAGTGCCAGTTGAAAGTTTAGACACACCCAGCTAAATGGATGTTGTTGGTTATCTTAAAGACTACAGGCTTACACTTAACAGCTGATGTGATGACTGAAACACTATATATCCTGATATACCACATACTACTGATGTACCACAATATTAGATTTTTGCAATATGGCCACCTTATATATTTAGCTGTGCAAAAACATTTGATCTTTTTTCCATTTTGTGGAACATTGTGATGTACAGTCCAATAGAACAGACCAGAAAATCTTATGTTAACTAGCCAGTTAAGAAACCTGTTTCATCCTCTTGTAAAGTTCCATTTTGGAGGTTTTTAAGTTGGACTGCATATAACTCCATCAGTGTTATTTCATAGTTTGAAGTCTTCCCTTTTATTCTAAAGTACTAAACTAAGCTACAAATAGATGAACCTTCTATGAGTAGCCATGTCTAAACTTTAGACTAGTAATGTATGTCCTTAACTATTAATGTATTTTATTCTAAACACATGTAAACTGCATTGTGTAAGTGGCATTTGCAAGAGTTATGATGTAATGAAGATAATCTATTTAGTGATGCGCTTGTATGGCGAACACCAGGAGAACTGGTAGAAGCCTAGATGCTTGACCCCTACAAGGAAGGGGCCAGGTGGATCAGTATTGCAGTGGTGGCATTTTGCTGGGATGCTTTGGTTCCACCTTTATTGTATGATTGAAGTAGCAACTTGTAAGATGTGCAACCAGTTGCATTCATACTCCGAACAGTAGGAGCCAATATATCACTGTTCTGCTCACTGTATTGGTTTGTTTCAGAGCTACTTCATCTTCCTCTCATGATGCCAGACTTGACGCTACAGTGACTCACTATTGCCTCTTCAGATATAACGTGGTATTACAGACACAATGGTCTGGGGCTAACTAGCTAGCATGCTAACTTTGCAGATATCTCTGCAACAAGGTACATAGATGTCTTTGACCTCCAATTAAAACTGTTATTTCTTTACATTATTATTATGTTATATGATTCTCATTTAAAGCTGAATAAACAAAAGTAGAAAGGATTCGGTATGTGGTAGGTTGCTAAGAACTTTGTAATATATATGTCCTTAAATTTGATGTTAATGTAACCAGATTTTTACAGTGCGCAAATGGCATTTGCAAGTCTTGTAAACAATAAAATGTTAAGATGAACGGTTCAGCGAATGTGGACTTGTGGCAGCCCTAGAAAGTGAGTGCAAGTGCATGTTGGTGGGCAAGTGCATGTGGACAAGTGCAGGAGAGCCGTAGATGCTTGACCCGTACAATGAAGGGGTTTGGTGGCCCTGTTATACTGTGCGGGCCATTTTGCTGGCATTGTTAGGTTTTGGTTTTATCCAGTATTCCAGTGTATCCTATGTTGTCTTCCAGGATATCCACTGCACATGAGGGGTCACAGAATGATTGGATGACTATGAAAATGAAAAAGATCATATTCTGTGGTCTTCAAAGTCAACACCCCAACCAAACACACAATCTATGGCAGATTTCTGATTTGTTAGACAGGGCTTTCCACCGGCATCATCAAATCATCCCCCGAGGAAATATCTTTTGGAAGAACTGCGTTCCATTCTCCAGTCCAGTTCCAGAGACTTGCTGAGAATCTATGCCAAGGTAAATCGAAGCTGTGCTGGCAAGTCAACGCCTCACTTTGTGTTGTTTTTCCTCTTGTAATCTGTCACCCGTCTATAGCGCCATGCATTTTTTATCACTGCTATTTTTTCCATTTAGAGGATAAGCTCACTCTGTAGAATCCAATCAGCCGAGACAGCCTGGCCAGCCATTTCTGCGAAGATTTCCCTTTTACTCCCAAAACAATTCATTAGCTGCTGGAGTCAAGCAAGTTGTCCAGCTGACCATAATGCTCAGCACATGATGAATATACTATGCGAGCCCTCAGCTTCACAAGCATCATAACAGATCACAGCAGACATTTACAGCCCTCTAGTTTCCACATAAGGCATCACTCCCAAAGCACTTTCACCACCAGCTGAAGTCTGTTTGCTATTACAGATGCTCTGTGTGGCCAAAAGTATGTGGACGTCTGACATCACGTCTGTATAAACTTGTTGGAGATCCCAGTCCAAAACCATGGGCATTAATATTAGGTTGCGAGTGTAAGAGCCTCCACTCTAAAAGGCTTTTTACAAGAAGCTGGAGTGTGGTCTGTGGGAAGTTGTACTCATTCAGTCAAAAGAGCATTTGTGAGGTCAGGCAGTGATGATGATGACGTCCCCATTAGACTCCGAGGTTTTTAGTGTGATTTATGGCAGTGTGGTTGAACTCTGTGCCGAGGTTTGGAGTTCCTGCACACCAGGAACTCGTCAAGCCGTGCTTTGTGCACAGGGCACAGTTATGCTGGAACAGGAAAGAGTCTTCACTGGAACCATTATCTACCAAACTTTACTGTAGGCACTGTGAATTCTGGTAGGTAGTGCTCTTCTGGCACAATGATCTTAGTGCTAGTGTGCAGCTGCTGGGCCATGCACACCCATTTCCTGACATACTTTAACACTCAGTGGCCATGGTCTGCGAGTGTGCATGCTCACAGATGCTTCCATTTTTTCCATATTCGCACTTACAGTTGACCAGGGCAGATCTAGCCGGGTAAGGTTGCTATCTTTAGCATGACCCATTCTGTGGCCAGTGTTTGTCTATGGAGACTGCATGGCTATACACCTGTTAGCAGTAAGTTTGATTGAAATACCTGTCCTAAATAAATGGGTCTCCACGTACTTTTGGATGTATCGTGCAAACTGGCTATGCAGATCAAAGTAATCTAAGTGAATATGGGTTAAGTGTGTATGGGCTGCTCTTCTATCCATTGGGTTTAAATTCTTTCCATGACATCCTCACAATTAGGAATATCCCTAATGCTTTACTTAATTTAAGACTAACACAAAAAGAGTTTTGTTTCAAGTAAACTGCTCCGTCTGGCCTCCTTTGCCAAAGCCTCAGTTGCTAAATACTTTAAAAAGTGAGAGTAGGCTTATGCTGCCATGAAGGTCTTAGACCGAAAAGCCCGGCGTACAGCTTTCCCTGATCAAATTTCGTAATAACACGTAATATTATATGGTGTAATTATTTGTGAATAGACCAACGCCACTTGCAGTGCACCACACTAGAGTTGGCGCAATCCGGGAGCCCTTAAGGATTATAGAAAGCCCCTCTTTGTAATAATCCAGAGATTATTTCTAAAAATAAATCTTTAGATCAGCAGTCCCAGTATCTAGGGGGCTGAGATTGATAAGGGGCTCTTTCCCTCGTAAATTCATTGTTATGTACATTTAGCAACGTGCTGTAATTCTGGAGTTCTTTTGTAGTAATTGGATAGCTTGTGTTCATTGTCATGTCATTTTAAGTGTTATCTTTATTGATTAAAAAAAAGTGAGTAAAAACTGGTAAAGATCAACAGCAAAGTACAAGAGTTTCCTTCAATATTAGCATATTTAGTAATACAGAACTAGTAACAGAAGTATTAGCATATTTAGTAATACAGAACTCGTAACAGAACTATTGGCATATTTAGCAATACAGAACTCGAAACAGAAGTATTAGCATACAGTATTTAGCAATACAGAACTCAAGTATTAGCATATTTAACAATACAGAACTTATAACCAAGGTATTCGCATATTTAGTAATACAGAACGTGTAACAGAAGTATTAGCGTATTTAGTAATACAGAACTAGTAACAGAATTATTATCACATTTAGTAATACAAAACTAGTAACAGAAGTATTAGCATATTTAACAATACAGAACTAGTAACAGAAGTATTAGCATATTTAGTAATACAGAACTCGTAACAGAAGTATTAGCATATTTAGTAATACAGAACTCGTAACAGAAGTATTAGCATATTTAGTAATACAGAACTAGTAACAGAAGTATTAGCATATTTAGTAATACAGAACTAGTAACAGAAGTATTAGCATATTTAGTAATACAGAACTCGTAACAGAAGTATTAGCATACTTAGTAATACAGAACTAGTAACAGAAGTATTAGCATATTTAACAATACAGAACTAGTAACAGAAGTATTAGCATATTTAGTAATACAGAACTCGTAACAGAAGTATTAGCATACTTAGTAATACAGAACTAGTAACAGAAGTATTAGCATATTTAGTAATACAGAACTAGTAACAGAAGTATTAGCATATTTAGTAATACAGAACTAGTAACAGAAGTATTAGCATATTTAGTAATACAGAACTCGTAACAGAAGTATTAGCGTATTTAGTAATACAGAACTAGTAACAGAAGTATTAGCATATTTAGTAATACAGAACTAGTAACAGAAGTATTAGCATATTTAGTAATACAGAACTCGTAACAGAAGTATTAGCGTATTTAGTAATACAGAACTAGTAACAGAAGTATTAGCGTATTTAGTAATACAGAACTAGTAACAGAAGTATAAGCTTTTTTTTTTTTTTCAAAATGTCTTTATTGTCCTTTTTAGTTCCCCCCCCCCAGACAAACACAACAGTACCCCTTTACATCACCCTGACGCATGCACACATACATCACCACCCTTCAATACAGCATCAAACAATTCAATTAGTTGAAATCAAAAAAAAAAAAAAAAACATATACAATGTTTATAGTTTACACATTCTCATTAATTGAGATTTGTATTTTTCATTCGTCATCATAATCATGTATGGTTCCCAGAGACTGACAAAATCCTCTTGTTTGCCCCTTATAATGTATGTTAGTCTCTCTAGTCCAATAGAGTTTGAGAGCTCCTTTATCCACATTTTCAATGTAGGACCTTCCATGCTCTTCCAGCACAACGCAATGGTCCTCCTGGCCTGAAGAAGTCCAAAGTCAAGTACTGGGTATTGTTTCAGTGTCCGTAAAAAATTATTTTGATATATCCCAAGCAAACACAGTTTGGCATTTAAGGGGACTTTGGCCCTAAATATGTCTGACAAGCACTTTACAACATCTCTCCAAAAACTGTATTTTTGTACATTCCCATAAACAGTGAAAAAGAGTACCCTTTTCATTCCTACACTTAGTACAAATATCCGGAATATTAGCAGACATATGGTGGAGTTTAACAGGTGTTATATACATCCTCATCAGCCACTTATATTGAAGTAAACGAAACCTTGTATTTACTGTTTGCTTTTGTGCTTTAAGACAAGCATCTACCCAATCTGTTTCATCAATGTTCTCTTTAATATCTATTTTCCATGCGTTTAGTTTATCCGTTGTTGATTCTGGGCTATGAGCAAGTAATATATTGTAATATTTACTTATATGTCCCTTCCCTTCTAAATTCTGAAGCGTAACTTCCTCGAGTTCTGATAAAGGTGGTGAACACATTATCTGTTTATATCTTGAGGACATGTAACTTTTTAACTGTAGATATTTAAAAAAGTGTTTTTTAGGAATTTTATGTTTTTGACATAGCTGGTTAAATGACGACAAAACACCCTCCTCATAAAGATCCATTATTTTTTTAATACCTTTTATATTCCATAATTTAAATCCCCCATCTCTTTTGCCTGGTGTGAACTGTTCAGTATTAGCATATTTAGTAATACAGAACTCGTAACAGTGAGTGTGTCTGTCTTGTGTTTGTCGTTTGTTGTTTGTTCATGGTTGAAAGAACTTGGGATGTAAAAAAGATGGATCCTAAGGTTTGTTACCAGCAGTGCTAGGTTTGTTACAGGAGAAGGTTGACTGTATAGGCTAAGATAGTTAATAAAGAATAAATGTTTGTTTCCATTTAGCATGTATGCATAATCTAAATGCAAATAAGTAAAAATAAATAAATAAATAAAAACATATGTTTCCAAAATTAGAGCTGTACAATGTATTGAAAGATAAATGGGCCTCCTATCAACTGAGACCTGGCAGACCACTACGACTGTCACCGTCAGTAGTATTTAAAGCTTCCCTCTACAAAAGACACACAGGCAATAAGCTTCATCAGTATACTTTGAGATATGCATGCAGAGTCCAAACAGAACATTGGACATTTCTATATGACTAAATACTGAGACATATGACTTTATATTTGCTTGCTGAGGCCACTGTGTATTTCCAAATATACACTGACCAACCAGTTAATTAAGTGTATCTCTGCATTCTTCGGTTCCTCCCATTTACCCTGTAGAGCAGGTACTATGTGGGTGGTGGATCATCCTCAGCACTGCAGTGACACTGACGTGGTGGTATGTTGTACTGGTGTGAGTGGATCAGACACGGCAGTGCTGCTTGAGTGCTTAAACACTGTGTCCTCTCTATTAGACACTCCTATCTTGATGGTCCACCTTGTAGATATAAAGTCAGACAGATGTCAGATGAGACAATAGCTCATCTGCTGCTGCACAGTGCAGTGTTGGAAGTCCTCTAGTCCTTCATCTGTGATCACAGGACACTGCCCACAGTACCCTGCTGGTTGGATAATTTTGGTTGGTGGACTACCCTTAGTCCAGCACTGACACTATGGTGTTTAAACACTCCAGCAGCACTGCTGTGTCTGATCCACTCACAGCAGCACAACACACACCAAAAGGTACCTTTCCAAGGAACTGAATGGTCAGTGGAATGACTGGTCTTCATTTTCAAGTGAGGCTGTAGTTGGTTTCCTATTCACTAGCTTCTTAATTGAATGTTCTGTTCCACCTCAAATGCTTCAGCTTCAGCAAATTCTGGACAAGCTTAATTCAGTCATTGTTAGTTTTCTCTGCACAGTGTACTCCAAATAGTCTATCAAACATTCAGATCTATCAATCAAATCTATAATCAAAGTGTTTGCCGCTGAAGAGGCTGAAGAGAGAAGTTCCACCTGGTAAGTAGCTAGTATAGGTAACGTTAGCCGCTAGCAAGCCACAAGTAACTAGCATAGCAGACCATATAGTATCATGACCTTGCTTATTAACACAGAGGTCATTCAACTTTCCTGTCTGTCTATTTCAAAGTGGCATCACAGTCTTAATCAGTAGGGTTTAATATTCCACAAGGTTTAGGAATGCATTTTGGGAACTTCTGACCATTCCCAAAATCTCCTGGTGTGCTGAAGCATTAAGCAACTCCTGAAAAACAAACCCACACCATAATCCCCCCCGTCACCAAACTTTACACTTGGCCACGGAAAGCCATTCCATGAAGCTCTCTGTGCACTGTTTGAGCTAATCTGAAGCCCACATGAAGTTTGGAGGTCTGTAGCAACCTCTGCGTACTCAGCATCCGCTGACCTGCACTGTCATTTTACATGGTCTACCACTTTGTGGCTGAGTTACTGTCTTTCCCAATCACTTCCACTTTGTTATAGTACCACTGTTGACCCTGGAATGGTTTGTACTGAGGAAACTTCAAGTCAGGAGGCTTATACTGTCATTCCATCCATGTACAAGTACACAGTGGAGTGAAATGACGTTCCTCCAGGAACAACATGGTGCAACATGGAACACCAGAGTACGAAGTGCAAGCGAGCAGACATGAGTGTGTGGACAAAAATGAAGACTAGAAACAATACAATAAATACATACACGGTAAACAGACAGGACAGTGCAGCACCGCCACAGCACTCATTTGGACTTCACAGTACTATGCTTGAATTGACTGAGCTCCTGAGAGCGACCCAGTCGTGTCTGTAGAGGCAGGTTTTATACAGCTGTGTCTTGGAAGTGATTGGAAAGCCGGATTCAGTGATTTGGATGGGCGAGTGAATACTTTTGGCAATATAGCGTACCTTCTTTGTGTTCTATCAGAGAACAATTTAAAATGTCAATGGCACATAGATCAAGGTTCCAGGCATCAGGTACGTACTGGCAACCATTTAATGCGAGGACTTCTCCTCCTTGTCACCACCACTGTGAAGACTGAGTGAGTTTCCCCACAGTGCCTTATTGCATATCAGAACTATCAGCACGACTTTACATTTGAACTGCCTAAGAATATAGGAAGATAGAAATGCTCTTTCAGTGAAGAAGCATTGGGTCCGTTTCTGCTATTTAGGCTGTTACTGATTAAAGAGTGCTGTTCTGTTTGCGGACGGTTATCTCCTGTCTTTCTCATGTTCTACTCTTTGCCCTGCCGCTAGTCAGGCATAAGAGAAGGTTAGCGTTCAGCCCGGGCCCAGGGGCAGATGGGCTGCTTTAATTGGAACAGAGTTAAAAATAAACCAAAAGAGGTATCAGGGCCATATCGTAGCGTGAGCGCCCATGTCATTACAGCAGAGGCCGTGGGTCAGGATGTGCCAAGGACAGGAAAACCACACTGAGAGTACCTGGCAGGGCCTCTGGGATATGTGATATGAGACCACAGTATACATTCACCCATAGGCCCAGAGGAAATATATTTAAAAGCACTAGGAGGGCAGTAAGGCTGCGTGAAAGCAAAAACATTCAAATAAATACAAATAAAAGGTCATAATAAAAGGCCATACTGTAAATTGTGATTTCATGTCTGTCCGTGTGTCAGCTTAATCATTTCCAAACCTCTCAATGAGGAAGTCCCGCATTTACAGTTACCCTCCAGTGCCCGCTTTGGCTACTGCCTACCGAGTTACTGTAGTAACAACCCCCAGTGATGGTTCATGTGGCATTCACAGTTCCATTTTTTATTATTAGATTAATGCCACACACAAGCCTAACAGCACCATGTGCAATGCCTTGTGTTGGCTGGGGTAATGCGAAGCATGGCACCTCAGGATTATGGAATGGAGGAAAGATTATGGGACTGGATTATGGGAGTGGTGCATCATGCTCTGGCAACCTGAGGGAGAACGCAAAGAAAACACTTGGCATAGCGCTAATAGTAAAGTTTGTTAGAATATGGGAAATGGCCTGGGGCTGGTTTTCAGGGTTTGGACTTGGACCCCCAGTTCCAGTGACACCAACATTGTGGCAACACTGTGTTTTTAGAAGGTTCTTTTCCTGTTCCAGAATGACTATGCCCCCCACGTTGCACAAAATACCATCCATAAATACTCTGTTTAACATGTTTGGTGTTGGGGAGCTCTAGTGAGCTGCGCAGAGCCCGGACCTCAACCCCACTGAACCATTTTGAGATTAACAGGAACATGAACTCACAAATGACTACCCTTTAGACTAAAAGGCCATACATTCTTACAGACACACTTGAAAATCTTATGGAAAACTTCCCAGAAGACTGGAGGCACCTAAAAAGCGGTGATAAGGGGTGTCTTATAACTATGAATGGTTTTGGAATGGGACGTCCAACCAACTTATACAAGGGTTATAGTCAGGTGTCCACATATCTTTGATTGTATAGTGTAGAACCACTGGTGGACCGTAAGGAAGCAAATGTAACTAGTTACTGTACTTAAGTAGTTTTCTGTGTATCTGTACTTTACTGAAGTATTTCCATTTTGGTGACTTTCTTACTCTTTACTACATTATACACAATGTTTAGTTCCTTTCGACTTACGTGTGCGCATAACACCGCAACATGTCACAACGAAACAAGCTTATTTATGGGCTGTCCATTTCAGGCCTGGACTACATTAAGGACCACCTGGAGGAAGGCAGGTAAAGCAGGATGGGGAACTTTATGGGTAAATTGACCACAATATAAAAAACTGTGTCTTTTTCTGAATGTATACAAACATTATTTCCTGTTATAGTGAATCTGTTTGGGATAGTTTGTGTTTATGAACAGAGACATACAGATGCAATATAGTAAAGGAAAACTCATTTGTGAAGAAAACAGTTCTCCTTCAGTGTTCTGTGCTTATGATCATCTTAATAGACATCAGTGTTAGACTAATGAATGTCCTTCTATTAAAGACTGGTGGACTGAGAGACACTAGAGTCTATTCACCTACACTGAACTGATTAGGAGTCTTGTTCCAGAAATGATAACAGGACATTAGAGCCGTAATCAATCATGCTACTGTTACTCTCCATACTTAGAGTATATTTGAGAGTAAATACTTTAGTACTGTTACTCCAGTGGAGCACTGTGAAGATGTTAACCCCCAGGCAGAGGGTTTTAGGGTTTACGTGCGGCTGACTGGTAAGGTCTGTTAGGGTGGGTAGACCAATATGGATGGACAGGACTAAAACTGGAGTGCACGAACACGTAGTTTATTGACACGACGTAGTACAAGAAACAAACACTGAACAAAGCGAAACATAAACGAGAAATAAAGTATTTACACTGCTTACTAAGTATCAGGCTATAGCATGGGAAGCAGCCGCGAGGCTGTATCCCAACGTCCCTTATAACTTCCCACAATAACAGCATCTAGTGTCATGGGGAGAGAAAAAACCCATCTCCTAGGAGCCCTCAGGTCTTAAACCCGAAGCCCCGCCCTTGGAGATCCCATTCCCTACTAAGGGGTTACAATACTGCAGTAACATATACAAAACGAATATCAGCGCTCAATACAAACAACCTAGGTTACAACAAATCATTACTAGTATACCATTGTCTGGGCCCATCAACCTACAAGTTAATTATTCACTTTTTCTCCCACAGGATTTTAAATGATGAATAGACCCCGACCCCCTTCTTTTCTCCCCACCGGTGGATCCTCCCGATAAGGATAAGGTAAGTGGGTCTCCCTGCTGTCCCCCTTTTGCCAATCCTCTTTAACAGGAAGACATAGGTAAGTACATCTATACACACATTCTACTGTATAGGGGCTGGTATGCACTGGTGATGGGGTAGGCCTCACCTTACCACATCACAAGCACTAAAGGGAGGAACTTCTACTGACACTGGAGGAATATTTTATCTTAGGTATCTTGGGTTGGTGTACTTCATCCACCACTGGTAGCTTCAGTACTTACCCTTTAGCTTCCAATATGAGAGATTTCAACAAAATGAAATTCTTGGGACATTTCTTGATAAGAGGTACATATTTGATCCAGTTCATGGTTTAAACTTTAGGTCAAATTATTTTATTTTTCAAATTTATTTAAAAAAAAAAAAAAAGTCTATTAAGAGGCACTGAGGCACTGAAGGCGTGCCCGTTAAGGTTCCACTACAGCGATAGCGCTAGTAGCATGAAAGGTACAGTTACCGTGTACTTGCTGTCGCATACTGTGTACTGGCTCATATCTAACACGTGATGATCACTATTACCACTATGTGTTTTGGAGTCCCCTGGCTGCACGTCTCTGAACAAGTAGCTGACCTTTCTACAAAAGAGAAGTCACTCGCCCTTTGGCCTCGGTTTCCGATCAGTGAGGCTGAACATGGTGCTCAGTGTGATTTGTTTTGGATCCTGGCTAGCACTTTCAGTAGGACCGGATGGGCTCAGGATGTTCAGGCTGAAACCACAAGTCTCCGGCACTTTGAAGCAGGCCATTCTGAGCCACCCCGCTGGCTGACATTATGCACACCTACAGGATGTTGCAAATGCACACACCGAAGAAGACTGCAGCACTGCACTCAGCGATGCTGATATAGGCTGTGTTCAGAATGGCATAATGCGCACTGTATACTGCACACATTACATGTATAAAGGCCAAGATGCAGGGGGTCCTTGGGGGGGTTCTGGGAGCCACTAATTCACCAGATGAACCCAAAGACCATCTCAAAATCAAATGTCTGGGGTCCCTAAAACAGTTATTATGATGTTTTGCTGTCCATTAGGGAAAATTGGACCTTCAAATACAAAATATCAAATACAAAATTAGCTTTTGTCAGTGCTAGTTTTTAACTGTCCTAGAGATGCAGTGCCAGTTGGCCTCAGGGTGGCGCTGTTGCAGGAACCCTTCACATATTTGTAAAACAGAAAGCATCTGGTGGAAAGAGTATATTGCTAGCTGAATACATACAAAGAGACGTGTAAAGTGAAGACTCCATAACTAAACATGAAAATGAGCATTTTGCAAAAAAATATATATATTTAAATTAAAATTTTAAAAAGTCCTTAAATAATTTGTTGCCACTGAAGCTAGTGTCAGCACCGCTAAGCTGAGTGCATTAGCAGCCAACCAACATTGGAGTGGCCACTCAACATAGGACCATCTGAACACTAGGGAGTTTTTCACACCCCTATCATGCATGGTGTCTACCTACATTTGATTCGATTGGTCCATTTCCTGGTGAATTCCTGGTGATGTTAGCAATTTCCAAACCACTTACCACCAAATGTACTGCACGCCAAAGTTCTATTGGGTTAACAACAGTCTCTGTTCAAACATCGGAAAGATGTTGAAAACATTCTGGGTCCATTTTGACGTGACGGTATCGTACAATTCCTGCAGATTTTTTTTTTGCACTGTGAATCTCTTGTTCTACCACATCCCACATTTTCTGTTGGATTCAGATCGGAACATTAGGAAAGCCACTGAGGAGCACTTCATTTATTGTCATGTTCATGAAACCAGTTTGAGGTGAAGATGGTAAATCGTGACCATGAGGGGATCCACATGGTCAGCAAATATACAGGCTTTCGGGCGATGAGTGATATTGATGGGCCCAAAGAGTGCCAAGACAACATTCCCCCAACCTTTAAATCACCTCCCCTAGCCTGGACTGTTGGCACAGACAATTTGGATCCATGGATTTATTATGGTGCCATCAAATTCTGACCCTACCATCTGTTTACCTCAGCAGAAACTGAAACTCACCAGAGCAGGCTAAGCTTTTCCAGTCACTGCTGTTCAGTTTTGGTAAACCTGTCCCCACTGTAACTTTAACTTTCTGTTCTAGACTGACAGAAGACGATCTGTTTTTGCTGTTGTAGCTCATTCACCTCCATTTCTGGACGTGACTCTGGAGACTGTCATGCGTGGAAATCCCAGGAGATCAGAAGATACAGAAATACTCAACTTCTCATCTGGTACCAACGATCTTTCCACAGTCAAAGACACCGAGGCTCACTATTGTGACGGCTGATTTGAACATTTCCTGAAGCCTCTGGACTGTGTCTGCACTGCGGCCACACAGTTGGCTGATTAGATAATAAATTCCATGAATGAATATGTGTATAGTATAGGTGTCCCTAATAAAGTGCTCAGTGAGTGCCCATATATACATGCATATCCTCACGGCCCGAAGAAAAAACATGTATCTCCATTTTTGTTTATTTTTACTTTTATGTCTCATTTGATCACATATGCTGCTATTTACACTTAATGAAGAATGGACCAACAGAAATGGCCCAAAGCTTCTTGGAAAAACGTCTGGTTCCATAGACTTCCATTCATATGAAATTTGGTTTTTGGCCTCTCCTGTAAAGTTGCCATTTTGGATACCTGTTTTTTTCTTTGGACAGCAACGATACATATAAGCCTATACAGACTCTTTCATTCCAGAGACACGTGGAATATAATTTTAGACATCATCCTTCTGAAACACGCAAGGCCTTCTCTGGAAAAGACGTCATCTGGATGGCAGCATATGCTGCTCCAAAACTTCAAAACAAGACTATGTAATGTTCAGCATCCATGGTGTCTTTATAGATGTGCAGGTCACACAGTCCCACCAAACCCAACTGTTTTGGAAAGGTGTTGCTAGTATCAATTTATAATGTATATATATATATATATAGCCTAGCCTATGCCCTATGCCTAGACCCCCAGCGACCACCACTAGTCTTCCTTAATGTGGACACTTCAAAGTTCCGGTTTGGAGCTTCTGTTTAATCTGCTTGGGCGATTATTTTTTCTGTCTAAGGGCTTATCACATACGTGGCATGTATCATCCTTCACACAAAGTTTCTCACCTGATCTGCTGTGATCAGTTTCATCAACAATTACATTTACAAGTTAGATAAGATAGAATTTTTTTTACCCCAGGAACATTTTTGTGGTACAAGATATATAAAACTGACCACAATATCAGAATAAAGTGATATAATAAATAATAACAACAATAAAATAAACTATAACACAATCATAAAAATTAGATATGGTCAATAAGAGTAGGTACGGTCAAACAGAACGTGTTGCACAGGTTATCAAAAATCACTGCACTTCTTTTCCATACGATGAATGACTGATCAGCCAGCTGACATATCTGCACACATGGTTCAGCTCCACCAGTTCATCCCATGGACCACAGTCTATGGTTCAGCCTCACTAACCCCAATGCCATAGACTTCTGCCGCCATCTAGCGGCTGTCCGCGACACTACTCGCTTCGGGATAGAAATGGCTGAAATGAAAGTGTACGGAGCTGCAGAACTGGAACAGCACGAACTGTGAAAACGTCTGCAGACCGACCCAAACTGCTCTTTCTCGTGTTCTGCTCTGTTAACTGCTGGCTTTTGCAGTGTATCCCTCCCGGTGCCCTTTGAGTTCAGGTCTGAGTTTAATCCTGACGGTGATTGATTAACCACGTCTGTGTGAATAAAACACTGAGTGCGCGAGACAGCTCAGCTCCGAGGCTTTGGAGGACGAGGTAACCGAGCTGGTAAGGTGGTCAAAGCTTCATAACACTTTACTCTAATGTGTTCTTTCAGCGTATTGCTGTTACCTTAAACACTGTTTCCGTTAACCGGCTAGTCTGGCTTTCATGACGTGCTCTATAGTTCCTGAGCTCCTGTGGACACCATGCTCGTTTCAGCGAGGGTCTATGAGCACTTACACGCACAGTGAGGGCGGTTAAAGGCGCAGTGTGTGAGATTTCAGAGGGACCTGTAATATACAAACTGCTGTGTTAACTTAGTATGGGTCCATCGTATCTATACAGGAGCGGGCTGTCTTCCAGCAGAGACTGCCACCGTCAGGTTTCTACCCCAGAACAGACAAGCCACACACTGGCCGTGGAGGGGGCACCTGAATTTGGTGGTGCTGTAGCACTGGCTGGCAGGTACAGGAAGAAGGAAGAAGAGTAAATGCACTACTACTGTAGGACTTTACCAAACTGCTGCTAGGGTTATTTCTCATCCTTATCAAACCTACGAGGCTTACACCAGCTTCTTATTCCCCAGCTTCTTGTCCTCTAGCTTCTTATTCTCCAGCTTCTTATTCCCCAGCTTCTTGTTCTCCAGCTTCTTATTCTCCAGCTTCTTATTCTCCAGCTTCTTGTTCTCCAGCTTCTTGTTCTCCAGCTTCTTGTTCTCCAGCTTCTTGCCCTCCAGCTTCTTGCCCTCCAGCGTCTTGTCCTCCAGCTTCTTGTCCTCCAGCTACTTGTCCTCCAGCTTCTTGTTCTCCAGTTTCTTATTCCCCAGCTTCTTGTTCTCCAGCTTCTTGCTCTTCAGCTTCTTGTTCCCCAGCTTCTTATTCTCCAGCTTCTTGTTCCCCAGCTTCTTGTCCTCTAGCTTCTTGTTCTCCAGCTTCTTGTTCTCCAGCTTCTTATTCTCCAGCTTCTTGTTCTCCAGCTTCTTGTTCTCCAGCTTCTTGTCCTCCAGCTTCTTGTCCTCCAGCTTCTTGTCCTCTAGCTTCTTATTCTCCAGCTTCTTGCTCTCCAGCTTCTTGTTCTCCAGCTTCTTGTTCTCCAGCTTCTTGTCCTCCAGCTTCTTATTCTCCAGCTTCTTGTTCTCCAGCTTCTTGTTCCCCAGCTTCTTGTTCCCCAGCTTCTTGTTCTCCAGCTTCTTGTTCCCCAGCTTCTTATTCTCCAGCTTCTTGTTCTCCAGCTTCTTGCTCTCCAGCTTCTTGTTCTCCAGCTTCTTGTTCTCCAGCTTCTTGCCCTCCAGCGTCTTGTCCTCCAGCTTCTTGTCCTCCAGCTACTTGTCCTCCAGCTTCTTGTTCTCCAGTTTCTTATTCCCCAGCTTCTTGTCTCTTGCTCTCCAGCTTCTTGTCCTCCAGCTTCTTGTCCTCCAGCTTCTTGTTCCCCAGCTTCTTATTCCCCAGCTTCTTGTCTCTTGCTCTCCAGCTTCTTATTCCCCAGCTTCTTGTCCTCCAGCTTCTTATTCCCCAGCTTCTTGTTCCCCAGCTTCTTGTCCTCCAGCTTCTTGTCCTCCAGCTTCTTATTCCCCAGCTTCTTGTCCTCCACCTTCTTGTCCTCCAGCTTCTTGTCCTCCAGCTTCTTATTCCCCAGCTTCTTGTCCTCCAGCTTCTTGTCCTCCAGCTTCTTGTTCTCCAGCTTCTTGTTCTCCAGCTTCTTGTCCTCCAGCTTCTTGTCCTCCAGCTTCTTATTCCCCAGCTTCTTGTTCTCCAGCTTCTTGTTCTCCAGCTTCTTATTCCCCAGCTTCTTGTCCTCCCGCTTTTTGCTCTCCAGCTTTTTGCTCTCCAGCTTCTTGCTCTCCAGCTTCTTGTTCCCCAGCTTCTTGTTCCCCAGCTTCTTGTTCCCCAGCTTCTTGTTCCCCAGCTTCTTGTCACCCAGCTTCTTGTCCTCCAGCTTCTTATTCCCCAGCTTCTTATTCCCCAGCTTCTTGTCCTCCAGCTTCTTGTCCTCCAGCTTCTTGTCCTCCAGCTTCTTATTCCCCAGCTTCTTGTTCCCCAGCTTCTTGTCCTCCACCTTCTTATTCTCCTGCTTCTTGTTCCCCAGCTTCTTGTCACCCAGCTTCTTGTCCTCCAGCTTCTTATTCCCCAGCTTCTTGTCCTCCAGCTTCTTGTCCTCCACCTTTGTTCCGCATTCTCCTTCTTGTTCCCAGCTTCTTGTTCCTCCAGTTTTGTTGTCTTTCCAGCTTCTTGTCCTCCAGTTTCTTGTCCTCCACCTTCTTGTCCTCCAGTTTCTTGTCCTCCACCTTCTTGTCCTCCAGCTTCTTGTCCTCCAGCTTTTTGTTCCGCAGCTTCTTATTTGCCAGCTTCTTGTTCCAGCTTCAGATTTTTTCCTCCAGCTTCTGGTCCACCTTGAAGCTTCTTATTCCCCAGCTTCTTATTCCCCAGCTGGTGCAGTATTTACATTCTGGTTTTCTTATTCCCCCAGCTTCTCAGGGGACATTATCGGAGAATTGGAGATGATAATCTGCCCCCTAGCTGTACATGTGTGAGGGAATGTGTATGTCTGTCCTATGATGGACTGGCAGTCTGTCCAGGGTGTTTCCAGCCTTCCGCCCAGTGGGAAAATGAGTGATGAGTGTTACTTGAGGTACTCCTGAAATTGTTTCGGGCCTACTCAGCATGACCGTCAGCGATTTTCGAAGCAGGGGGTTTGGACCCTTGTTGCTCACTGGCAGCGCAAAGCAGTTACAACAAATCACACATAGAGAGTCATCTTAATATTACAGAGTTCTAGGGCCCCGTAGAAAGAGACTGAGAGTGGTTTGAGCATGGTATTTGTTCAACCGGCGCTGTTTAAGTCTACCTGTGACCAAGGTATTGTTAGAAATATGAAAAACATGAAAACCTAGATATACATAACCTATGTATGGTCTATGTATGTTATCATTTTAGGTTTAAGGACTAGGAAAGCCCATTGATAGGTAGTGTGCTCTGCAAAGTTTTGGGAAACTATATGTGAGGGTGGGCTGTTTGAATGTTATATGTATCCCTGCTGGCTGCCTAATGGAGAATGAAGCCAGATGGATAATATTTCTACTAGGGGAGCCAGATGTCTCGTTTTGTTTTTGCCTCATTTGATGCATTCGCACACCAGTAGTGTACTGTCTTTAGAAAACATTAGTGGATGACAGTGCAAAAAGATATGAAATGATTTCTGTCAAACCCATGAGGCTGAAAGATGACTGCAGCTGTACAGAATGTTACACAACTTGATCAACAACTACACTACCTGTCAAACGTTTAGACCCGGCTACACATAGGTTTCCTTATTTTGCTATCTGAATGCTGTACTTTACAATTAAAGTGAAGACATCAAACTATGAAATAGCACTCATGGAATTGTACAGTCCACCTTAAAAACCTCCAAAGTGGAACTCTACAGGAGGGTAAAACAGCTGTCTTGATTTGCAATGGAGGTTGATATATATAATTTAAAAAAAATCTAATCAAATGTTTTCTATATTAATATAATATTTCTATTTCAATATTCACTTCATTTATTGAAAATGTAACTGGAGATTTTGAAATGTTCAAAAAAGGGGAGTGGTTGGTGTAGCTCAGCGGATAAGGCCACTACCCACCCCAGAGCCAACACCACACATGGGAGACTGGGGTTCGAATCCCAGTCTAGGTGACTATGCTGTGCCACACCAATAAGAGTCCTTGGGCAAGACTCCTAACACTACATTGGCTTACCTGTAATCATTAACCTTGTAAGTCACTCTGGACAAGAGCGTCAGCTAAATGCCATAAATGAGAGTGCAACAATCTAGACTGAATGTGGTATATCAGGATACGCATTGTTTCAGACATCTCATCAGTTGGTACTGTTGAGGGTTAGCCTGTGGAGTCTTTAAGATCACAAACAGCCTCCATTTAGTCGGGTGTGTCTTCTGACTGGTTCTGTATGCTGTATAATGTAGATCCTAGAATTAATACGTCACCATTTAAAATAGTCACATACTGGCTTGTGTATCGCTACTTCCCAAAATTCTGCACCACTGAAAGGCTACCGACTGTGTTATTTACTTCTTCTTTACCAAGAATGAAAAATGTAAATACTGCTTATTGTGTTTGTTGCTTTGTACCTGGAAAGACGAAGATGGAGAAACCCTGCATACTGGCCATCATTGGAGAAAAGGGCATCTACCGGGAGTTTACACCATGCATCGAGAAGCATTTCACAATAATCACCTTTGAGACATTTATCCAGAAGAGAGAGCACTTGGCTGACACGATCCAGGTTGTCTTTGTGTTCGGTGGATCGCTAAAGGTTGACCGCAGTCTCCTACAGTCTTTACCCAAACTCAAAGTTGTCGTAAATGCTGGGGTTGGAGTGGACCACTTGGATATACCTATGATCAACAGCTTTGGAGTGAAGGTTTGCAACACCCCTCATGTTGTCGACAATGCCACGGCGGATATTGGCATGAGCTTGATGTTGGCATCTGCAAGGAGAATTGTAGAAGGTACAATACATCACTTGTATCACGAATATGGGTGTATAATCACAACACTGCCCTTCATGAAAGTCTGTTTTTTTTTTCCCAGGCCATAACTTTTCCAAGGACCACGAATCAGAGTATATGCCAGAGTCCTCTATGGGTAACGATGTCAGCGGTGCCACCCTGGGGATTGTTGGCATGGGAAGAATAGGATATAAGGTTGCCAAAAGGGCCCAGAGTTTTGACATGAAGATCTTCTATCACAACAGAAATCGAAGGTGAGAAGTTGGTTTGGACATTTACTAAATTGCCAGACACTGGTACAGTTTAGATTTATCATTAAGCCATCCTCACATCCACTTGTGCTGAACTCCCATTTCTGGTAATAGTTGCCCAGGCAGAAAGTAAATTATAAGCTTACCGGGCGACAACAAGTCACCTTGCGTGTTTAAGGTGGTAGTAACTTCAGGCTTCCGGAAGATGGCGCTACACAGGGATGATGGGGCTGTAAATACAATGCAGGGTGTGAGAGATGGCAAGAGGGGCTACAGTGCAGTGAATGTCTCGTTCCATATGTGGAGACCAGGTCCAAAGCAGATGTTAATGAATGGCCAGCAGTGGTGGACGCAGTATACAAACCATGTACTTGAGTTAGAGTGGAGATACCCAACATACAATATTCCTCCAGTAAGAGTAGAAGTTGGTCCTTTTAGACCTCCACTGGAGTAACGGTACTAAAGTATTTACTACTATGTACTTAAGTTTGGAGAGTAACAGTAGCATGACTTATTATGGCTCTAATGTCCTATTATCATTTCTGGAATAAGACTCTTAATGAGCTCAGTTTATGTGAAAAGAGTCCACCAGTTTTTAATAGAGGCTCATTAATTAGACTGACACTGATGTCTATTCGTACGATCATAAACAAAGAACACAGAAGGAGAACAGGTTCCTTTAGCTAGAACTATAGAATAACAAAGGTTTGGTTTAAGATGTATGTGCAACTTAGTTACAAGTTTAAGTTTAATAATAACTTGCTGTAAACAGGTTCACAAACGAGTTTTCCTTTACTGTATTGCATCTGTAGTTCTCTGTTAATAAACATAAACTAGGCAACACAGATTTACTATAAAAGGAAATAGTGTTTGTATGAATGCAGAACAGGACACTCGCCACTCACAACTGCATGTGTGCATATTTCTATATGGTTGTAAAATAATGTGCACACGGTTAACTAATTTTACAACCACAGTTCACTGGGTTCATCTGGGTTCAGATGCTCAGGCTGGGATTAATCCTTATGTGAGTGCCCAATAATACAGTCACGTGAGTGCAGATTACAGTGTGATGTGTAATGATGAACAGCAAATCAAGTGAGACATTAATAGGCACCAAAGATAAACAGTCATACTAATTAAAATATTTGCAGGTCACATGTTATTTCAATTCTTGTATGTTGCTTTCTGTGTTTGTGTGAGGCAAAGTAGGACCTTAGCTGCAGAGTAAAGCCAACATAACTATACACCTAGTGTAAAGCTTTAGTATCACTCTTAAAAAGATGGTTCTTCTAGGGTTCTTAGCAAAGGCAACGGTTCTAGAACAATGTAAAATTGGTGATTTAGCCTTTTTTTTATTTATGGAGAATGTACTGTTGGAACATAATAGAAAACCACAGAAAAAATATTTTTGTTGGTATAAAGAACCATTTTGAAAAAGGTTCTGTATAGAACCATGTACAACACGTTCTCTATCAATATGAAGAACCATTTCACTATGCAGAGAATGATCACATCAGAACCCCCAGAGCGGCTTGAGGCACCTGAGCATCTGCTCCACTGTGGGTCTCCTGTCCTGTTGTATCACCCGGCATGACCATAACCTTTACACTGACCAGCGTCTGGCTCTGATCATATTCTTTCTATGGGTCGGCTCCATCTTGCAGTTATTCCCTCCTGGACTAATCAGACTGGATCTGATCTAATCTGGATGTTCTTCTCCTGTTAGTTCTGTCTTTCGTTCTGTCTTTTATTAGTTACCTCTAATAATGTGATGAGTTTAGGTCCAGTTAAAAACCATCACTACGTAAGATAATTGAAGAAGCCTGATTGAGTTAGGCCTATAAGGTATCTGTGCCCTGGGGCAAGTTGCCCTGTAAAGCCAGTGCCTGTTTACAGTTAACCTTTTATTTATTTATTTCTTAAATTGTAAATATAAAGACCCTGTATTTCTGTTCAAGGTCTGGTTATTGACCAGGATGCGCTGGTAGATGCCCTCCAGAGGAAAGTCATTAAAGCTGCAGCTTTGGATGTGACATACCCAGAACCACTGCCAAGGTACATTTATTAAGCGTCAGTCCACACCATACACCAAATTTTACTCAGTGACCAAAATCCGAGTTTAAAATACACAAAGTTTAAAATAGAGCTCTAGAATTAACAGTCATGGGTTGGCTTTTTTGTACTACTGTCAACACAAAGCCATGTATCTTTCTAATAACAACTTTATAAAAGAAGGACAGAACAGTTTGATTAACAATTTGACAAATTTAACAATTTGATTAATATTACAGTTTTATTAGACAGTTATGACATATCAGTTAATAGTAACAATTTACGGTAGGTCAAGTTCAAAAAGCTACATGACAATTGCATTAACAGTTCAATATATAAACCTACATAAACTTCACAAACTCAATTTCAAAGTGTCATTGTTGTATGTTACGCTTCATTGCAGGCGGTCAGTGTAACACTCATCCTTTTGTAGAGAAGTCAGTGGCATTTCATGATGTTGTTGAAGTCCTTGATTATCTGAAGGAGTGTTAGATTGGTCTGGAGGTGACACCTTCAGGAATCTCCATTTGCAAGTAAAATCCTATTAGACACTTTATCCATCCACTATTATGTCATAACATGATTCGTCCTTTTTCCCCGGATAGCAACACCTAACCAGTCGGTTCACATAGGTGTTATGTCCACTTGACTTTGAAGTTGACCCGGACAGCCTTTATGACAACTGCAGCTTATTGGAATATACATAATTGTATTAAAATGTAAATGGATAAATATTGAATTAATTATATGTCATGTAGTTTCATGAACTACAGTAAAGTGTTGCTCAGTTCGTTTTTGTAATGACAGGTGGAGATGATTTTTAAGCCTCATTACCATTAAAATGTAAATGGTTAGATTTGGGCAATTCTTAGTTTTAAGCCTATTCAGTCTTAAACAGTGGAAGTAGAAATATAGTTTGTCTGACATTTAATTTACACATTAATTAATATAAGATTAAAACCTTAATTGAATTATCTTTGGATTGTCTTGTATGTACAATCATAAAAAAATAGGACACCCAATATTTATTTATTTTTTAATATGGAAATATCAATGTTTGATCTTCTTCCATGCATTTTTCTATAGATAATCATGAAATTGCAGCACTGTTGCAAAAACAATAAAAATTTGGCTTTGTTATAATTGGTACCACCTATTGGTACAATCCTTTTAGCTGGTATCACCCTCTTCTGGTGAAATAATCTCAATCTGACGTTTCCTATAACCACCTACCAGTCTTTCTGGAATGTTATGGGTCATTGCAGCAAAGCAGCCCCAAACCATGACACTTCTACTACCTTGCTTCCCGTTAGATATAGAGTTCTTGTCCTCAAATGTTGTGCTGGGCATTTTACATAATAATAAATATGAGGTTTTGCAAGAAAATACCATTTTTATTCATTCCATTTCAACAAAAGACATTTCTCCAGTGTTATTTGTTTAGTTATAAATAAATGCCACTGTTAACGCAAAACCATGTATCTTTTTAATGACGACTGTCTGTAAGAAGGAAAAACCTGTTACATTAAATTTGATAGATTTTGCTGTTTTAATAAGACACTGATAAAGCAATTAAACAGAACTGATATATAAACCTTCACAAACTTGCGTGAAACATATTTCAATATTTTCCCATTCTTGCTTGATAGTACGTTTCAGCTGTTTGACTGTTTAGGGTGGTCACTGTTTTACATTACCCTCGACTGGCTCCTGGTTGTAGGCAGTCCAGTGTAGTACCTGTCTATCCCAGAGGAGTCAGTGGCCTTTCTGGTATTGTTAGTGCCATTTCTGTTGCAGAAGTAGAAGACGTCCATGATTATCTGAAGAGGGTCACCACATTTAGCTATCTTGCTTATTATATGCCAAAATGAAATAGCCAGACCTCAAATAAACAACCAATGTTACTACCTGCCGTATATGTAGTTATAGTGCTAGCTCATAGTTGTGGCTGAGAGCCTGGTGCATTTTTAACCCTTTACCAACCTCACCAAGAAAATAGAAATGGAATTTTATTTTTGCAGTTTTATTTGTTTGGGTTAATAATAACAAAGCAAGTCAGTGTTAATGACATATTACTAACTAGCTTAGCATAGACACCTTTAGCATAAAGAAACAACAAGATCGTTTGGTGGCAGACATTTTTTTGAAAAATTGTTTCACCCTTATTAGACTCGTTTTTGTTGTATACAGTTATATAACTCTATCCATCAAAGCTTCTGAAAATATGATATGCTGAATAAATAAGCCTACCTTCCACCATTAACATGTGGAGTGGTTTACCTGTTGCTTGCTTCCTTATGGACGAAACAGTAAAGATGTATCTATTGAATGATTCTCTAGTGGATGCTTTTAACATTGCTCCTCCAATTGGTAGAGATGTTAAGGGCAGGTTGAGTGAAGCTCAGCACCTTCTTCATTAGGATATAGTGACTCCAGCCAAACTTTTTGTGCTCTGTCAGGAAGCTGAGCAGAACGTTAATGGGTTAATATCATGTTGATAATATTTATTACTGATGTGTCATTGTTGATTATAATGTGCACTGTTACAGGGACCACCCCTTACTGTCATTCCCTAATGTGATTGTGCTGCCTCATATGGGGACACACACAGTAGAGACGACCCAGGTCATGGTGGAGAAAATGG
>JAMWET010003380.1:0-14829 GCA_024036415.1 Prochilodus magdalenae | reverse complement strand
TGTTTCTGTGCCAAGCGTAGTTAATGTGTCTTAAACATTTGCTAACATAAAAATTGCTGGTTTAAGTTTTCGTTTCGCGCCTGTTCTGTGTTATAAATGGATGAAATTCTCATTGCAATCACAACGCCTGTAAATTTGACAAGGTATTCTTCATTTTGCCCTTTGAATTTAGTTTTGACGCATTTTAAACGTAACAGCAGCAAACCCCTCTTAGTGTTGCTCAAATCATATTTGCGTATTCGATGAAGCAAGGGCTACAGGAAAGGGGAAATTGTGCTGAGTGTATTGTTAGTAGTCGCGATGGATTCCCGATGCGTTGTTAGTTGTCTCAATTTCATAGTTATCACCTCTCTTAAAAAATTAACCAGGGGGTCTCAACTGTACAGGAGGGAAATTGGTGAGTATGTTTGATTCAGTGGAGTCAAGTTTGCACGCTCAGTGTCGTGCATATGGATCTAACCATAAGGTAAGGACAGGTTTCTGCCTAGTGCTGTACCTTGATTGACCATGGTTGTCACTGTACATGGAATGTCAACCTCACCAAAGACTATAATGGTGTCGTGCCAGACTATCATGGAGTGACACAGAATGGCTGCAGGTCATCTTCAGTTTGGATTCCCGCTTGTGGAGACAACTGATGAATCCATGTGTGGTCAGCACCCAAGAGAATTTTTTTTTTTTTCTCCCTCAAGAAGGCCTGGTGTCACTGTACCTCCACCCCTACCGCAAAGTCTGCAGGAACTGTGCGAGAATATTCAAACTGCATGGGATGGATTTCTCACAGTACCCCATTTATGGAACCTCCTACAAAACTTCCGCCAAGTACGTTTTGGCATGTTGTATTAGCAGACATGACGGCACCATACTGGGAGACTACTTCTGTATGTGTAGCTCAATAAATATTGTCCATATCAGTCTAAATGTATCATCATTTGTTGTGCCTGGTAACCTTTATCTCCCTTCCCAGTGGACTGGATCCCAAACTTTCTTCTGGTTGAAATTATTACTTGGGACGATGTGTGTGTTTAATGACATTGCAGTGACTCCTTGTACTGATGTCGAAAACACTGTGATTTTAATACGATTAAACATCTCTTGTATTGTGATGTAACTCATGGGTCTGTATACTTCTGAAGGACAAGACTCAATTGCTCTGTGTCACGTATCTTTTGCTTGGTAACTGCATGTACAGTGGAGAACTCTCTAGTGAATGTGCAGCTAGCATTGAGGGCCCTGGGCGTTCTACATCCTCTTCCCTGTCTAGAGAGTATGGTATGTGTGACTTTAACGTTTGAAGCTCCGTCTCAGTCATATTGATTTACAAGATTTTGACATAATAGTGCTAGTTACGTGCAAGAGAGTCAGGGAGTTCTTTCCCTGAGAGCTTTATGCCTACTGCTCGCTCCTTGTGCTGAATCAGATTCGTTTGCTTGTCATGCTGTTGCAGCTCCTCTGACTCACGGACGTGATGTTTTGTGGCAGACATCGGCTAAGTTCTATCCTCAACCGTCCGGACCGATTCGTGTGCTCTCCCAAACGTCCGTGCCAAGGCTGCCTGTTCGCTACGGCACCCTCACTGATACACTCCCGTCAACAGGTATCGGGATTGTGAGAAATGTGTTTAGGGTTAATCAGATTTTATTTCCTCGTGATCAAAGTAACCCCCGACACATTTAATGATGTTGAGGTCTGAGCTCTGGGATGATCAGTCCATTGCTCTGAGAACACCATCACTTTTTTCTTTTTGAGATTTTCTTTTTTGTTGCTTCTTTTTCTCAGTAATGGCTTCCTGACAGCAACATTTACATTTAGGACATTTAGCTGACACTCTTATACCGAGCGAATCACTCATCGTATTACATGTAGGATGTTATAGTGTTGGGAGTCATGGCCGAGTACTCTTATTGGTGTAGTGCAGCATGCTAGGAGCTAGCGGTGTTATCCTTTACACCATACCAGCCACCACACATCCATAGCATTGATTTGTCTTCCTACAGTCAAAGGATGGACAGAAGCTCCTGTGAATGCGTTATTTATTTATTTATCCCGTCCCCCAGATCTGGAGCAAGAGTTTGTTTATTTATTTATTTATTTATTTATTTATTTATTTATTTATTTATACTGTTTTGTCACAGTTTTGATGGTCTACCATGTCTTGCACTCTTGTTCATTATAATTTTTTATATATTGTTTGTTTGTTTACTCCCTTCTTCTTTGTGCAAATATATGAATGGTGGTCTCCAACATTTGCATAGCACTGTATGTGTACTGAGCAAGAAATGCAATGATTAAAAATGTAAACATTAGAAACAGCCTTCATCATCAAGTCGTCTAATATATACTGCATTTTATGGTCATTGAGTTGTAGAGTGGCTGCCAAGTTCCAATTTGCATGTAACTAATGAACAGATCCGGGACCACTTGACCTATTGATATTTCATGACTGTCTAAAGGTTACCCATAAATCATGCTTACGATACCTTGTTCCTGGAGCCTGTCTTCTGAATGTTAACAGGCTGAATGGTAAATAAGCTGTCGCTGACGTATCAGAGGTATATGTTAAAGAATGTATTGGACAGTGCTTATCATATATTTAGATCATATGGTCAATGTTGTGTCGTAGGTGAAGAGCAATGCTGTGCGAGCTCTGGGGAACCTTCTACACTTCCTGCAACCGGCCCGCCTGAGGAAGCAAGCGTTCGAGCAGCCGCTAGAGCAGGCGATGAGGGCTCTCATAGACACAGTCAGAGGAGACGCCACCATGAAGGTGCGCTGGAATGCCTGCTACGCTCTGGGTAATGCGTTCCGAAACACCGGCCTGCCTCTGGGTGAGTATGCCGAACTGTGCCAGTGTTATTACAAGTTATTCCTTGCTTCCACTGTAAAACTGAGGCTCGTAACAGTGCTGTTTATGTCCCCAAGATCCAAATTCTGAGTGGTTCAGTAGGGGAACTGAATACTTCGTTTCAGACTGCAGAAAAAAGGACATCCTCGTTCAGAAACCATCTTAAATCTAGTGAATGTATTTAATCATTTTTATTATGAGATGAAATACTCTTATTTGTTTGGAAGAGAGTTATTTGCATTATGTCCCTCCTGCTGTGAAATGAGCAGGATTATTTGCCTTATGCCTTAAAAGGAGCTAAATAACCTGCCCTATAACTTCACAGGAGTTAAATTATTTGCCTTATGTCTTGACTATGTGCTCACTTCATGCATTGACACATTTGAAAAATTATCATTTGGCAGGTGAACCTCTTGTACCTAGTTGAAAATTCTAATTTTGGGCTGACTGTAAACTGACTTGTAGATTATTTATCGTATCTTCTTTTCAGATTTGTTTTACTTGTTTTAGGTATTAAGATTTATTTTTCATAAGGCAGGTTGTTTCATTATGTTGGCAGGTAATTTTACTTATTTTAAGAAATTAGTTTGAGACGGGGTAAATAATCTGCCAATACAGTGAGAAAGTTAGGCTTGCAAAAATAATTTTAAAACCATTCTAGGTGAAAGGTAAATGGGTACAATAATCTTTCAGTGAGCGTTCAGCAATCCTCAAAATGAGAATTTCAGGATATCAGCTAGATAGGAGATCGGTTTACTTGCCAAGGTATAATGTTTTGCAGTGGAGGTAAATAATTTCCCTTGTGCCTGAAAATAAAATGACAGGATCACTAAATTAAATTAAATTAAACATTAGACGTTTGGCTTGATTTAAGCGGCTAGATGTTTTCACTTGCCTTTTTTGTAGTATATTTTTGCTGAAAGAAATATAAAGAGTCATATGCAAATAATTTAGAAATTTTTGTTGATTTTCTTAATAAAATTTACACATACTTTACCGACAATGCTATTAAATATGGAGTTTATCTGAAAATGTTAGTGAGGTATTTCTCATTATTGATGGAAATCTGGTTTTCTGAAAAATTAAACATATAATCTAAAATGTGCCATATTTTTTCCCAGGCCACATTTGATTTTATTTTGTTCCAGTATGTTAAATACCGCTCAAAGAGTAATTGTGTAATATAAAGGTGCAGAAGTGAAGATGTTCTCGGTATATTTTCATCTAGAAATTCAACCACATGGTCAAGTGTTGCTTTTATTAGAGTTTGTGGTCTGCAGTTGATTTCAGTTCGTCATTTCAGTTCGTCATTTCTTTTTATTAGGAAAGTTTCATTCCTGGGAGTTTCACTGTCACTTAACAGCCTTGTATCTCAATTATACATAATTTGATAACTCATATTAATCTTTGCATTGTGCATAGACCAGTAGTCCCTTTTTTCCCTTCTCCTGTAAAGTTGCCGTTTTGGATATGTGCGGCTCTGACAGCAATGATTTATCAATAGCGACCAAAGCCTGTATGTTTGTCACTTCCCCAAGAGTTATTTAACACTACTTGGTTTTATGGATACTTAAATCTTGAGTCAGAATGCGCAGCCCAAGGGAAAGATGCCTCTAGTTGCCTACAAGTCAGTTGGCAGTTAGGAAAATGAAGACATGAAACTCAGGGTTCTCCTCGAAGCGTGTTGAAGCACCTTTTACAGTTTGTAAATATACAAGAGATGGTAAAGATGGCTGTGTGTGTCTTGAGATGACTGTGCAGGTCTTGGCCCGCCCATATTGGTCAAAGAAACAATTATTTTATTAACTTAATGATGTTCTTACATGTATGTCCAGCCCGTCATCTTGCTTGTCCTCCGTTACCTTCTCAGGCACAGCCAGCTGGTCTAAAGAAGCCTACTCAGCTCTCTCATCTGTTGTCACTTCTTGTAAGAACTTCAAAGTACGGATCAAATCCGCGGCTGCCCTCTCAATTCCTGCGACACGTGACCGCTACGGAGACACGCAGCAGTTCGCTGAAGTCTGGTGTGCCTTGGCTCAAGCTCTCGAACACAGCGAAGAAACAGAGGATTTTCTTGAATACCGCTACTGCGCTAGTTTACGTGCTGAACTTTGCCATGCTCTCCTTCACCTTCTGTCCTTGTGCCAGCTCGATGATCTGGCAACAGTGGTAGCATCGCTGAGTAACCAAACAAAATCAGCAGTCCAGAGTTTCATGGTTCATTACCTTACTGATACTGCTTTGGTTTCCAAACGCGATGACGTCAGCGGGGAGGATGCTGCAGATCCGATGGAACCGAGGGACAGGCTGAAGGAACTGGATCAGGCTGTGAGTAGACTGAAGGAGCTAGAGGCGGAGGATGGAGCAGATAGTCGGTCTGATCTGGACACTGTGAAGAGGTTCCTAGAGGATGTCGCAAGGAGCTGTGAGACAATAAAGACTTCAGATGGACTGGATGTTAAAGAAATGCACACCACCTCTCCTCAGAAGCTTTTATGAAGCCCATACACATGTTATTGTAGACATGATGAGTCCAGCGTTTTTAATTTATAGCAGCGATGAAGACTAAGAGGTGGCAATATGGGGAACAATCAAACCTAATCTAATTTCCACTGTTGCCAATTGGTTTTGCTACTCTGTGGCAAATGTGACGCCTGTCAATGGAAGTTATTCAGAAAGCTTTGAATGGACTTCTGACATTTAACATCACATCAAGCTTTAGCACAGGACGTGGCGTGATATGGGATGCTTAATTTTACAAAGTCGTTCAGAGTGAATGTGAAACGGTTCATTGTTTTTAATGTGAAAAAATCCAGTTTTTCTTTGCAGTGGTGGTGGTGGGAACCAGGGGTCACAGTTTTATCAGTGCATCAGTCATTTTATTTTTCATTTATCAAAATGACAAATGAAGTTACTTTTATAAGACTTTTTTTTTTTTTTTTTTTACAATGGTACAGTTGCAGTAAAAAAAGTATACACAGTTGAGTCACATTATAATGACCACCAGCTGATATCTACAGTAACTGCCATGTGCTGTACATCAGCTAGATGAGCTGGGATTGGCTTAATAAGATCCTGATAGGTCGTCACGGGTATCTGGAGACATGCTGAGTGCAGTGCATCTCACAGCTGCTGGAGGGTGCGTGAGGGAGGATCCATAAAGTGAACGCAACGATCTAGTTGGTCCCACAGATGCTCAGCTGGGTTCAAGGCTTGGGAATTAGGGGGGAAAGGGGAACACTTGGATGTCGTGGTCATCCTCTTCTAACCACTGTCAGACATTTCTAGCCATGTGACATGTCGCATTGTCTTACTGGAAGATCCCATCCCCACCAGGGAAGACAGTCAGCATGTATGGGTGTATGTGATCTGCAAGGATGGATTCACACCCAAATCAGCTTTCTGCATATCGCTGAAAGTAGAAGATGGTCATAATAATGTGACTGTACATATGCCTTACTATGCCCTGTATGTACTTATTGCCTTTGATGCTTTTTAAAAGTTTAGTTTTAGGCTCAATCCCCTTTTATCTGAAACCTTTCCTTCTCCAGCGTCAGCCAGCGGATCTGTGCCCAGTTAATGTAATAGCTTTCTGTGCTGGTGCTTTCGGAGGCATTAAACACGACATGTCTGGTTCTCATCATCACCGTTGTGTGTCATTTTGTTTTGGTTAGTTTCCTTTTTCACATCAAACCACTCTAAACGACTTTGTTTTTACAAATTCACTGTTCAATTATTCAGAAATTCAATGCAGTGGATAAAAATCTTTTTTAGTGTCACCGTCATGGTCACTGAGATATTGTGTACATCGTTTGGAATTACAGCTTTATTTGAATGGACCTTGCAGATTTTAGTCACTTCGAAATACAGTAAAACCGCTCGATTACACCACCGCCAATCTGGCATTACGTACTTCCTAATCTACATTATTTGTTTTTAGAAACATGCGCCTTAGCATGCATATCAGATACGCTTGCTTAGTTCTGTGTAAGTTCATTAATTACGATGTTTCACTGTCAACCATTTACCTACATGTCTAGCATTTCATTTAGGCTTCTGTGGGAATGCCTGCTCTACTCTACACAGATCCAACTGACATTTATGAACAGTAACCAAAGCAGTAAGAAACAATAAAGACGTTCTAAAGTGACTGACTTACCCATTTAATGAACCTCAGTGACTGTTTCTGTGAATGTTACCTGGATTAACTGCAGAGGGCAGTAGTGAGCTGTAAATGGCTAGGAGGTCCTAGGTAGGATTATTACAGTGTAAATGACAGTTTTTTTTTCTTTTTTTTTTTTTTTTTTTTTTTTTTGGATTTGCAATAAATTCCAGTGTCAAAATATTTTATTATTTTAATAATAAGCAAGTTGAGTTTTTTTTTTTTTTTTTTTTTTTTTTTTTTTATGCTATGGAAATGATACTTAGTGCTGTAGCACATCAAATTTTACAAGACTAATTACAGTAAAAACAGAAGTGACAGTATGTAAATCCTGCTAAAAGTTGAAAGCAGTAGTTCTTGTATTTAATGGAAAGCAAAGCAAATAAGCTCACAGTACAAAATAGTCATCTGTGATGCATGGACTGGACAAGTTTCAGGATGAAGGCCACATCAATATTCTGACATTCTTACATCAAAGAATAGCACAGTTGGGCCAGATTTGGTGAATGCCTTCCCTGGCGCAATTATGAGGAGCAGTCCCTGTAGACTGGGATTTGTGCCACTGCTGGTAGACTTGTATGTAGACTTTGGAGCCATTTTCTACACACTCAGTCTATGGATCCTGTCACACAGGCATTTACTACCACCTTAAACATGCGAGATGACAACGAATTGTTTTTGTCAGATGAGCCTCCATAATATGTGATATTTTACAACTTAATTGTTTTTTTTTTTTTTTACTAAGCATGCCCTTATTACAAATGTCCGCAAACATTTCCATGTTGGAAAAGGGCCACTTTTAGCTCTGGATTACACTTCCGTTTCTTTCCTCGCACTTGAAAAATCATCTGAGGACCATTTTTGCCATTCTCTGTTCATAAATTCAGCTGCGCAACCATACGAGGTCTTTGTTGTATTTTGAGCTTGTAATGACCCACCTTTTCAGCAGGTAAGCAGTTCTGGACTGCAGACAGGCCAGTCTAGCAACCGCACACTCAGATCATGCTGCCATACTGTTGTAACATAGGCAGAATATTTATTGGCATGGTGGTGTTGAAAAAGACGAAGTCCAGGAGGCACTATACGTCACTTAAAATGTGTGCAGCATTAATAGGGCTTTTACAGGCGTGCAGGTTCTGGTACCCACCGATACCCCCTCCAGAGAGACTTTGCGTTGGTAACAATCTAGATGGTCCTTGTCTTCGTTGGCCTGGAGAATAAGACGTCCATTTTTCCATAAACAGTCTGAAAGGTTGAGTCATCAGACCACAGCACACGTTTCCACTGAGCCTCAGTCCATTTCTCATGAGCTTGAGCCCAGAGAAGCCAGCAGCATTTCAGATTGTTGGTGTTGACTTTTTCTGCGCTAAATTTACTTTTGTGGTTGCAGCAGGAAATGGTGTGCATGGACAATGGCGTTTTTTAAAATATGCTGTCCGTGCAGTGTTGGCTGTGGGGTTGGAGGTCACAGGCATTCAGTTGTGGCTTTGGACTCTTTCCTTTACATAGAGAGATTTCTCAAGATTCTCAGAATCTTATTTTTTGTCACATTTCAATTTTTTTTTTTTTTTTTACTTTTTAAATTTTCCATTAAAAGAAGAACTAAACAGCACCCCACTTCCCAACCCCAACACATCAACACATGGGATAAAAACACAGCACATGTTTAGGAAATCAAAAAAGACTTCACATTGGAAATTCCCCTTCCTTGTCCAATAGGTTGTGGAGCAAGTGCTGTGTGGATAGGTTACATTTACATTTACATTTAAGGCATATAGCAGACGCTCTTATCCAGAGCAACTTACAACCGTGCTTAGTGTTATGTTGGATAATATTCCAGCTAGTAGAGGAAGGTTATGAGGTGGTAACCAATGCTAGTTTACTTTTTTTGCTGCTGTTAAGCCAGCCAGCCAGCCATATGTCTCAGTATCCTCCCATAACAAAGTCTTGAAATGTCATTGAGCAGAATAAGTGCAGGGTCCATAGGTAAGGGCATCATAATCAGAGAGCAGGTAGAATCAACTAGAGATCCCCAAGGTAAAATGTTCCTCCAGTGATAGTAGGAGTTCCTCCCTTTAGTCCTCCACTGGAGTAACAGTATTAAAGTATTTACCTGCAAATGTCCCTCAGTCTGGAGAGTAACAGGAGCATGTTTATTAGATAGACATACAGATAGATAGATAGACAGACAGATAGATAGATAGATAGATAGATAGATAGATAGATACTTTATTGATCCCAGAGGAAAATTCTAGACATCCAGTAGTACATATACAAAGTTCAAAGAAGTAACAAAAAAAGAATGAGATAGAGATAGAGTGATACAGATAGAAACAAAGACACAATATAGAGTATGAAAACAGTTGTTCAGTGTCTGTGTAATGGGGGTTAGTGGTACACCATTTGCTGTGCAAATTAAGAAGATGTCAGCCATACAGACAGTGCAATTGATAAGATGGCTTTAGCAGTGCAGGATATGTAAACAGTGGTACAGACTGGGGTAGGATAATACAATATAAATAGAAACAGGGCATTTAGGAGGGACAGTGTGCAGAGGTGGGGGTGTGTCCGTTGGAGTGACCGGAATGAAAGAGTGACCAGAGTTTTTAATGTGCTGTACTGAGAGGAGTTGAACAGTCTTATGGCCTGAGAGTCTGTCTGTGAAGCAGGACTGGGACAGCAGGCTGCCACTGAATGAGTTCCTCTGCCTGATGATCGTGGTGTGCAGAGGATGGTGAGCATTGTCCATGATGTTCAGCAGCTTGTTGAGGGCTCTCCTATCTGCCAGTGGTGTTAAGGACTCCAGCTGTAATCCCAGCACAGAACCAGCTTTCCTCACCAGCCTGTCGAGTTGTCCAGCATCCCTCTGGCTGATACTGCCTCCCCAACACACCACAGCATAAAAGAGGACGCTGGCCACCACAGACTGGTAGAACATCAGCAGGATGGTTATGGTTCTAATGTCCTTTTATCATTTCTGGAACAAGACTCTTAATCAGCTCACTGTAGGTGAAGAGACTCAAGTGTCTCTCAGTCCACCAGTCTTTAATAGAAGCTCATTCATTAGTCTGACACTGACGACTATTCAAGTGATCATAAGCACAGAACACTGAAGGAGAACAGGTTCCATTAGCTAGATCTCTAAATTAACTTTTTGGAAACAAGGAAAGTTTTGGTTTAAGATTAAAAGGCAACTTAAAGTTACAAGTTAATTAGTTTAATTAGAACTTGTTTTAAACAGGATCACAAATCAGTAGTGCTGTGGTGTACTGTACCTGCAGGTCTCTGTTCATAAACACACACCAGCCGAAGCAGATTTACTATAAAGGACATAGGGTTTGTATAAATGCAGAGAAAGACACTCGGCAGTCTCGAGTGTGGACACGTGTCTATGCTGTGGTTTATTTACCCACAGAGTCAGGAACACTATATTTTACAGGAAATATTCTTCAATTTCTCTAATTATAACCACAGTTTAACCAGAGTTCTAAATGTATTCAGAGTGTTTTAAGTCAAAATGGACTATTGTAGAGAACCTGGTGATAAGATCTAGATCGCTCAGGAGTTTAAAGCCACTAAAAGCTCCCTCATAGAATTTAAATGCCACCTGAAATATAGTTTTACGATCGTTTTGAGAAGGTCTTGGCATAAAATGTCGTTTTTACACATGCATGATAAGGGCTGAGAGGTGCATGCAGGGTGATGTAATGCAAAAGATGCCAAAAAATTCTCATGCTCTTTGGTAAAAAAAAAGTGAGAATCCCCAGTCGTGTTTCCTTAACATATTGGAAGTGGGAAAAGTTAACCTAAGATTATCATCGCTGTCCAAAGAAAAACAGGTATCTCCAAAATGGCAACTTTACAGGAGAGGCCAAAAACCTCATTTACCTTTAATGTAAGTCAATGGAACCAGACGACTTTCCAAACAGTTTTGGGCCATTTCTGTTGGTTCATTCATCATGAGATTCTGACACAGTGTAAACATCAGCTGCTGTGTTCAAATGGTGCATAAAAGTAAAAATGGACAAATGTGGAGATACATGTTTTTCATTGGACACCGACTTTATGGTGCTTGTGAAGCACCTGTAGATGAGTAACACCAAACAGAAACAACCCATATGTACATGAACATAATCATAACTAACTGGCCGTCTGGCATTTCAACTGGCTACATTAAAGCCTCATGCTGGAATGCGACCTGACCTCGTCTTCTTGGTCTAGACATCAATTTATGGATGATAATAATGGCCATTGCAATACTGCTCAGAAAAAACACAATTGGACACGCATGGCCATACTTAATATATCGTCGCTGTCCAAAGACAAACAGGTCCCCAAAATGGCAACTTTAAAGGAGAGGCCATTCAATTTAATTTGAGTGGAAGTCAATGGAACCAGGCGTCTATCCAAGCAGTTTTGGGCCATTTCCGTTGGTCTATTCTTCATGACATTTCCACACAGTGTAAACAGCAGCTCGTAATCAATGAGGCATAAAAGTAAAAATCAACAAAAATGGAGATACATGTTTTTCTTTGGACAGCGACGATGTAATAGATCTCTTTCTATACTCTATGGCCCCCTGATTCCTGAGTGCGTGTAATACAGATGATCCAGCGTAGAATGCACTATAGCTGACCATTTCAAACATAATTCATGTGGCCATTTCCATAGTCTTAGACCTCTGGTTTCCAGGTTTAACTGTATTATGAAGATGTGCTTGGCATCGCAGTAATACGCCTCTCTTTATGGCCGGGCATTAAACAGGCAGCAGCAGCTTTAACATTTTTATAAGAGGCCATAAAATTGCTTCAGCCTTTTCTGTCCCAACACTCAGGAAACTGCTTCCTGAGGACCGAAGTTTTAGACTGGAAGGAGTAAACCTGAAATGCGTCACAGCTACATGATGGCAACGTGGTAAATAATGGAACATGGATAATGATTGACACTGCAGTGCTGTTTAGCACAGGAGATCTGAATTCAGACAGCGCAGCGTTACTGCAGGGACAACAGCGTTGTTATAAATTTGGCAGAGTTACAGAAAAAACTACACCGGCTCAAACTTTTACTGGAGGCAGCACGCTACCTGTTTTCCTCAGAATCCCGAGTGTCTCCTGACACACAGACTTTTTAATACGATTTGCATTGTAATCTTCCGAGCTTTAAAATAAGCTGCAACTGTGTTTCAAACACACACAGAAACACAACTGTGCCAGCTTTAAACTACATTGTAAATTTGTAAATCTGGGATAAAGTTAGTCTTAGTAAACTCAGGCTGTACTCCACTGATCCTACAAGGAAAATCTCTTCCAGCCTGGGAGCAGCAAAGCATCACGGTAGTAGAGTTTAAAGGGCTCCATATTACACAGAATATTGCTTGCTATTATTTTATTTATCAATCAATCAATCAATGGTTATTTGTATAGCGCTTTTTATAACCAATGTTGTCGCAAAGCAGCTTCACAGATAATCAATTTGTTATATAAAAGAAAAGAAAAGAAAAACACAAAGTTAATGTACAGACATTTAAGGGTGGGGGGGTGGGGGAAAACCAGGTCCAAGCCCCCCTTGAGCAAGCCAGAGGCAACAGTGGCGAGGAAAAACTCCCTGGCTCAACCAGGCTCAAGGGCGGAACCCAACCTCCTCAGGTTGAACCCAGATGAGAAGAGAAAGACAAAACTAACAGGAGAAGAACATCTATTAGATCCCGTCTGATTAGTCCAGGAGACTGGACATGTCCATCATGTTGGGGCCTGACTGTCAGGGCCTGTAAAGGCCGTTATGGTTTGTTTTTGTGACGGGGCTTTTAAGACTGATCTATGAAAATCGCCCGGTTCTGAAATGTGCCTCTTCCATAAAGGAAGCCCTCTGGAAACACCCAACTTCAGTGAGAGTGGGCGGGGCTAAACCGGCATAGGCAGGATAAGCAGATATACAGTGTGTACATTAACGGTTTCCGTAAGATCAGAAAACAAGGCAGTCAGAATCCCCTGATAAGTTTTGCAGGGTGATTTCTAAATTGGCACTGCCTAAAAAAACGTAACTCATTTTTGACCATTTTTTTCACTATTTGAACACAGCAGGTACCATTCACATCGTGTGAAAACCCAAGATGAATAGTGTGTTTGGTGTCATAAGTAATTACTGGTAAAGTTTCAAACCATATCATTCAGTTTAGCCCCGCCCACTCTCACTGAAGTTATAAGGGGTGTTCCCAGAGGGCTTCCTTTATGGAAGAGGCACATTTCAGAACCGGGCGATTTTCATAGATCAGTCTTAAAAGCCCTGTCACAGAAACAAACCATAACGGCCTTTACAGGAGCCCTGACAGTCAGGCCCCAACATGATCCACATGTCCAGTCTATCTCTCTCTTTTTTCTTTCTCTCTACTTTCTCTCTCTCTCGCTCTTGTGCCCTCTCTTTCCTGCTTTCTTTCTCCTGCTCTCTCTTGCTCTATCTCTTTCTCTCTTTTCTTTCTTTCTCTCTCTCACTATTGTGACCTCTTTTTCCTGCTCTCTCTTGTTCAATCTCTTTCTCTCTTTCTTTCTTTTATTTTTCTCTCTCTTTCTTTCTCTCTTTTATTTCTTTCTCTCTTTCTCTCACTCTTGTGCTCACTCTTGCTTTCTTTCTCTTGCTCTGTCTTTTAATTTCTATCTCTTTTGCTCCTTTTTCTCTCTCTCTCTCACTCTTGTGCTTACTCTCCTGCATTTTTTCCCTATTTCTCTCTATCTCAGTCTCTCTTTCTTTTTTTCTTTCTTTCCATCTTTATTTCTCTCTCTCTCTGTATCCGTTCTCTTTCTCTCCTGCACTTGTGCTCTCTCTTTCTGTAGAGTATGGACATCTACACTGGCTGAAGTGTTTTTACTCGACATCGATAGCCGTGTCGGATTGGTCCGAGACTTCTAAGTTTACCTAGTGTCACAGAGTTTTCAGGTTTGAAGGTGTTGATAGATTAATCAGCTTCTAATCATCCATTAAGATGCCTTGAGGAACTCTGTCCTTGAGAGTGCTGTCCGCTGAGCGCGTGAAAGAGAAAAGCAGTGGGAAGGACGTAAAGGGGGAGGAAGGCGAGGGAGAAAACGTGTGATAGCTTGAACGAAACAGCTCGGCAGAGTGAGGTTCAGATGAGCAGCAGGGGGTGCAGCGTCCACTCGTCTCTAAACGACGGGGGGAAGGAGGGAATGCTGATTCAGGCACCGTCCAGAGCACTCATCCCGTCCTCCCATCCTACGGGTGGGTGTATGTGGGCGGATGGGGAAGCTGAGTGGACGGACAGTCTCCTGCAGGGCTGAGGTGTCTAGGAAATCAAGGTATCAGCATACAGACCCAGGAAGGGCCCAAGCTGCTGTGTCACTTCAATGATCTTTAAATGACTTACGATGCAGCAGTTCGTTTAATGCAGTTGAAGTCTGCTGAATGGACACTTCAAGCTCCATTACTATATAGGAAGCACCTGTAGTTCTACAGTTACAGACTGTGTCCATCGCTTTCTTTTACACTTTGTACCTGTTTCAATTATCCGGGACCCCCACGGGACCACCAAAGAGCATTGTGTGGGTGGTGAATCATTCCAGCACAGCAGTGATAGACGTGGCTGGTGTGAGTGGATAGCACACAGCAGTGTGCTGGAGTGTTTTAAACACTGTGTCACTCACTTGTCCACCATTAGGGACACTCCTACCGTGCTGCCTCCGCCTTGTAGATGTAGCTGAGATGAGGCCTTCATCTGCTGCGCAAGAGCAGTGTTGTCTCCTCTATTCCTGGTCAGGATGCTGCCCACATGAGTGACGACTCTCAGTCAGCAGGAAATGGCTGTCAGCCGCAC
>JAMWET010003379.1:0-197032 GCA_024036415.1 Prochilodus magdalenae | reverse complement strand
GACCTTCGTGCCTATTCTGCTGCTGTCAGGTACTTCTAACATTCTCCTTTATTTTCTCTCCACCAACACCACCATTTGGTTCCTGTCCGGTTTATCTGGGAGAGGAGGCTCTGCTCCGCTGGCCCAATCATCAAAGACTTTCATTTCTGCAGGATCGCTAACTTTCAGTTTGTAAAATTCTAGGTTTTTAGGTTTAAAACAGGCTTCTTTCACTTCATTACGAAAAATAATACTTTTCCGGAGCCCTATACACCATCCCCCGCAAATCGAGATGAGAGGAGATGGGCTTCTGCCGGGGGGGCCTCGTCGAATTTTGTGGTCCAGTCCTGTTTAAGACTATTCAGTTTTCGCTCGGGAGAAGGAGACCGGGGACTTTCATTGGGCAAGCTATTGTGACCTGTTTTCTTCTCTATGTGAACATATGGCTAAGTACGTTTAAGACACTAGTATGATGATTATTATTATTAGTAGTTATTATTTTGATTATTTATTTATTCATTATTATGATTATTATTTATTAGTAGTTAGTAGTAGTAGTAGTTGAAGTATATAATTATTACGTTATTAGTTATTATTATTAGTAGGCATAAGGGTAGTAGGTGGGAAGTGGGGAATAATTATTATTACGCTTATTACTTATTATTATTATTATGGTTGTCGTAAACATGAGTAAAAGTTGCTTGAGAAAATTAGTCGGATCAATTTCAAAACAATGTTCTAATTGTTGGTATTAAGATTAAAGAGTTGGATGGGGCTTGCAGGATCATTGTGCTTTATTAGCAAGCTTCCAAGGTGCCCTGCACTTTTGGGACTGGGTTCTATTATTTCTTATATTATATTTATTATACTTAGTAGCCTTCTATTATGCATTATCTTCTCATTCTATATTTGATAGATTAGTAAAAGTTACTATTATATTATATTTATTGCATGTCCTCCCTATTCACTCTCTAGAAGGGGAACAAACAATAAGCATGGGCAGGACATAGTTACTGTAAAATAAACAAAATGATAAACACCCGTAGCCTGGTGGTATATAAGCCTAGAAGCCGTCTATCTTCCTTACTTAACTGGAACCCTTGGAAGAACCGAACGCCCCTTTTTGTAAGGTGGAGATAAAGAGACACGGCCCGCCGGGCCTCAATAAATTATATTCAGGATGACCTAGGGTGGTCATTGAATGGTGCTCATTAAGAGCAATAAACAAGGAGCGGTGATCCTACTCGGAAAATGGATCACCAGAACCGTCGCCCTTACGCCTCTTACTCCAGGGGGAAAATAACATTTGTCGATTTCATTAGGTAGAGGGCTAGTTTGGGAGGATAAGTGAGTGGCTCCGTCGACCTCGTGTGATGGGTCTGGTCCGCGTGAGCGAAGAGACAGGAGAGAATGCAGGGAAATGCACTGTGTCGGTTTAAAGCTGAACCGCTGTTGTGTATATAGAGAAATGATACGAAAATGTCAACCTCAGCGATCGGCCCTCTGAGAAAAGTTGCACGTGTAGTGCAGGTTTTTTGTGTAGAGCAGAGCAGCTAATTAACTAACCGTTTGCAGGTGTTGAGAACCTGCTGTATCAGAGATGTTTTTCGGAGGTTCAGGAAGTCATGCTTGTTTAATCATTTTCTTTGTACTCGCATCGGTGGGTAGCTTTACAGTACACGCTTAGGAGGGGCGGCTATCAACCCCAGGACGCCGAAGTGCTGGCCTTGAAGCACAGGAGACATTTAACGGCCAATGAGAGAAACGCTAGCCAAAGTGACCTCCTGGATGCCTATTATAACACGGCCTGTGATTGGAAGGGCATGGAAGATCGTACGCTTAGCATGGGGGGGGTGGATGGGTTTTTAATGTAACCGTGGGCTACGTGGGTGTGCTTTCTAAATGTGAGTGACGCGAAGAAGGGTCAGGATATGTTATAACAACGGTTTCATAGTATGAAATGTGGAACCTGGGCGGCATCGTGGCGTGGCTGGCAGGGAGGGGGGGGGGCTGCTCTCAGGCGTCCGGCGCGTCTGGGATAACAGACTTCACATTAGCCATGAAAGGGTCGGAGTGAGCGGTTACTGCATTTAAATACAATGACGGGGCTGTGAATGGCCTAAACGCAGACCTGTTAATGATGCATTTGAAGTGCAGCAGTGTCCCGCGGTGCATGGCAATGTATCTGGGTAATGGACTCAGTGCTTGGCCTGGAGAAAGCTCACAGTGTCTGGATACATGAGTCCAGGGTGCTTCTGCGCCGTTGGGGGTAAGAGAAAGGGCCCATGTCGATAACACTGCAGCTGCTGGACTGCCTAGGCATGCCTGCCAGAGAAGGGCGATGGCGCGCCCCCGTGGAGAATCAGTCCGAGGCCGCCAGTGTACTTGGCAGCAGGCTAGGGAGCAGGGTAGGGGAGCGGGGGGGGGCCCCTCTGCACTGGCACCTGAGGGAGGCGCGGAGGGGCATCCTCTGGCAATTTCAAATGTCGCGAGGTGGTCTGAAAAGCGGAAACGCACAGCAGACAATCGTGTCGTTTTGCGCCCCCCCCCAGCATTTTGAAAAACTGAGCTCTGTATGGGCACAAACCTGACCTTTAGGAAAATCGACAACAGCCCCCGACGATGCAGCAACAGAAGAAAAACGACAAATCAATTCCGTCAACACCATTAACAATTCTGCGGTACAGCCAGCTTTTTTTCCGAACCCCGGAACAGCGAAACGGTCCTGACGATCCCAGGGGGTTTAAAGATAAACAAGGGAAAAATGGGAAGATAAAAGAAGGAAAAAACAAATTAGCACGGGCTAAGCTGGCTGAAGGGTTTGATGGGTGCAAATTTGCTCTATTCTTAGTGCCAACCTGACAGGTGTGAGACCCAGCGGAAGAATGCCAATCAAAAGGAGATTCAAGAAACACATTATTGCCACTATCTACAGGACTGCGCCGTTTGATACAAATTATGAAAGATATGCAGCTATGCACCCAATCAGATTCAGTCAATGTTGTGTCTTTCTAGTGTGTCCTTGAGTGGTGGGTGTGATTTATAGCGATGCTGCAGTGAGAGAAAAAGAAAAAAAAAAAAACATCTGCACAGATTCTATGAACAGCTGGGATAAAATATGTACTGCTGAAACGGCTACTGCCCTTCCCCAGACTGAAAAACTTGGAGCCATCCAGTACACTCATGAAAATTAGCTTGAGAAAGGAGAAGTCAAGTTACACGGGCTCAGAATCATAAATATTGCTTTTGACAACTGCTGGGTGAGACACAGGAGGAATCAGCTGACCGGAATGAACCTTTGGTGTAGGCAAGGAGCTTTCATCTCTGTAGAGACGACCAACACGAATTCGCTGACATGTGGAGGCAGCAGTGGTCAGCGCCTGATGTCATTCTAGTTAGTGGCGGCCTTTGGCAGCTGCGCCATGAACAACAGACTCCATCACCACGGCGTTAACACGTCATTAACACGGAGCAGTCGATGCTGTGAAAGAGTTCATCATGGAGTGCCAGCAAAATGGCAGATGGTCACCTTAGTGAGGAATCCCGCTTTCACGACAGGATCCGTGACGACGGCGAACTCGGACTGGTGATGTTGCGTGGTCAGCCAAAGATGAGCAGTTTGATTGACGCAAAATAAACCAGTGGTCCATACAGCCTGGTGACCAGTCTCGCTCCTATCCAAAAAATCTGGAGGAGCTCAGCGAAAATAAGCTGCCCATGGGGGTGGCACGTGGTCCACGCCATTGGATTAGCAGTTTTGAACTTGTGACACGTCATGCTGTTGCAGAATAAGGCTGGTGTAACTCCATCTCACCAAAATCTGAAAGCTGTGTGAGAAGATTCTGGTGTGGATGGATAAATCAGTTACCCATCATTAGGAACCTCTCAATCCATCAGAGAAACGTGCTGGGCATGTTCGCGTTATGCCAAAGATGAAGTTTGCCCAAATTAGCTGGTAAGAACTACTTATGTCTGTTGTAATTTCAATAAATTTAACCCATATTAGTTTGAAAGTTATCATCATATTGTAATGGTTACAGAGAGAAAAAATAGCAATGGATATTTGAAAATTAAAACAAATTCTGAATATAATCTAAGTTCCAATTTTGAGTTTTGAATCAGAGAGATTTGAATGCATGGATCTGATTTTGCTAAAACCGAGCACTTCGTAAGTTTCACTATTACATAATTCAATGCTTGTTTATTTAATGCCAAAAAATATAATTCCAATTTACAACCAATCCAAATAATGTCAGTTTTTGAGCTCTGTGTTTGGTCTGCAGCTAGGACATTAATTAAAAGCTACTCGGACAGCTGGTTACGTCTGTCCCAGTTACTTATCCACCACTCTTCACAAACTTCACCCCTACTGGTTTAAATGGGATGTTTTGTTGAAGATGTCAGTTAATGATGTCAGCTCAGTGTGCAGGAGTGCTGGGCAGCATATAGCATGTCTGTAGCAACATCCTTGTTTTGACTACTTAAGAACCTTGCCCTGCAAATGGCAGGGACACGCTGGAGAAAATGTACAACAGACAAAACAAATAAGATTCAGAATGTCTATCGTAACCACAGAGCACGAATGGGGAAATGTTTAAAATTCCATTTAAATTCCACAAAAATGGCTAAACTAAGCCATCCTCAGAGGTCTACTGAAAAATACCTTCCTTCCCTCCTTTGAATTTTTACTGCTAAAAAAGAAATAAAGGGAATGTGGGCATGTAAGGGAGTAAGCTAGAATGAGAGGAAGGACGAGAGAGAGGGGGCGGCTGCAGCTCGTATGATTCAGCTATCGATTTCCTGATTTTATTATTGACCTATTCAGTGGTGTGGACGATTCAGCAGCTCCCCGGTGACTTCCCACAAAAGACTGGCAGCGGAGAAGGCCACAAGGTTTAGGACCTCCAGGCTTACACGGCTTTTTCACTATCAAGGTCTTAGTCAATATCCATGTGCAGGGCATGTAATGGATGCTGCAGTTCAGTGTTGTGCAAGCACGGCTTCGTGGCTTTTTAAGGGCTTGTGTCATTTGGTTTTAACCTCTCAAATTTTAACAGCATATGACACTCATTATTAAATAAATAGCTGCACACAGAAGGAAGTGTCCGATTCCAATAGTGTTGGGAAGGAAGATAAAGGTTACCAGGAACATTAAATGGTGATACATGTAGACTGATATGGGTAATATTTACTACACATAAAGAATTAGTGTCTCTCAGTATGGTGTCTGGCCTCCATGGTGTCCTGTGATAATCCATCCCATGCAGCTTGAATATCCTCACACAGTTCCTGCAGATTTTGTGGTAGTGGTGGAGGAAGAGTGACACCAGGCCTTCTGGATGCGCGACACGTGCCAACAAACGGTTCATCTTGGTGGTGACCACGGCGCCTCCACACAGATTCGTTGGTCGTCTCCACCAAGACAAAAGCGGGACTCGTCACTGAAGACGACCCACTGCCATTCTGAGTTACTCCATGACAGTCTGGCACGACACCATTGTAGTATTTTGCGACGCTGATGTGGTGTTAAGGGTCTGAGTGCACGTAGTCCTGTGTTCTGCAGGCGTCTGCCAACGGTGCTGGTATTAACAGGATGACACATGGAAGGCATCACTGCTCGCTGAACGTCCGTGACCGTGGCTGTTGGGTCACTCCGTCGGACAATCCGTCAGTTCTCTCTCTCTCTTACAACCATGCTTGGTGTTCTGTGGGATAATGTTTCCCAGCTAGTATAAGAACTTTAGAGTTTAAACTTGCCATAAGCTCAGACACTGCCCGAACAAGGACCAGTGCTGAAACCTAAAGAAAACAATACACAGACAGAAAAGTGCACTGGCAACCCCGGCCCAGCGCTTATGCCTATAGAGAAGAAAGCTCAGTATGAATAAATGCAACACAAAGTGTTTCAAAATACACATATAATGTTCACATCTACTAGTGCTCACTCACTTAAGTGCTTTACAAACAGATGGGTCTTCAGGCTGCGCTTGGTGGTTCGAGTCGAGATGAACTTGAAGTGCGAAGGGCTTGAGGTACAGATCGACACTTTACCATTGCCATTTACATACAGGGGTTGGACAATGAAACTGAAACACCTGTCATTTTAGTGTGGGAGGTCTCATGGCTAAATTGGACCAGCCTGGTGGCCAATCTTCATTAATTGCACATTGCACCAGTAAGAGCAGAGTGTGAAGGTTCAGTTAGCAGGTAAGAGCACAGTTCTGCTCAAAATACTGCAATGCACACAACATTATGGGACATACCAGAGTTCAAAAGAGGACAAACTGTTGGTGCACGTCTTGCTGGCGCATCTGTGACCAAGACAGCAAGTCTTTGTGATGTATCAAGAGCCACGGTATCCAGGGTAATGTCAGCATACCACCAAGAAGGACAAACCTCCACCAGCATCACGTAGTGACCTGGCCACTATCCTGCAAGAAGAATGGCTTAAAATCCCTCTGACCACTGTGCAGGACGCAGTATATGTCATTCCCAAGACGAAATGACGCTGTACTGGCCGCAAAAGGAGGCCCTACACCATACTAATAAATGATTGTGGTCTAAAACCAGGTGTTTCAGTTTCATTGTCCAACCCCTGTACTTTAATATGCAAGTTGTTGAGTTCAAAAGCTCTAGTTACTCTTTCAATGCAGTGAATGATCATGATGGACAGCCCAGTAGAACTAGTCCAAAATATGATCAACTGGAAGTTGTTCTATCGGCCTGCACTGCAGGTTAAGCAAGCTGATGTATCCTCCTGTAAGGTTCCATGTTGGAGGTTTTTAAGGTAGACTGCATAATTCAGTGAGTGCTATTTTATAGCTGTGTGATGTCGCATTGTCTTGCTGGAAGATCCCATCTGCCCCAGAGTGCCTTCCGCATGAATAAGTGGACCCAGAGCTTCATGAGCTATGGGTTGCCGCCGTCAAAAGCAGGAAGTGGTCATAATAATGTGACTCGACTATGAGTAATCACAGTAATGCATTCAAATGATGTTGTGTAAATGTCTATTTCTCTACTTCCCCTAAAATTTTGAAAAAGTAAATATGGGTACAAACGTGCTGTAAGCATCAACGATCTTGTTTCCATGTACAGTAGCAAAATACAGGGACTGAAATTTCTCTATTCCAAGCTTCTTGGCAAGACTGTATTACTATCTGACTCCCAGTGCTGCACTTCATACTCCTGTTGAGTCATTCAGAGACGAGTCTGCTAACCAAACAGCAGTAAATCACCATTTTGCCTTCATCTTTTATTAACTTCCAATCACATCTGAACACTCCGCAGCCAACAAGGCAGCGGCTAAGACTCCCGGCCAAAAGTTAACAAGACTTCAACCCGCTCCGTACTACCCCCATAGTAACGTAATAATAATAAGTACCAGCACAAATTCCTTACAGCAGGGCTGCTTTAATCTCAGAACTCTCCACACGGCCATAATAACCTGATGACTCTTGGTGCTATAAATTACTTGTGAAGTGGTGAAATATCTCAGTGAGACTGAGAAAAGTAACTGTTATTAAAATAAACAAAATAATCTTACAGTGATCTTATCAGAGAGGAAGTACATGCATCGATATGAGGGCATTTCAATTGCTAGGATTTTATTATTGCTGCAAAATAAACATCTCCTGAATTTCCAGCCGGCGGGGAAAACAATATTACCCTCCACCTCTAACCACCCCACCTGTTATCAAGTGGAAATGAAGTGATAGCCAAGAAGTTGGGTGGTTTTATTGACATTTTGGGCATCATACTGCTCATAAAAATACTACCAAAGATAAGAGGCTGTTGGTGGCAGTAGATAGAGGAAGACATGAAGGATCTGAGACCTACAGGGGTGGAACAACGAAACTGAAACACCACAATAATTTATTAGTATGGTGTAGGGCCTCCTTTTGCGGCCAGTACAGCGTGATTTGGGCAGCCTGGTTTTATGTTTTTTGGATACAATCCAGGTTAGCACCCGAACATCCCTTTCAGACAGCTTCCTCCTGCGTCCACAGTTAATCCTGTTGGATGTGGTTCATCCTTCTTGGTGGTATGCTGACATTACCCTGGATACCGTGGCTCTTGATACATCACAAAGACTTGCTATCTTGGTCACAGATGCGCCAGCAAGACGTGCACCAACAGTTTGTCCTCTTCTGAATTTGGTATGTCACCCATAATGTTGTGTGCATTGCAGTATTTTGAGCAGAACTGTGCTCTTACCTGCTAACTGAACCTTCACACTCTGCTCTTACTGGTGCAATGTGCAATTGATGAAGATTGGCCACCAGGCTGGTCCAATTTAGCCATGAGACCTCCCACACTAAAATGACAGGTGTTTCAGTTTCATTGTCCAACCCCTTTTAGACCCCCGTTTAGTTGGGTGTCCCTAAACTTTTGACTGCTAGTGTATCATTCTTGTTTATTGTACACAGTAAATTTGGTTCTCTCCATTGAAGGTCTTTATATTTACACAACATGTTCAGCAAGGCCGGTCTAGTTTCTGAATAGGTCTTTTGGAGAGCGAGCATGACAACAGCACCAAGTGTGCTTGACATGATGTGAAGGAAATGAACTAACAAGGTAAAAAATAAAGGTCCATTTTCATTCAGACTTTAAACCCAGCACTGAAAGGGTCCATCTACCTGGAGAGCGGACTCCATTAAACTCAATAGTAGGGTTTTAGAGCCTAACCCATCTTGTAGAGAGGGAGCAGATCTGCTTTGGTTGAAGTCTACTGGAGCACATCTAAACATCCGCCAGCGAGGCAGTGCAGACAACAAGGAGGAAGCTACGAGGAAGTCTGGAAAAAAGGATAATAGCTCCTTTCCATTGTCAGTTCCAGTTTGCTGAGCTACTTCTTAATGGCTCAGCTGGAAGCATGAATATAATTGGGTGTGTCACCCAAATCGATGCGTGAAACAGATGCCGGACGAGTCCCAGGGAAGCCGTGCGCGCAGAGCTATATCCCTAAAACACTTCACGATCAATTTCACTGCGAATTAGAGGCTGCGAGAGGCGGGGAGGTCGATGCTGGAGAGGTCAATACAAAAAGATTGAATTAGCATTCTAATCAAGGACCAATTACAAACACATGAATATCGTATCTGTGAAGTAAGAAACACATCACCATGAATATCATGCTTTACTGGCCGCTGCTGTCGACCTGTCATACATGCATTTACACTCATCAACCATAGAATGGCTGCACCCAGAAGGAGGTGTGCTATTCAGAGGGAGATAGAGGTGACCAGGGAGAATACATGATGATCCTATTAGACTGATATGGGGAATATCTATTAAGCTACACATACAGAAGTAGTGTCTCTCACCATGTTTGCTAACCCAACATTCCTGATGTCTCAGTGTGGAGTTCTGGATGGTGTCCTGTGGTAATCCATCCCACGCAGCTGGAATATTCACACTCTGCTGTTCCTGTGGATTGCGTGTTAGGGGTGGAGGTGAAGTGACAGGCGTTCTGGACGTGTGGCAACGCACCGTTCATCTCGGTGCTGACCCCGGGGCCGCCACACAAGGATTCGCTGGTGGTCTCCGCCAAGACAAAAGAGGGACTCGTCACTGAGGATGACCCGCTGGGCCACTTCAAGGCTGGCATGTGCGTGCGCAGAGCGTGTAACAAGCGTCATCCGCGAGTCTCACCATGTCAAACCCACCCACCAAGTTTCATTCCTGTTGGGTGATTGGTTCTGGGTGCAGCTACTCTCGGAGGGTGTATATTATTAAAGGCCAGGCTTATTCGTACATGCAGGTATGTGTAACTTTCAAATACTGGACATACAGTACATACAAGACATGAGGGTCTTACGTGTCTGACAGGTGGGTGAATGTGCACAGTACACATACTGCGCTGTGTCCTAGTACAGTGGTAACTGGCACTTATGTTATGTTATTGATGTTATTATTAATTATGTACATTAATAGAATGTTTTTTTAAAATTATTTTCATATTTGCATTACCTAGCTTACAGTGTGCATGTTTAAATAACCCTGTAATCCACACTAAACTAGTACATATAGTGATATATAACATCTATATATGAATGTTTTCTGTCATATATTGTTAAATATATGTTATATGAACAAAGTTTATATATGGTTGAAATCTATATCTCATATTTGGAAATAGAGCATTTCAAACACATTACCATATAAGTGACAAATGATAAATGTAAGTAAGGTAAAGCTGTTGTAGTTTAAGTTAAGTGTTTAAGACCATTGGAAATACCTGCTGACCTTGTGTATTGTGTATAACCTTCATGATGAATGAAGCGAAAGAAATGGTCCAGAATTACTTGATAAAAGCTCTGGTTACCTTGACTTAAATTAAAAGTAAAGTAGGTTTTTATTCATCCTCCTGTGAGGTTTTCATTATGGAGGTTTTATTCTCTCTGCAGTGATATGCTAGTAAATGTCATATACTGTATTTATAATCCAAATATTGCCATTTTAATTGGTTTTGCATAGGAGGGAATAGACTGGAACATCCTTGATCGAAAAGAAACCCTTTCAGAAATGTGTTCCTGGAATGAAATCCCAATCCTTTTGTTGTTTTTGTGCTTCGTTTATGTACAACGGATTCATCAGGACCAAAGTTAGCTCTTGAAAGTCCGATTGGCTCAGAAAGAAAGAAGAAGTGTTTGTCCACCTCGCTTAATAGATGGGAGTGGAACCATGGAGCCATAGAGAGCCGCAATGTTCGAATAAATGAAGTAGCTAAAAAAAAGCCATCACAGCACACAGTGTTACAGTAGCTACTGTGGTCATCATGCCCCAATAAAAACAGCTGACCACCCACCTCGTCCCCCCTAATAAAACAAGTCCATTTTATCCTACACTGTTTGTTCAATTCAAAGGCTGTTTAAAGAGCCTTGGAACTCTTCAAAACTCTACTGAAATGTGTTTTGTGTTTGAGTAGTTCGAAGAGAAATTCCTCAAATGCTTCCACTGGTTCTGCTTAATTGCTTATATGTACACAAAGTCATTCCGAGGAGACTGATGTAAAATGTGGCAATCTAGAGAAACACACGACTCGAGTTTTTCTCCTACAGTGGTTGTGAAAGGAAGCAGGTGATGTGACCAGTGAACCTACACGTCTATGTAAAGTAGACGAAGGTAAAACAGTGGTATACCAGACAAAATAAGGTTTTCTTCCAAGACCAGTTTGTAGACCCTGTATGTTTCGGCATGTGCCACGAATGAATTAGGAGATCACACTTACCGGCTACTTCCTAAGCTCCACCTTCTTGTATTCACATTACTCAGTGTCCATTTTATCAGCTCCACTTACCATTTAGGACCACTTTGTAGTTCTACTACACACTGTAGTCCACCTGTGTACTTCATTAATCCCCTTTCCCCCTGTTCTACACTGGTCAGGACCCCCGCAGAGCAGAGATAATGTGGGTGGGGGGGTTGATTATTCTCAGCACTGCGGTGACACTGATCTGGTGGTAGTGGTTTTGAAACACTTTAGTTTCACATAAACTATCCAGTCAACAGCATCCTGTGACCACTGAAGAAGGACTAGAGGATGACTGTACATCTACAAGGTGGAGCAGCAAGGTGTCTAATAGAGTGGACAGTGAGTGGGCACAGTGTTTGAACACTCCAGAAGCACTGCTGTGTCTGATCCACTCACGGCAGCACAGCACACACCACCACCACGTCAGTGTAACTGCAGTGCTGACCAGTGAAGAACAGGGGATTAACAAGGCATGCAGAGAAACAGGTGGACTGCAGTCTGTAACTGTAGAACTATAATGTGCACCTATGTGGAAAGTAGAGCTGATAAAATGGACAGCGAGTGTAGATACAAGAAGGTCTTCCTAATGAACTGGCCGTTGGGTGCAGCTTAAACTATCCCAAAACAGTCAGGCGGTGTATCCGTAACCAGTGTGTAGTAGCTTACCGTGAGGCATTAACCTCCTCAGACGTCCTAGAACGATGGGTTTCAAATTAAACCTCTCTGAGTGTCTTTGAATCTTAATGCTTTGTCTCTGCATGCATTCAGAAAAGGTGGAACTTGTGGAATTCCCTTTTAGTGCTTACTGGATTTTATAGAATAACAATACGGCGCTGGTACGAGACATCCTAACATCTCTACAACTACTGAGTCACACAAGAGAAAACAGAACAACACCTTTTTTTTTTCTTTTTATTCACACCCATTTCTAGTCCACTATGTTAGAATGGCACATCAGCGTCACTCTCCTATGTTCCTATGTTGTTCGTTTGTACTTCTGTACACGCTATAAAAAAAGTCTATACATAATGCTTTAGAAATCAAGTGGGGTACAGAGCTGCATCCCACATGAGAGCTCTCTCAGCCACCAATTCACTACTGACCAGCGCTCATCAGTTTAACCTCCTTTTTTTTTTTTTTTAAGAAAAAATAGTACACAAGGCATTTTCTACACAGTCGAGAAAGAGGCATTAAAAGGACATAGTTTGATGTCTGTAAAGCACTTACAACTTGGACAGAACAACAAACAAAAAGAGAAATAAAGTACAGGTTATGGTTCAAAGAAAGAATATTCCGTTTGGACACGAGAACGACACAATGCCACATAAAAGTACCATTGACACAAAAAGTGAAATTCTTCAATTTAGCATTTCATAGAAACAAAATTGCAAACTTTAAGTAAACAAATAGAATATATACACTGAGGTAAAAACACATTGGTCTTCAGAGGAGGTATGTATTTTTTGTACATTTTTTTTTCTCTGGATTTTTTTTCTGACCTTTTTAAAACGTATTAATTAAACCTTTCATCTTTTTTTCTTCTTTTAATAATTTCTTTAAAAAGCAAATGATGCAAACATTAGAAATCAGTCACATGCAGTGCATCATTCTAAGTGGAATACAAAACAAAAAACAACAAATATAGTCAAACTTAGGCACCAAATAAAACTGGATAAAGCTTTCTTCTACCTTTCCACAATGTTCTCACAATCACGCAGTCACGCACACGCGCACACGCACACACACACACACACATGCTGACCAAGTGAAAAGCACCTTGGTTGGCTTCTCAGTCCTGTTGTGACCCAGACTCCTGCTTTTGGAACTCCTTAGCATCCCCCCGCCTTCAAAATCACTGTTCACTGTTCCGTATCTGGTCATGATTTTTTGGTGCTACCGGGCCACCGTCCCTCAAGGGTCTTCCTCACAGTGTCCGGATGTTGGCATAGATATAGAATTGAACTGTAATAAATAACTTGGCGATTGCCAGCGGAGAGCCTGAGGACTGTGTCGCCATACAAATTTGCATAACCAAGTGTAAAGACCCGTGTGTTTCTGTTATGCCCTTAAGTGGCATATATGCATGACCTTTGTTGAAATTACGCTGCGAGTTTGTGCTGTAATTGGCAGCGCACTGCAGGAATGTCGAGCGCTTTACATTCACGTCCCGTCGCGTTTCAGGCAAGACGTTTACGTCTGCTCAATTAGACCACACAATAGCCATGAACAGACAAAGCGAACTAGTCCTTTGTGCAAAAAATTCTGTGCATGGTTGCACGGACACACTGCATAATGCGTCGTATAAAACAGAAAACGTCAACAGATAGGAAAAGAAAAACACAGCACAGTCAATTTAATGAACAGGCGGGCGCGCTGGAGTCTGGGTCACGTTAAGAGGACTCGAAATGACCTCTCCGTCACCTGCACTGGCTACTGAAAACACGGCCGCCGTCAAGTCTAATCCGCCGGTATGAATGTATCCTCGGGTGCAGATGAGTAAGGAGGAGGCACAGAAGTCGGTGACATCGAGAGGGAAATCGGCAGCACAGGGCGAGACCAGAAGAGCCAGAGCGGGAGAGGGGCCGGCGAGGACCCGCTCCAAATGGCCCAGCAGCTCTCTACCGAACCTGTGGTTGACGTTATGAAGTAGAAAAATCTCCTAGCTATGGGGCACTATGGGGACGAAGGGAGCGTCTGGAAGCGGCCCTCCTGGTCTCGCCCGATCGCATGGAACCAGAGGTGCAGCGGTATGGTTTTTCTGTTAAGTCATAGCTGGTGTGGTTTCGGCCGCCGAGGCCGAGAGTATACCTGCATGTCACTGTGAGGAATACCTGGATATGCATGTTTTGCGGCTAAGTAGGTCACCACTGAATTTTGGAACAAAAAGGCTGCTGGTGATTTAAGACAGAAATGTGTCAGACGGAGATGAACGTTGGCCCAGTAACGGCTTGCAGTGGCATGATGGGAAACAGAAGTTTTGTTAGAAAAGGTTTGTCCCAGAAAGTATGATTAAGCTCTCAAAGGGCCCAGAATCGTCTCTCTTCATCTGCTTTCCTTTTTTTAGCTCATACTTTCTAGTGGCACTGCCCCCGACCATACTGGGTTAACTTCCACTTCCTATTTAAAATGTCCAATTTTTCTGTTGACCATCTGTACATGGCGTAGGGCCACAAGGCTAACAGACATAGTTACATATATATTTATATATATATATATAAACGCAGATATCTATTTACAATGTACATATTTATACGTATTCCTATCCACACCTTGTAGAACTATTCCATTCAAGATCTGTACATTTTTAGTTCAGCATGTATTAGGAATCATTTATGACAAAAAAAAAAAAAAAGAGAAAGATATAGTTGACTGTACTGGAGCGAGAACAGAAACATACACATTTCACTGCATGTGTGCCAGTGACTGACCCAACAGCACTCTTTCTTTACATGGAATGGGATAGAATATCACTGAACTAAAAGAAGTAAAGTGATCCTAGTCTTTAGCTTGCTTGGTGTGAAATCACTCCAATCTAAGGTAACACAAAGAGAGAACACAGTAACAGACACATAACGCCAGGCGCGGTACCTGACAAAAGCTTCTTCCGTTAACAAGATCCGTAACGTAAATTTGAATCCGACGCATGAAAAGAAAGATGAAAGGTTAGCCCGCTAGTCGCCACGGACTGTGGAATGATAACTCAGGAATGGGGCTCAGTCTGAAAGTACACTGCAGTTCATATAGTCGGATATTCAGAATGACAGTCCAGCACACACTTTTGCTCCTGTACAGAGACAGGAAATGCAGCAAAGTTGACTTGAGATACAATCCAAGTGGGTGACCACTGGAAAGAAGCGAGACAAATCAACACCCTATTGCCACACCAATAAACATGCACATGTTCTTATTGCTGAATTAATAACCAGATTTGTACCCACTGTTTGGTGCTGAAGGTTCAAAGGGCTTGTGCATAATCATGACCATCAGCTGGCAGGATACCGATCGACATGCACGTTCATTCAGGGGCCACCCTGGTCACTGGACGTTACTTACACTTCACTCTAAAGTGCCAAAAAAACCCAACAGAAACAAAGACGAAAAGAAAGAAACAGACGCACTGAAAAGACACAGAGTTCCACTTGATTAACATGTCAGGTGGCATGCTTCGACAAGCACATCTTCAAAAACGGATGCTTTACAGGAAAAGACAAAAAACACATTCCACGACCATCCCGTTGCGCCAAATTCATTCTGATATGCACGCGTTTTAACTCATGTTAATAAACGCTGCTTCGTTAAGCAATATTAGAATACCATTCAGGTTTGCTTCCCTGAACGCAAGCTCATTTGTGTGGCAATAAGGTACCTCTTTTACAGAAATATAAAATGCTAGATTTGGTGCTACATTTCAGTCTTCCTGTAAATAGAATATCAACTTTACTGTTCAACAACGATCATTTCATTTTTTTTTTTTTTTTTTTACAAAACAGGAACGAACCCAATTCTATTGGTCCCTTAAGGCTTGCTCAATTGAGATTTGAAGCAGTCAACAGGATTTTTTTTTCCCCTCACAAAAATTTACATTCTACACGAAGTTGCCATAAAATGTTGGAAGATCTATGGCTTAGTAAATATCCGTTTTGCTATACATATATAAATGAATGTACCCCATCAGCTTTGCAACACTGACAATAAAACAAAACAAAAAAAGATAGCGTAACAAATACATTTCTTTACAGGGCAACTTGAGTAATGCTGATGTGTTCGACTTCAAACATCTAAACGAGCGCAGTGCTCAGTTTTCTTTTTTCAGTCTTCTGCATTAAGCGCAGTTTGTGAGTCTGTGAGAGTAGCTTTGTTTACTCAGCTTCATCTATCAACGCTTCTCAGCAAGGAAGAGAACAGTCTGCATTTTCGACCGTATCAGATCCCACAGCATCCTCTCTAGGAAATGGGAAAACTATGTATGACGTGGCACCATCTGCATCCATCCCCTTTTTTAAATGTCACCCAGTAACTTGGGCTGGTGGTCTACATTAGTGAGGATAAACTGAGGTCAGAGCTGAAACATCCCTCAATGCTGCATCAGAGGTGATGACGGCTGTGATGATGATGCAGATGATAATGATGCTGTTGATGACGATGATGACGTAAAATAGAAGAAATGGCACCAGCAAGTTGTTGTGTGGCGGTCCCATGCTAGCATTCACTCCGTGTGCATAAGAGAGATGAGACTCCACAAAGGGACAAGCTCCCCGGCGGCGGCATGCTTAAGACGGCGAAGTTAAGGGACCGGTCCACATCATGAGGGAAGGTTGGTTTAAAGCAGTGGCACTTTCCGGTAACACCTGGCTTGGAGGGCATGGTTGTCATCGAAGCTGTTGAACTGTTGTAGTAGTAGCAGAACATTTAAGGTATAAAATAGATAGGATTTATCTATATTGCATATGTCGCAGCATGTTTGCCAAGACTGAATGAGGTCATGTCCAGTTTGTTGCCCAAAACAAGGAAAAACAAAAAACCTTATGATAAATAAGTTGCACAAGGGGGGGTAAGAAAAGAAGGAGGAAACACAAGGTGCAAATCCAAAGAAAAACAACCTCCACCTGACCATTAAATGACCTAAGTCAGGAGAGGGGGGGAATCACTCTGTCTCACAGCAGATCTTCAGTGAACCCAGCTCGACTGGCAGAAGACAAAACACTAGCATGAATATTTCACAATGCTGCCCACGAGTTATGACCTGCGCAAAAGTCCTTAGTCACTGTCGAAACGTCTGGCGCTTTGCTCAAATGTAAAACATCTCAACCAGTTCTGGATTGGGGCCACCCCAGACAGCGCAACAGCCAGGCAAGACAGTGGATGCAGCCAAAAATGGGCATGGGCTTTACCGCGGCATGTTCATCCGGACAGTGAGGTTGAAAGGGGCACTGCTCCAAAAAATAAAAAAAATAAGAAAAGAAAAAAAGTGTCCATGGGTTTCAGTCTCAGAAGCCCGGAGTGAGTTTCAGCAGCTAGCATCACTCTCAGTCAAAGTCAAAGAAAAATAAAAATCCAAACCTTCATTCTTAGTGCTCATGTCCTCTTTTTCTCTCTCTTCGTCTTCATCTTGTAATGCAATAACCACGGAAAAGAATAACAACGATGACCTTTATAATAAACAAATTCAAAAATGATAAGATGCCAAGGTCGGTGCCTCTCCGGGGTCTCAGGCCTACATTTTAATGCCCTCCTGCTGACTGAGCTGGGACAACGTCTTCTTAATGCGCAGGGCGGTGAGGCGGGCTGCCCCGTTGGCATACCAGCATTCCCTCATGATCTTAGCCATCACCCGCAGAGCCTAAACAAACAGTGAGGAAAAAAAAGTAATCAGCATCATCAGGGAGAGACAGACAGGAACTGCCAGACAGGAGAAGCTTTAACAACAACTGCCTCAAAGTGAATCATTACAGGATCCCTGTCATCCTTTTTATGGCTCCTTCTTCTATTAATAGCTGTTCTTTTAACAAGCCAAATGAATTACTTGCCACCTGTGATAAAAAATAGTACAGTTGCTAGTACAGTTACTACTGTGTATAGTCTGATTTGACTTTTTCCATGTTTTGTCATTGTCTAAACCTGTAACCATATACAAATATAAATGCAACTCATCACGTCACTGTAACTGCGTGCTTTGTTTAAACAAAAATTACAATACAAGTTCAGTAATTAAGTTCAGACTTAAAAGCGTCAAAGAAAGTGAGCACAGAAAAACGAAGAGGTGAGCTCAAACTCCCAGATTAAGCTTAGTAAATGTCATCTCAATTCTGTCATTATGAACCTACCTATACTGCACGCTGCAAAGACGTAATAATTCAATGGTATGATTTGTGGGCCCAAAACACTTGGTGAGGAATGTTTGTATTTTTACTTGTTAATTGATTTTATAATTTTATTAATTGAGTATCTATTAATTGGACTGTGGTTAATCGAGGTTTAGCATCCTTTTGTTGCATTGTCTTTTTTACAATTACTGACCATTAGTAAAATGGTAGTAAATACTGTTTGGTTTTCATTTTTCCATTAAAAATATGAAGAAAAGAAAAGACAATAAAAGAAATCTGTGATCCATATGAACGCCTGTAAAAACTGATGTTCAGGCTTAACAACAGCATCCATCATGAAATACGACTTTGAAATATGTCTTTGAAATACGACTTTCATAAATCAAACAAAAGCTTCAAATATCCTTCTACACAATAGTTGGGAATGTTCAAACTGGAGGAATGATGAGCCAACCTGGGGGAGAATGCACAGCTATTAGTACGCCAGAAGCTCACTGCTGTCATGAAATCAGAAATGTAAGGGACTGGTGTTCACCTAACATCACTACAGTCATGACTGTAGCAGAGTCCTTTAGTCAAATGAGCTAAAAATAGAGCTTTTTAACAACAAACACAGAAGAAGTGTTTCATGTTAACAGTCACGGAGAAAAGAATCAAATCCCTCTCGTCAAGTATAGTTGTAGATTTGTCATGGTTTTTGGAAACTGATTTTCTTTCCAAAGGCCCTGGGTGAGCACAACATCAGGTTTTAGATCAAAGCTTCTAAAGCTTCTTTAAGATCAAAGCTTCCTCTGCCAGAAGGAATCTAACTTCTACTTCCAGGAGGCTACACGGCTGGGCCGTGGATGGATCTTCAAGAAGAACAATGATCCAAAGCCTAAACCTAAATCCACACGAATGGCTTAGCGACCACACAGTTAAGCCTTTGCAGTGGCCCTCCCGGTCCACTGACCTAGTGAGTCAGCTGAGGAGAAGAATTCAAAAGCAGGAGCCAAGAACTTGGATTTGCAGAGATTTTGTATGGAGGAATGAGTTCTGCCACATCGTTCCACAATACAAGAGAAGACTGACAACGCAATGGGACACAAAGAACTAAGCATGACAACACAAAAATATGCTTAATAGTCCTCATATTTTCAGTGTTGATAAACAACAAATATGTCAAACCCCAATTTTTAAGAGCCCTGAACAGGCAAGAGACATTTCATTCCTGTTAACAGATCTTGAATATTTAGAGATGAACATACAGCGCAGTGTAATCTTTTACAGGAGGAAATCGTTAGGCCGTTTAGTTGGTCTTGTAGGACTAATCATTGACACTAACACTGAACACTGCACACAACTAACAAATATTTTACACAACAGTGGAAATCAAATTAGGCATGTTTGGCTTTAGACAAAAGACTACGCTGATGACTAACAAATTGAGGCAGCAACAACACTATTATAATGAAGAGACTTTATTCTGCCTGAACAAATGCATGTTATTCTTGACCAATTAACATGATTAAATAAAGCTTGTTTTAAGATGTGCTGAAACAAAATCATGTTCTTTCGCTTAAAAAAAAAAACAAGCCGGAGAATGAGCAAAGTGTACATCACTGAAATGCTTCAACAGTTTGCCAAGAAAGAAAGCCTAGGCACAGAACAGTGAAGCCAGTCTTTTAGCAGCAGAAATGCTGGAGTGTGAAGGAATTGCTTGATTCTTCAGTTTATAAGGAGAGGTTCAAATTCTTTATGTGTCTGAATGCATTGTGTCTCCACATTTCATGTACAACAGAGACAGGCAATGCTGTGGAAAAGCCAGAGCGCATTTACCTGGCAGAAAAGCCATTAAGCACAACTTTTACACTTTTTAGGAGATATTTCTAAGGAGATTAGAAATAAAACAGACTGTTAGTAAGAGGAAGAGAATGTAAAAGGAAAATAAGTGATATATTTACGACATACAGAAGTAATGAGCCTCCTAACGATTGCCCAAGACCTGATATACTACTAAAATGGTATCCTGGTAAGCCAAAGTATCTTAAATCTAGTCCTCTATGTTGTTCTTAAGACCATTATGACTTAACATGTTTTACTTGTTTCATATGACTTTATCAGGTGAAACTTTTACTTTATTGGCAGAAAATGTGGCTTCTTCTGAAAATCCAAATGCCTGAAAATATATGCCTGAAAACCTGAAAAACAGAACTTAAAGCTGTCACCCTCAAGCTCCAGTATTATTTAAAACCTCCTCAGGTGTTTCTGCCCTCCCTGCACTGTGAGAAGACAACTCAACGCAATCAAACTAAGAAGCCTCTGGTGTTCTCAGAACAATGGAGTGTCCACTTAAAGCCTAGGCTTGTGCACAGTAATGCAGCAAATAAGGCCACACTGGTATTCTTCCACAACTGGGAAATAAAGGAGCTTTGTTTTATCACCTCCCTGATATGTTGCAACACCTGACCACGGTGCCAAAAAAAAAAGAAGCTATGGTTAAATTCAGGTTGAGCTCCTTGGAGAGGTCATTATAAACCATGCGAGTTACACTCTTCCGTTGTTTTGAACATCAGTCCTTGGGATGCCTCAGGTGCAGCTCTGTCTGTCGCTGAAATTTCAGTCTAGGAAATTCGGCCAAGCCACGGCTCAGAGACCCGGGCTTTTGCGAAGGCGGTTGAGTTTACAGCCGGAGCCATAAACACAAACAGAATGCCGATGCGCCATCTGCTTACATTACTCCACTAAACACTGTACACGGTTCCCACTCAAGAGGCTGAGTCACACCCCACAAACACTGCAGTCTATCGCCCTGCTTTTACAATAAACTCACATCTCTCAGCCCATTTGTGAGAGAACAGAAAGGAGAGAGAATGCGGCATGTTAGTCTGTTTAACGCTGCAAGTGTGCCTCTTGAAAAACAAATGGCAGAGATCTTGGTCTAGCAGACGCAGATTAGATTACGGAATTGCATTATAGCGCATCAGGGCTAATCTAATTGTGTCACTTCCCCCATAATAAAAAGGACACCAATAAAAGCAGAGCGGAGAGCAAGCCTGCTGCTAGCTTGATAGATGGGAGATGGCAGAGGAAGGAAACCTGAGAGAGCTGAAAGCGCAGCACACTTTCTCTCACAGCACTCCCCTGGGGACTGCGGTTTGGCTCAAACAGAAGAGCAGCATCTTCAATAACAGCCAGAACACACATTTGGGAATTTCAATTGGATCTGAATTGGAGATCGGAGATTCAACAATGCGCTGTCCCCTGGGTGGGGCAGCTGAGCCACGAGAAGCTATGATGCCGCGATCACACAGACCATGCACGCTATACCGCAACACAAATCTGAGGTCGTTTTGCGGTCTCCAAAGCTGATGCATTTTGTTTTATGTACATTTTTGCCCCAAACGTCGCCGTATCTTCTGTACTGCAAGGTCAATAAGTAGTCAACATGCTAATGCTAATACACACGGTACTAAGTGAAAATCCTAGGCATCTAAGAAAACTGTTTCAAAGTGAAACAAATTAAATGGCAATGAAAAAAATATATAAATAAAAATAATCAATCAAACTAAACAATACTGATATCCTGTGAAATCCAGTCCTGTCTAAAAGAAGGTGTTAATATCTGGAGTACATGCTTACTGCACTACAGTCGTACGGATTTGAAATCAAATAAATCAGGTTTTGGATTATGACTGATAATACCAGACTACCCCAAGGACAGCTTTGGAAATAGTTAAAGGGGACCTTTAATGATTTTCCTGGCTTCCCTTTCCTTAGTAGCCTTTTCTGCATGTAAATGATATGCAAAGTTATAAAGCCCAGAGCAAAAGTCAGATGGGAACTCTCTCCCACAGAAACCACTTTTCTCAGCTGCCTGAAATGCCTTGTTGGAACTCCAGCTCTTTTCTCTGTTACAAGGTTACGTCATCCCACAATACAATCTTCATTGCCTACCTATCTGCAAACTTGGCATTCCCTCGGGAGGGCTAAAAAAGTAAAACCCGTCTGCTCTGAATCGCCTTGCTTCCGTCTAGTTCGCCAGTCAGTCTAGTGTGTAGTCTAGTCGGATCAGGTCTAACATATTGTTCTACCTAATTTTCAGGTTTGTGTCAAACTGATACGGCATTGTAAGAATAGTCTGTCTGAATCCAGTGGTGTGGGGAGGAATGAAATGTAATAAGATTTGACTTTAGTGAGCTAACCAATCACAGCACACTGGACTCATGGGGAGCGGTTAAAGACACAGGGGCTCTAACAGAGGATGAACACAGATGTACAGTCTCATACAGAAAAATATGAGACTGTAAAAATTTAATTATGAATTCTGAAAATGAGCAACAGATTGCTTTCCGTGGTTAGTGTTTTTATTTTATTTAATGCTTACTGCCCAGATACCCAGCTTTAAATATCAATTGCTCACATGCCAAATGACCAGAACTCATACTGCATACTACAAGCAAGCTAAAACTTTAGCTAAGGTTTGAATTTGGCCAAGGTTGCCAGTCACATGGTGCCAAGGCACAGTTTTACCTTGCATGTAGCATGTGTGCACCAATGTTCTTGTCTAGTCAGGCCTCATCGTTTAAATTATACAGTGATATTCAAGAGAAAATGTACACAGAACAAGCTTCAGAACTCACTGGCCAAACAACATTCATTCATGTAATATTCTTCTTCACAGAAACAAATGGCTTAGCTCAATATCTCATTTAGTTCCTAATGAAGAACAAAATGTCAATGTGTCCTCAGGAGGTCAATGCTGGAAGAAAGCAGTGAAAGAGACATCTAAGGCTGACTTTACATAGTGCAACTTTTATGCTACTAGCTGCAAGGTGCGAACTGCCTGCAGCGTCAACTTATAGCGTTAACTTGATAGTTATGTTGCGTTACTGCAGATGCAGTGGTGAGACCAGACACAGGAACAGCTTCTTTCCTCAGGCCAACACCTTCATAAACAGCTGACCAATCACATCATCTGCTGGACCATAGTTTAATTTCAGATTTCACACCACAGTCTCTTTCCCATACATGTACGCTAATACTGCTGCAATACCATAACACCACTACCTTTACCTCAACACTACTGCCTTATACTGTTTGTAAATCATGTGTGAACTGTATATTATTTTTAGTTTGTTTATTGATTGTATATTGTGACGATTGTATTTTGTAAGTGTCTGTATTTATTTTGTATATGTGGAGTCATTGTGTATATTGTGGACTGTCAATACTAGAGAGACACAAACTGATGAAACCAAATTCCTTTGTGTGTGTCAACATACTTGGCCAATAAACCTAATTCTGATTCTGATTCTGGAGGGCAGGAAGGGACTTTCTACATACGGCCTACTAAAACAAATCAGGTTTGGGCCCTTTACAGCTGCTCAAAATCAAACTACAGAGAAACCATGAGCAGCTTTAACCGAGTAAGAACTGAGTAAAACTATGCAGGCAAAATGGCTTGCCAGCGTTCGTCTGTGGTTGGAATGAAGCTGAAGTCAGTTTCCTATTCACCAGCTTCTTGTTGGAATGTAGATGCTAGTTGTGCTGCTTGAAGCCATGGTTTTAGATCTATCACTAGTGGGGTGCAAACAAATGGTGCACAAGCCAATACTTCGATCCTTCAGACTGCACAAAGACGCTGCTTATCAGCCAGCCTTTTGATCTGATTTTCCTGTTCCACCTTAAATGGCACAGCACCTACATTCTTTTGCCTGTACTAAGGTAGGATGTGACTTCAAAAGGGGATCCAAAGAAGAAGCGGGCAAATAAGAAGCCGGCATCGGATCTGTGTAGCCGTGAGGAGCAGACTATTTGTGGTATCAGAGTTCATCCGGGGGTTGTGCACTAGTGAGAGATTTAAAATCCACGTAAAGTAAAACGTGTTAATGTTGAGAGCTCCTGCGGTGTTAAAAGTGTACTGCTGTTAATTCACTAGATTTATCCAGGACAATAAAATGACAGTTTCATTGTGGAGCACCTTGGTACCAAGGGTGACCACACTGTGAACAAAAACGCTGTAGATGCCTTAATGATGTCTTTCACCAGTTTTCTTGAGTAGAAGGACATCTGGAGGAGAAGTTATTTTATGTACTGCACCTATAGAAGGCAAATCCTTCTGTTCAGTTAAAAAAAATATCCCTACTCTTTTATTACATAAAGACCACGTCTGTATATACCTTTCTCTGGTAATGCTGTCTAATCTAGCACAGTACAGACTTGATTCCATCTCCTCCATTCTGCTTTTCACTTTCTGTCCTTCATCAGGATTGAGTGTATTATAAAAAAATAAAAAAAAGTCATCAAATTGGCATCAACTTTTTGCTGCAGCTGTACTGAAGATAGAGTGAGACCTCGTACCTCACAGCTCTGCCACCTGTTGGGAATGTTGGGTCTCAATTTCTGCTCACACACCACCTTCCTCATTTCCTCCACTGATGGATCTGACTGCACCAAGTCGTAATACGGCAGCTGGTAGTCTTCATGAATGCCTGAGGAAAACATTTGTGTTGTGTCAAACCAGTCCAACACAGGCCGAGCTGAAAAACCATAGCTACACATTCAGAACAGATGTGTTAAAAACAACACCTGTTCATTTAATAGACCATTCTGCATCACTGTCAACGCATATTTAACACAACACAGTTTTAAAATAGGTAACATGCACATGAAACAAAAACTCACTGTGTAACAGACTATTTAATCTGTATTCACAAGGATAAGTCAGGATGCACAGAAGGAATGTAATTTGTCTAATGTACTACCAAACTAATGCAGTGAAATTAAAATTGATTGATTTTAGCTGAGGTACCTCCAATAGAGCATCTGCTTGCAATTTCCCAGAAGACCAAGCCCATGGCGTAGATATCTGCTCTCTTGAATGACTCAAAATGTTTCATATTTATTGAATCGTCAAGTACCTCTGGGGCCATATACCTGTTGGGAGACGGTTGGGAAAATTTAATTGAAACAGAAAACACAAATGTTCCTTAACAGGTTTAAATTCCGCTCCTGTAATTACAAAAAAACTCTGCAGAAAAGAGTCTGATTTAAAAATTAAACAGGCCCTCTGGTCAGCTTAAGACACAAAAATATTGGAGGAAACTCATTTGACTCCGCAGCTGTTGAGAAAACTAGAAAATTGACGGTACAGAGTGATTGCGCATTCCCTGTGCACTTTCTACCACCAAGAATAATTAGTTCTGAGTCAAATGAAACACAGCGAAGTATAACAGTATGCTTTCTGCAAACAAAACACACAAACAAAACAAAACAAAACAATCTCTGTTCCACAGTTAATATATCTGGGAGATGAAGCCCTTCAGCAACACGTCTTGCAGAGTATGGCTGTTTTTGTTCCTGTGGCAGTGGGGGTGGGTTGGGGAATTTTGGGTGTAAGGATAAGAGATAACAGTTAGGCTCCACTGGCATTTCTCTGCAGTCTTTCACAGGAAGGAAGGGCGTTAGCTTGGCTAATCTCACCCCGTAATTCAGAATAGGGTGAAGTCACAGCCTTCAGCCTGATTAATCCAGACAGACTCCAGGCCCTGGCAAGGTGGAGTGTGGGCCCAAGCCCGGATAGCACCGGGCTATCCCATGACACCTCACTGATCTAGCTATACCACGTTAGATACAGCGAGATGTACATTCATGACGGATCCTCTACCACATTTGACTCATGATTGTAGACATGGTTTGTCTTGTATACTTTCATTTGCCTGTAGACCAATACACAATGCATCAGTACTTCTTTTATAACCTTAATGTTTACAATGGCTTTCTTCACAAAACAGCTCTGAAGAAACCTGTGATTTGTGCACTCAGTGACCACTCAGCAATGGTGCAGATTTAATAACAGGCAGACAGTTCCTCTGGCTCCTCTCAGGGGTTACTAAGGGTCTCCCTCTACTCCCCACGTTATTTCAGAGTCAGGGCTTGTAGGCAAAAACAGGAGAGATGATCAATGGCCAGAACTGTGCCACGTGTCTTCAATGGCACCTCCTGACACTGGCACAATCCACCGGCCCAAGGGATGTTAAAGCCAATTTGGTGAGAGATATCGAGACCCGCTAGGACTGTTATAGAAAAAAAGGTCATTTTAATTACCACCTCCCACAGGTTCATTAGGAATTTCTAAATGGCTGCCCAAAAAGTAACAGATTAAGAGCAAGCGTCCAATACAAGGTTCATTTCTGCTTCTGCTGCAGACTTAGAGTGACGAGGCCATACTGAAAAAGTCCTTCACTGAAAGCATGAAAAATAATTGCAGCTCCAGCCTTGTACTTTGGAGAACAGTCAGACGTACGGATGCGTGCTCTTGCTTTAGGCCGCCGTGGTGGAGAGAAGGCGTTTTTGTATGAGCTGTGGGTTTCCATGTGGTGACTCACACGCTGGCTGCTGTACCTACTTCCCTCCTGCCTGGATCAGACGAACGCCTGCCTGAAGCACTTGCTGCACTATATCTCATTCACTAACAACTGCTTTGAAAGCAACTGAAAACTACTGAGAGTCAGAATGGCTTCATAGAGAGGCATGAGGTGTGGGTGAACCGCATTAGCTACACCAGTGGTGTCCAATTCTCACCCTGGAGTCCACCACACTTCAGTGATTTCCCCGCTCAAGGAGTGAGTGAACTGAGGGTGAACAGGTGTGTCTGAGCAGGAAAAACACCAGCTTGAGCTGGACCTGCAGGATTGGAGTTGGACACCTGTGAGGTACTTTTATAATTACATATTACGAAAAATAAACTATATAAATCAGTAAATAAAAAATTGACTGATGTACTGATATTGATCCAAAAAATGAATATTAAAAACTAATACCATCCTCATATACTCATACTCAGCCTCCCAAAATGTAATACCAGCTGATACTACATGAGGTAAGTGAATAAGTGCTACTGACACTATGGTAGTCAGACATGATGGTCCCTGTCAGGATTTCACTGTGTGATTTTATCCCACAAACACAATCACAACCACTTCCCCAATACAGACAGAGACAGTCGAGGTAGTAAAACTGTCTAGTGAAAGAAGTCAACAAGTTTGAATGTGCTGACTCTGTGACACTGTGTGACTAAATAGGGTTACAAGGCATTTTGTAAACAGACTGTAGATTGTCCATTATTATCAATAAAATCGCTTAATTCAAAATAACATATGTATATAAGTTATATAACATAAATATAAAAAAGCATATTTCAATGCACAGTGGTTAGTCGAGCTGCTATACCCTTTTCTCAGCATGTTTGCTCAGTATGCAGTAGCACAGTGTGTTATTTTGAACAAAGCAGTTTTATTATTAATTGTCTGTTGACAATTAGTTCTCTCTACAGGTTGCATTTCATGTAGTACGAACATTTTCATACACTGTGAGTATATACATTGTAGGCTTTGTCAATACATGATGGTCTATTCAAATGTGAAGTTTGAGTCACCAAGCAATAATAATAATTTAAAAATATTTTTAAATGAGAGTTCCTCTGCATTTTTAGTTACCAAATAGTGAAATACTATAGCCAGGGGCACCTGAAAAAACAGAAAGATCCACCTCTGCTTCGAATAACTGATGGTCATAGTGTCATTTTAAAAGTACAAAAACACTTGCCTTATATCTATGCATTACTTCGACATGAATGAAATAAATTACATCAACACAATCACTGCCAAAAGTCAACTAAAAGATAAATCTCAGGTGATGTACTTTTTTTAGAGCAGGTTTCGGTCACTAAACATGTCAATCACTGACTAATGCAACTCAAAACCAAAGCCGCTTTAGAGTAATTGAAGGACTTCAATAACAGTGTCAAAAGACAATAAAATACTCATATTACCTTTTGGTGCCAACTCGGTGGTTGGGGGCAATATCAATAGTGTCTGTGGCTGAGTCATGGCGCACAGCCAAGCCGAGGTCGGCGATGCAGCAAGTGCCATTCTTCTTCACCAAGATGTTCTTGGATTTCAGATCCCTGTGAGCGATGGCTGGCTTGCCTGAAATCAGAGAGAAGGGTATGATATCAGATAAACATCAAGGCTGGCTATATAGCTAAAGCTACGCACTGTTCCATTTATTTTTCTATTCCATTATTATTCCATTTAATGTATTCATGATAATTACCTAGAACTACTGTTTCATTGTGTAATGGTCAATTTAAAGCCAGAGTAGTTTTTCAAACCCTCAAAAACACAGAAGCCTTTTTCCAGTGCGACCTAAAAGTCAAAATGTAGGTATAAGCCTTTAAAAAGCTCATTTTTAAAACATTAGAACATTATCTGGTCTGTACAATTACAGAGATCGCACCTGCGTGTGAATGGCCAGATTTAATTTTCCTGCAAGCACACTGAGAGGAAAAGGCACACATCAACAAATGTGATGTGAGTGCACCAAAATTGGCTGTTACTAGAAGTTCAAGTCTTTGCTGGTGAATTTGACAGCATGTTTTTCCATCACAGATGATTTAGTTTAATATAGAGTAAAAATGAAGCAGCTACTGTACAGTAACAAGGAGATCTTTGCAGGTGGCTATTATAATATGTAAACACATAAAATTGCAATGCATTGTCTATTTGTATTTATTGTCATGTTGTTTTAGTGGTTTATGGAAGTCTTTTGATAAATAAAGCCTCACTTGCTTTAAAGCCTCACATTTTCTTATATGCCTAAGAATGCATACAGCACATTGCTGTACTTCTAACTTGTTATAAATATTCAAAAAATGTTGGATTTTAATATGAATACTTGTTATTTTATCATTTAGGCCTAATTGAGAGTTCACTATAGCTGTAAAAGGAGAGAAAGTATGATCAACACGTAGGAGCAAACGCTTGACAATTTTAATGTATGAAATGGTAATGATAAAGGCATCCAATGAAAACTAACTGGAAGGCCTTGAAGAGCAGAGAGGGAGCTCGGAGAGGACGGGGCTGATTCGATAGTGGTGCAATGCAGCTACTGGGAGATTTATAATAAGTTTTTACACAGACAGAGAAACCTGCTCCACATCACGCACACACACAAACATGAGGAAAAGTGGACACCCTGAGGAGTCATTCGTTGTGTGGGTATGAGCTAAATAAATGGTTTCATTATTCCTGGCAGGCTCTGTAGCACTCCCAGTCCAGCACATAGTGTGTGTGAATGGGACAGTCTGCAGTCACACCAGGACAACGGGCAACACAGTCTAACAGGAACAGCATGGCAATCATCCTCACCTAAAACTGTTCTACTGCTTCTTGGCCTAGTCTACATGCCCATACAAACGGCCTATTTGTCTATGGAAATGACAAGGATGCTCAGAGGAAAACAGATTTGTTAGTGACAGCATAAAAGGCTCTTCATACAAATCTTCATCTGTTTTATAATAAGTTTTTATATTAAAAAGATAAAAGAGACCTTTAATAAAAAGTAGTCTTAAAAAGCCCTCTTGTTCTATAATAGTACAGTGTTATGGAGCATTAGGTCTCAATTTAACGGCTGTAATGAGGAAGGCGCACAAAAAAAGCAAACAGTTCCACCATTGATAAGTCAATGATACGCTTGTAAACAAAAAGCAGCGAATGTTCCTGAGCAATCTCTTTGGCGCGGAGAAACTGCTTTGTCACGTCTTGGAAAATAGTCTATTACGATTCAAACATGTCTTGCATCTGTTTCCTAATAATTCCCCAAGGTAAAATGATTGTGATGATCACCGTGCTATCAGTCACAGTGAAACCGTGCTGTCTGGCTGAAGATGAACCAGCAGCTCAGCTGAGGAGGGCAGCTTAATTAACATCTGTTAAGCATTCACACACAGACAGTGTCCTACAGGGATCAGACCAATACAGCTAGTGAAAGAGGCAGGAGCCAAAATGCAGTCTTTAGTCTTTCCCTGTTCTATTAAGGGTGAGGAAATTTCAGTTCCACGTGGTCTGCTCTTTTAACAATATCCGCAAACACCTCAATCTACAGGGAACGATGAGATGATATAGTACAATATAATCACGATATTTACTTCAGTAACAGAGCGGGTCCATTAAAAAAATAGATTAACAGAAGCTCCCAGGTGTCATAGCTGTTGAATTCCGATATCCAGAGTTTAAGAATGTATAACTGCACCTGCTTAATTGGGGGTACTGCTGGAGAATATGCAAAATACTGACTTTTTAAGCTCCTGACATCTGATAATGAGTACTGATTCTATTATTTTACTGTATACTTTACATACTGGGATACATATAATCAACCATTTTGGCCAATGTATTAATAGGGCTTAGATGGCTAACCTATCACTGCAGACATCTTAACTATCACCCAATTATGGTAAAACTATTCAAAACTAATTTCAATTCTTTATCCCGATGAAAAAGCCTTTTAACAGATTGATAAAGAAGCTGGTGTGAAGAACAGCAGTATTAGAGAATTCCTCCACTACAGGGCTTTTAATCTGGCCTGCTATATCACAATTTGCTAAAAGGAAAATGGAGTGCCAAGAGACGACATTTCATCTCCTAAAATAAACACAATTAAAAAAAAATAAAAATACGTTTGTGATCAGTTCTGAAGACCAACAATATGTACAGCATTGACTTTAATTAATAAACAAAGCAAAAGACTGGATAGTGTTACCAGTTTGGTGGTTGAGATCCTGATGTTCATGCATGCTTAGTTTAACTGAATGAATGTGCTGCAAATGTGCTCAGTATGGCATTAATTTCAACACTGACAGGAAGTTCTGAATAAACGGACAGCCAACTGTATTGACTTAAACGGTACATCATGTTTTGGCTTACTGTGTCCACATCTCCTTTCCTTTTGCGCTGTTCTGAAGGTGGCAGGCACCACAGCTTCAGCTGTTAAGAGTAATTTAGTAGGCAGGTGTTGACCCCTTACCTTGTGTTCCTACGATCTCCATGTGCAGGTGGGCCAGGCCGCTGGCAGTGGACAGAGACAGCTTGATCATGCCCTCCACCGTCACCGTGTACCTGTTCAGGTAATCAAACAGGGAGCCGTGCTCGTGGTAGTCTGACACCAGCCACAGCTGTGTCCAAGTTCCATTATCTGAGAGAGAGAGAGAGAGAGAGAGAGAGAGAGGAGAGAAGGAGAAAGACAGATTAATGGACAGAGTAAATAACACCTCTGCTCACAGCCATGGAACTCCAGATGGCTAGTGTGATCTCAGAGCAGCTGGGCTGACTCCTAGCACTGCCCTGGCCTTACATAAACACACTTACTCTCTACCCCACAAGCACAAGTTCACTCTTCCCAACAGCCCCATGCAAACTTTCAAACAAATCGCAAATACAATAACTGGCAAGTAACTCTGTAAACACTGCTCTCTGCTTTCCGCTAAGCAGTTCTGTTTCAAACCCCTTCGGTTCCATCACGCAGAAGCACAGGGCCTGAAGTCAATAAACTCCTCAGGTAAAACTAATATGCAAACTATGGGCTAAGGTGGGAGAGTCAAAACAAAACTTCTCCAAAATCCTTCTTCTTGCTCAATTAACCCCAGCAGAAATTTAACAAAAACTATGGCTGGAGCTCTGTGAATAAGTAAGATGAAGCGTCAGCACAGGCGAATGCCAAATCGATTTGTGCCATTCAAAGCTACCACACAAAAAGGGGCCTATATCATGAAAAAAGTACTTTCAGAAGTTACATGCTTTAGAGCTGCCATAAATTCTGTCTGCACTGCAGCATTACAGAGCCTTTCAGATCAAGGTCGCATAGATGGACGTTTTGTTGCTTTTCAAAGCAGCACCACAAGCATGGTTCCCATCAAAGGTCATCTTTGATTTTGCCATGACAGCATCATTATCAAAAAGCCTTTGGTCCAGCCTGGGGTGTTAGTCAATCTGACAAAGACTGGAAGTTCTCTCAACTCTGTACAGCCTCGGCCGAGGGGTGCCTACACCATGGGGCTGACCTTTGTTGTCGGCAGCGATGAATCCCAGGATGTTCTCGTGGCGCAGCATGACGGTTTGGTAGATCTCAGCCTCGCGGAACCAGGAGCGCTCCTCACGAGAGGAGAAGATCTTTACTGCTACTTCCTCTCCTCTCCACTTCCCCCGCCACACCTCCCCGAAGCGACCCTTGCCTATGCTTTCCTGCAGGATGATGGTTCTGGCGATGGTCCTCTGCACCAGCAAAGGAAGACCTGAAAAAGGGAGAGAAAAAGAAAAGAAATTAGTTAATTTGGTTCGGATATAGTGAAGGACAGATTTTACTTGATGTTGCATTTGATGAAAAGTTGCTGTTGTGTTTGCATCACCTTTAAACATTTATATATCCTCAAAAGCAAAGCACAAACCTGAAATCTGTTGATGCAAAGTGGACGGAAATGAAGCAAACAATATGACAGTAATAACTCCACTTTCAACGGTTAAAAAGCAAAGACGACGAGTAAAGTTCATAGTACCTCTAAATATGGGGCTCTATTCCTGTCTACAGTTACTGAAATCCAAAGACTAAACCTACAAAAAAAAACATTTGCTGTGGCATCCACGCAAAACCGAACAAAAAAGTGATTGTACCAGTTCCATTAGCTATGTGTAACAGAAACGGCTGGTTTATTCACTTCTGCTGATTGAAAGGCAAGGAGCCAAAAGACCAGGTGCTCAGTAAAAATCTAGGCTATCAAAACAAAGCACAATGAATCTATGAGCTTTGAGCTTATCCACGGCACATCAGTGTGACTGATAATGTAACGCTAATTTGTTCTGAGCTAATCTAAAGCCGAGATCGAGAAACAACCACACTGTGTTATTAATTTACAACAGCAACCTGCGTTAATGACGAGAAGTGGAGTTTATGTAATTACAATAATACTAACAGGACGTGACAGGTGAAACAGAACCATCACCATCATCTCTGGTGAGGAAGGAAAGAAATCTGGAGTTCTGTGGCCAGACGAGTACAGCCTGGCTGGTGACTTGACGCTAAGCATACAGTCTACTGAGTGCCACTGGGTTGGCAGCAGAAATAGAAAGGCAGGCCATTAGGAGGCAAATGGAGCATGCTGTCCGCATATACGCAGAACAGGAACAGCACAGACTGAGCAGACAAGGTTAGCACAATACAATCAATGCTCAGCCAGCAGTCATTGGTCAGCTAAAAGCTACCACGCATACACTACAATAAGTTCACAGAGTTGATATCAGCTTTTTGCTTTTGATATAGTCACAGGACTAATGGTTGGATATTAGACCAGGCAGAGCCACTGAGTACATGAGTACGAAACTGACTGTGTGGATAAATTCAACAACAGAAAATAGATATATTTAGGAGTACTTCATCGCTTCAAACGGCGAACATCAAACGGCGACCTCTGAGAGGGGTTAAGCATGAAAGACTTCAAACTAGTATTTGTATTCTGACTCATTTTGATGTTCAAGAAATCCTTAAGTTGAATACTTATTTGGAAATCTCCAGGGGAAAAAGTTAAAATTTCACTTTGGCCAAAATCAGCACTGGACTGTCATGGAGCATGGATACACAAACTCCAGCATTTGATTCAATTCTATTCATTTTTCAATACAGCAACATGTACCTTGTGTGTGTATGTTTATGTCAAGATGTTCATTTTTGGACCATGCACATGATTTAGCTTAGCTAAACACATATTTCAGAATTTATATGGTTTTAAATTCTGAGGTAAAGATTCAGGTACATTTTTGATATTTTTTTTTATGTTGAAAAGCTTCAGGGGACACATTATGTTCATGTAAATGGTCTGCAGGGTTATAAAACCTGAGGTACACGACAGACTCTGTCCTACAGAAACCACTTTTTTCAGCTCCCCAAAACACCTCTTCGGTATTCCAACCCTTTTCTCTGTTACAAGGTGATGTCATCCTGGAACACAATCCTTACTGGCCGATTTGGGCAGAGCTTGTAGCAGAAAGCTGCTTCTGCTTTGAACCACTCTTGTGTTTGACTAATTTAGAGCAGAGTAAGCAAGCTGACAGATCAAGAGCACACTGGGCGTTTCAGATTGAGAGCAAGTATTTCAGACCATGGGTGAATATGGATGTATATGGTGAATATGGAGCTATTCACATTACTGATATATAATAAGGAAAGTAATCTGAGTGGAGATGCATGAGTAGAGACCCTCCCCATCCCTGCTCACTTTACTCAGATAAGATGCACCTAAATGCATAGTATTGCCAACTGGTGTATTTAAAAAAAAAAAAAAAAAAAAAAAAAAAAAAAGACCCTCATTATAGACGGAGGAGCCCTTAGGACTGTGGGCTTACTAGTTTAGACGATAACGTTGGTGTTAAGAGGCTAGAATTACTACTTTTGTGGTCATGCAAGTGGAGTCTGCCTCTTCAGATGAGCTAACACTACAGCTGGGTGGTAATGAGGACACCTCCACTACGCAGGTCTTTTCTCCTTAATGGACAATATGACCACACAATGGTTTGCCAGAGAAATATAAGTGTACTGCTTCTGGACCTAGCTAACCTCAAACTACAGTAGTAAGAACATGCTATCAATATCCCTACATTTTCCAGCAACATCCTTAAAAACATGTCTTGGGCAACACACACATACAGGAAATTGTGCTTCATAGCATCAAAGTATTATCATATTTCTTATAAAACATGAGGAGAACTGTCATACTTCACAGCTCTGTGAAAACCTGCGAAAATCAAATAGTGGCATCTGGGACGGTTAAGTGAATACTCAAGTTCTCCTGCACAACATATTTTGGAACCTGCAAAATTACATGATTAATTAACCGTTAGAGCGGTTTTATGACTGTAAGGTAAGCGTTGTTTGAAGAGTGTAATACAAGTAAAATATATTACACACCATATAACATAATAAAGCCTTGCGTGATTACTTACTCATTTATGCAATTACCTGAAAGGTTTGAGTCTTTACTTGTAACATTTTTTCTTTTGAAGTGACATATATGAGTATATGTATATACGAGTATATTTTTTCAGACTGGAATTCAAAGTAAAGCACTGAGAACAACATCTCCTTTTCACTCTTTTCAATCTTCCCATGAGTACTGTAATCACGACAGTGTGGGTGTAGTGACTGAATGGCACTGAAGACACCAAAGAAGACGTGAGGGGTCTATGAGGAAAGGACAGAGTGAAAAGGGAAAGAAGAATTGAAAAATGAAAGAAAGCTGGAAGATGAAGAAGCAAATGGAGCATGTCGTCAATCGTCCAGAGGTTCTGCCCTGTCGGACACGCAGAATGACTCTCGGACGGAGGAGAGCAGTACAGAGCAAGGACAGCCTCGGAGGCTCATGGCACAGCACACTGACCAGCATGATTGAGCTCATAAGAAATCGTTTCAGACAGAAAGACACAGAAAGAGAGAAACATTCATGGTCTTGCATTCCTGGTCCTAGAGTCAATGCACCTATGAAATAAACAGGAAAAACAAAGTGCACTGATAGAGGCTATGAAGAAACAGCACCGGAGGGTAATTATTTCATATTCCATTTCATTATTTTTAAAAGAAAAAAAAGGCTCAAATGTGCTCAGCTGACTGTACCACAGTGCCACAAAACAGAGCGTGTTGCCTCAAGATTAAGTCTAAGCAGACAAAACACACCAAGAGCATACACAACGTCCCTGTAAATCAGACTCGCACTGCAGTAAATGAAAGCACAGTGTAGGGTAATGATTTGTTTGGAGAGATTAATTGTTCGTTGCGCTCGTTCCCACTTGTCTGATGAAGCCTGGAGGAGTTGTTAGTGTGTTCAAAATACCCTCTTGTTCTGGTCGCAGAGGGGATGGCATCAATGGAAATCATACAGTACTGCCATGCTTTTGTATAATACATTTCCAGTCAAACTGTCCTTCAGCACGATGCAAAATTAAATCAGAAAAATCTAAAAACTACCCACTTAACCACCTACCTGTGATTATTATTTTTCTGTTTTAGTATTTTACACAGTTCCTGCAAAAATCTGCTACATGGGCTGGACGATCACAGGACACCACTAGGAACCTCTATAACCCCATGCTGAGACGTCCGGCATGTTGCACGACCAAACTGAGAGACACTACATCTGTATGTGCTCTATAAATATTACCCATATCAGTACATATATACAGCTGCCTCTAGCCTTAAAATTACAGGTAGAATAGGTTGGTAGTATAAATGTTTTTATCAGAAATGTTTTTAGCATTAAAAGAATAATTAGGAGATTTTTACTGGCGTTGTACTAATTGAAAGCTTAATATTTGAAATGAACGCTTACACTAACAGCAAGGCAAATGCTAACAGCAAAATATTTTAAAATGTTTTAGGCTAGCATACTTACTAGTAACAGAATAAAAACCAGGCCCAATCTTATTCACAACATCTATTATTTACTGAATACCACTGGTGTGATGACCTTTTGCTCCAATAAAAAGCCAGATCAGAATCCACACATACACGGGCTTTTTTAAAAACGTAGCGTCTTCCATTCATTTGTTTCCTTTTGTCCACTCACAAATGCCATTGTGGAGTTCTGAAAATGGAGCTTTTGCAAAACTCCTGCCAAGGTTAAGATATTCAGAAACGCTGTTTTCAGTGTTGTCATGTAGACAGAGGAAAGGAGTTTTTGGCTTGTAACGTTGAGTGTGCTCCATTATCTCCTTTGTTTGGCGTCAGAGTGTTTTCTCCTTTGTTCGCATAGGGGGTTTTGTGCAATGATGGACGCAGGCAAAATAGTGCTAGTTTTAGCTTTGCTAACAGGACTTCTCGTTTACATGTTTTCATATAAATATACAGTTACTCTTGCAGTATACTGAAGAGCAGAGGTGTCAGAGTGCGCTACGGAGGTCTCTGTTATATCCAGCACTCCCACAACACAGGGACTGTGTCCCAAACCACTGACTACAGCACTAAATAATGTGTAAAGGAGTGCAGCAGCACCGTTAATTAAAGGAGCCTTTACTAGGGTAGCAAGCATGTAAGCGCATGATGTGGGACACAGTCGGTCCTCTGATTGGCCAGCATGGGTTGGCTTTAGGGTTAGGGTTATATTGCTGTCTGCAGATTTGCCATGCCTGTCACAGAATTTTTTTGCATTTGTGCGTGGACAAAATAGTTTTTAACAGAAGTGCTAACGTGGACAGGATTCTAATCAAAAAAAGAAGTTTTACAGTTTACAAATCTGCTGCACAAACAAGACAGTGATTATTATGATTATCCTATAATACATAAAATCAAGCAGTGATTATTAAAGATCATTCAAAAACACATCCACAATATTCAACGCCTCTCCTTCCTGACAAATAAAATTGTTGATTTTCCATGCCCTAATTTACACACCGACATCCACGTAAATATAACCTTAGCCACCAAATGGAAACGCTCAGGCCCTTTAACTTCTCAAACTAAATCTACATTCTGTGAAAAGAAACCCAGACCTGCTAAGTATTCATTCAAAACACTCCTGCGCACTCTCAGAGAAAGAGAAATGCAAACAAAACAGCAATGAGGCAGAAAGACATGCAGAGACAGAGAGGCGAGGCAGGAAAGCAAGGCAGGTATTCACGCACTCAGCACATAATTACAGCAAGGCATAATCACGAAACAAAAAGGCAGAGACCTTGTAGCCTCTGAGACGTTACGCCCAAGTCTTGGGTGGAAAGAGTCGCTACAAAAAGCCACAGAGTGCAGAATTAAAACTGCTAGATAAACCTGGGAATGTGTGTGACTTACTAACTTAATCAGGTATGGTATGTATAGTTATAATGCTGTAACTGCCAATGCTGTAAAATGCAGTGCCAGAGAAACTTGTTGAGCACACTTCAGGTTTCATATTAAGCACAATGGAAACAGCTATGTGGCATTGCATTGACATGTACTTAACTAAAAGACCACAAACTGTTATGGTGTAATTCAGGCACTACCAGGTTAATGTTAAATCACATACACCTAAAACACCAATCTAACACCAATCCAATTTAACAGCGTCACAACGGCTGCTCCTACTCATCTTCTAATCGCAAGGGGTGCTTGAGCCTATTCCAGCATTCAATGGGCAGAAAGCAGGAAACACCTAGAACAGGCTGGCAGTCCATCACAGGACAGATACAAAGTCACACACACGCACACTAGGACACATCTAGGACCGATTTAGCTCCAATTCACCCAACAGTATGTCTTTGGACTGTGGGAGGAAACCCCATGCAGAAACAGGCAGAACATGCAAGGTCTACACAGAAAAGACCCCAAGCACCAGACCTGGGAATCTAAACCAGGCCCTTCTTACTGAGAGGAGCCTGCTGACCATGCCACCTTTGGCTGAATCCAATAAATGAATACTAATTTCCTTTTAAAACAATGTAAACTATTATAGATATAATTAAACTAGAATGTAGCTGTTTAAATTGCAAAATCAACGCCAAACTAAATGCTATTGTAAAACCCACCAGAGCCCGATCCAGATGTGGTCATGTCATAGATGAGGTCTTTGAGTGTGGTTCCCACAGTAATGAAGGGGTGGTCCATGGAGGGGTCCTCTTCATTAGGCACACGGTGGTGGATGACCGAGCGACTGTGGCAGATGTAGAAGACGGTGACCAGCACAAAGCAAAGAACACAAACGGGTCCAGCAATGACGGCCGCCAGGGCCACCGGCCCCAGAGAGGGAGTCTTCACTGTTGGCCCTGAGACAGAGGGACAAAGAGAGAGAGAAGTTGTCAGACAACCCTCGAACAGATCGATTTTACTTAACAAATTCACTGAAGAAAAGAAGCAAGAGTAAAACACACAATCAAAGCAGTAACAAGGCATGGAATCCTCAAGACCCTCTTTGTTTATAATGGAACCGGTGAGATCTCAGTTGATCTCATTTCCAAGTGTTCATTACAAATCACAAAGGCCAGGAGATCTTCCTCAAATACATCTGATTACACATAAACTAACTTTATACCCACCAATATGCTAATTTGTTTTTGTGCCAGGCCCAGTGCTGCCACTGCACTACATACCACTGAAGAAGGAAAACCTACCTGTATGTTAAACCATTTTCTTTGTACTATCTACTGAGTGTGTTTAAATGTACACATCTGCTGTACAACACTCTTGTGGTATCATATGACCTGGTTTGTTTTCTTTAATATCAGCATTTTTAAGAGAAAATAAACACTTGCCATCCAGATAAAAAGCTTTTTGGAACTTAACTTTTCTAAACAGCCTTTGAATAGCATTACAGGAACTTTTTACTGCATTGTCAGCTGCATACTTCCTTTTTACCTGAGCAACTTGACTTAATGCCCAACCTTTTACTTATTCTTTCTGTTTCTGTTCTACTCCCAGCCCTGAATGTTTGTGAGATCTGGGTTTGTGAAGAACATTCCTGTAATTCATCTGAAATACTTTTTTTATCTTGCTTCTTTTCAGTCAAAGCATTTACTTTTTAGTCAAAAAAATAAAACTAGTTAAACTGCCTGTTAGCACATGGAAAACATGTTTGGTGCTGAATGGCAAAAATGTTTGCTCTTTGAGTTCATAGTTCTGCAGAAGGTTGAGTCCAAGTCTGGCTTTCAGGTCAGAGATGAGTCAAGCATGGCTGTCTCCTCTTGTGATTCTTCCTCTTATGCTGCCTTATGTGCAATTAGCACAGCAATGTGTTTATTTATGAAACAATGAGCTGGCTGTCTAGACTTCAGGGCGGCAGGCGCTTAGGAACAGTGACATGTTCTGCAAGTCATATCGAGTGGACGGCGGTATCTTCTTGGGCAGCAGCATAAAAGGCAACTATGAGAGAAACTTGACCTTTTGTGCAAAAGTCATATGATGGCTACACGTCGGGGGAAAAAACTGAACCGATGTTTAGAGAAAAACATTCCTGTGGGTCAAAAGTGGCCTTTTCTTCGTCTACTTGCGCAGACGTGTCTGAGCTTGTAGCAGAGATGTCTTCAAACGCAACACAACAGCAGGTGAATAGGACAAAGAGGGAAATTACCATGCTTTTTCTTGGAGCTTTCTGAGCCCATTCTCACTGTGCTCGAATTTTTGCTGTAATTGCTTGTTTCTGCCTGTTGTGATTGAGGGGGACATTCAACTGAAGTTTTAGTGCTGCAAGCCTGCAGGGGAGATTGATAGTGTGGCTATTTAAGAGCAAAACCGAGCATGCAAAACTTCTTTTCACTGTGTGATCCAGGTAATAACTTAATAACAGAGCTCCTGTAGAAACGTACAGTGTGTTGGCACAGAGTATGGAGGGCGGATACTGAGTGGGTGAGTTAGTTAGAGATAGGGAGTGTGTATGTGCGCGCTCTGGTCGAGGGCAGCGGGTTCAATAAAAGCTGAGATGTCTCTCTATACCAGATACTTTAATTGCAGGTAGCAGTCTGTAAAATAGGCTGCATACCCATCTATCATTTCATGCTGATTTAGGCAAGAGAAAATTCGGAACATTTTCAGATTTAATTTAGAGACTGAATTTGGCAGAATTAATTTAAAGACTGTTTGATTATACTCGCTGAAAACGTAGGATTGTACGTGTATGTCAAAAGCATCCAGACACCCATTCTAATTAGTAATTAGTGAATTCAGCTAGTCTATAGTGCTTCCACTGCTGACCCATGTGTTTAATTATACAGCTTATATAACGACAGACAAGCACCACAGAGAGAACGGGATGCCCTGGAGTGGAGGTCTGCCCTTAGAATTCGTCCTGCTCCCTCCCGCTCCCTCCAAAGATGAACAAGCTTTGTCCTGCTTCCGCTATTTGTGCACAACATTGAAATGTAGTTCCACAATGTAAGATATTATGATGGGATCTCTGAGTCCCAATAGACCTGCAGAATCACATATGCACACCTCTACTCAGTGGAGCTGTTTTCTCTGTAGTGATGGAGCTCGATCCAAATCCTGTTGAAGGAGCTGGTGTGGGAACTTATCATCCAACATCAATGCCTTACCTCACTATTTATCTCATAGCTGAATGCAATCAGATCCTCACAGCAATGTACCAACATGTAATGTAAAGTCTCCCCAGACCAGTAGAGGCTGTTACTGCTGCAAAAGGGAGGATTAACTGCGTTAAGTCTTGACTTGAGCCTAAGCCTAGGACTGTTAATGGTAAAACAGCACTGTCATTTCAGTTTGCCCAAGTTCAGGCTTAATCCATGTCCCTGCTGTCAGTGAATTATGTCAATGATGTTTCAATTATGGTCCAAATTTACCAAAGACTTGGCTCATTAGAATTGTTTACATGAAAGTTGAGGCCATGTTGTCCAGATCAGCGCCCCTCTGCCTCACCTCTCAAATTCAAACAACAGAAGTCTATTTGTACAGTGAGAAATCGTTGTGCCTCCCATCACATGAAAAATCCTAAGGGTCTGTTGAGTGATTCTGAAAAACACCAAGAAATGCTGACTGCTGATATACACAAATACTAACAGTCTGAGTATGTAATGAGGATAGGCTCAATAATTTTATTGTTAAAGGGCCCATATCCAACATTTGACCCGTTTCTCAGAGATCAAAATACAATGTTTAAATGGTTTTGACACAACCATATTCCAACCTCTCTTCATCTTATATAATTAAACAGACTGTTTTTATAATCGTGCCTTTAAGACCAATGTATGTATGTTAATGTCATTTATTGTGGCTCAGATGAAACACTTCTTATAACTGGAGCATAAATGTGGGGGGAGCTAAACCGCTGTAGGCTGAGTAGGCGGATAAGTATGTTTATTTTTGCAGCATTTGAACTTTAAGTTCAAAACTAACTGTTTCTCCAGCTTAGTTTCCATGTAGAGACAGAGGTGTGGGCAGTAACAGTTATGAAACTTTACTGTTTACAAATAACATCAAACTCTTTACCTTAACTCAAGGACAATTCACTTTTGCATATGACTTGTGTGCATGCAAAAGTGTGCATATCACTTGTGCATATGACAATAAAACTCTTGAATCTTAAATCTTTTCCATGAATAGGCCCATTCAAAAGCACGATACAGAACCTTCTGGCCCAAATGCGGTTTAAATACCAGAAAGGTTTGATTGCTGAAGAGTGCTGGATCTCAACAAGGATGAAATGGGTGGAGTTTGTTATTCTGACTGAGGTATTACTTTTGTCATCTGTTTTTTTAGCTTTTGGAGCAGGATAAGAACTAAACATCTTTAAATATATTAAAATATTGCAACGCGGCAAAAATTCAGTCAAAACACTTTCTGAAAAGGATCTTTCACTATTATGACAGGAAGGTGTTAGAGAAAGAAAGATATTATGTCTCAGCTGCTTCCTGCATCAAATTTATGGAGTGCTTTTCTGCGTGGACTCACCTGGGAACAAGTTAGGGTCAGGGTTCTTGTTGCACCAGTCAGTGTTGCAGCACATGGGGTAGATGCCTGTGTCATCCTTGGTAGAGGATGCGCAGACGAAGGGGCGATCGCGTGGGATTAGCTCCGTCTCACTGATACACCAGCTCTGCTGCGTGGTCGAACTTGCAGACTTGGTGATGGACACGTAGCACAGGCCGTCCGTGGTACATGTGGAGTTGGGGCAGCGGTGACAGTAACATTGTAAGGCTGGAAGAGAGAAGATGACACAGATGTGAGTCAACTGTAAAGTTGTTTTCAAATTAAACTTAGCCACTCAGTTTTTTAGGAGTCATAAGGTCAGACAATGCCAAAGAATAATGATCTCAGCTTTATATACATGATTATTTTTATGCAAATGGAGAGCTTTATCCATTTGTTCACTATAAAGTTCAGCCTCTGGTTAACAGTACGTGGGAGACTTTTTTCTTCTTTTCCCACCACTGACAGCACCGTGCAAAACAACCGCCAAGTTACGTCAAACATGCACCTGGTGAACCTGTTATTTTGCTGCCCAGCCATACCATGCGCCTCTGTCAGACTCACAGGCTTGGTAACCACAGTTGGATGAGGATAGCATTCAGACACAGTGCAGACAGGTTAGCCCAGCCAGGACTCTTCTATCTGTCTGGAGCAGTTCACACAATGCACTCTATTATATGCCCGACGCACATTAACTGTGTGAAAGGTGTTGTACACTCACTGCACGATTGGAGATCATCTTGAACACAGCTGGACTTGAACATAAGTATACTTGTGCATTGGGCATCCAAAAGTTTAACTGTTTAATCTTATTTCCCAGGACTACTACATGCACCCTCAGGGTTTTATTGTTCTGCTTTACAGTATGATCTAGTTATGGTTAGACCTTGTGCTAGTATTAGGGCCCTTTTCTGTGGGTAACTGCACGGAAAACAACAGAGGTATTACTTTACTTAATAAAATATACAGGAATATAATAACGATAACACTTTTTCATAAAAATAACACTTCATCATGCAGTAATTTTAAGACAGTTCCTTGCACCGAAGTGGTGCAAACACAGTAATAGCATGTGTTAAAATCTAATCTTTGTAAAAGTGCCTTTCAGCAGATTCTGTTTTCGTAGTACATTCACATCTTTCATTTGGCCACAAAATTGTATTTAATCAAGTATTAAAATAGGAACTGTGAAGGTCAATAAACTTTATCTGCCTGAGGACATGCTAGCCTGTTGGCTTCTTCGCCTGAGGCCATGTGAAAGGGGCCTCAGCTATAGCTAGCTAACATTAGAGCCCACTGCAACCAAACTGTGTTTTTCTTCATTCCCTCACTCATACAGAACTGCAGTATGCTGTGCAAACGAACATTAGCTGATAGACCTAGAGGAAAGGACTGGACCCTTGTTACCCCACAGTATTGCCTAAACAAATAAGGACGCAACTATGAAAAGGTTTTCAGGCTGATTGATATTTTGCCTCTCTTACCGTCGCCAACCTTAACTGAAGTGTGAGAGCAGTGGATTGTATTTTGTGCCTTGATTGAAGAAAAAAAGGAAGAAAAAAACGAATTTCCAAATCCTAAAATCAAACACCAATGCCTTTTCAACAAACAAACATCTGAATACCCAATACTTAGGTTTGGCCCCAGTTACAACAGATGTAATATGTTCACTGTTATCCTGTAACTATGTAATTCTGTAGCTTCTTGTTGGATTGGAATACATCACAATAAATACAAATACAACGAAGGCTGTTTGTCCTTGTTAAAATAATAATTCAGAGGTTTTATTATAACAGCAACATTAAGAGAAAAAGTCAGAGCCAGAGAATTCAGGCAGAGTGAGAGAGAGAGAGAAAGGATAAGCGCAAGGCCAGCGACAATGGAATTCAGGAGGGGGTGGGCTAAGTGCACTCTCAAACCACAGGCAACAATAAAGTTAGCATGCCATTTTTTAAGGTCTAGACAGTTCTCCAAATCCATGGTAAATGAAGATTTTGCAATATTACTTTCCCTAAAGGAGATATGGGAAGGGAGAATTTCTCAGAAAGAACTTACACTATTGGAAGAAGACTAAGGGAGAACAGCCGTTGGGAAACAGCATCTGGACCGATTAAACGGCTGACGTGTGTCGGACAACACAACAAGTCTGAGAGGAGACGCAAGACCGAAACATTTTCCATCGCCCCAAATCTAAATGTGCCCATGATTCAGAATAGGTCTGGTAAAATGAGTCACATAATAAAAGGGAAAATGTGGCAGAGAAAAAACCTACCAGACTAACTCCCCAGGGATGGTGTCTGTAATGGTCTCTGGTGAGCCAGTGTTAATTCCCGTTCTCCTGATTTCCACACAGGAGTTAGCAAAAAGGTCTCAACTGCGGTGAAGTAAATTAGCGACTGACTGGCAATTTAGCAACCGATTAGCCTGATTTCCAGGCAACTGTATCACCTTCTCTTACTGACTTATCGGTGTGCATTAAGGAGGTGAGAACACATTTGAAGTTCCTGCCGAGGTGACTACGCTGTAGATAGAGTACGCTGAAGAACTTGCCTTCTGAGATGACAACGTACAAACTTTGTCTCACAGGGATTTAAATTTTATAGAAGAAGAAGAACAGGAGTCATCATAGCCTAATGCCTGGTACCCTGCCTCACAACATCTCACATTTTGACCACTGAAAATACAAAGTACAGAGAGTGTTCAAAGTGATGTTGGCTCTACTGTTTAAGAATCAACATTGCGGGGAAATATTCTCAGTAAATAAATACACTAATATATACCAATAATAATAAAACCACTGCTGTTCATTTTCCTGCAGATGATTTAGTTTGATCTGACCAAAAACACAGTGCATCAAATCAGACTACCGCTGAAAACATTCTTGACTGTAATGTAAATCCACAGAATTCTATTTCAAGTAAAACTACTTTAATCGGTCTATTCGGCATGATGCTGTCCACCCAGTGTGAAGGGCAGAAGTAGCCTAAAAGTAAATAAAACAACAATAAAGTAAAGGGGTTTTGAAATGACACTAATAAGATGTTAATCAATAACTTTACATAAAAACAACGAATAACCCAGATACAGGGGTTGGACAATGAAACTGAAACACCTGGTTTTAGACCACAGTCATTTATTAGTATGGTGTAGGGCCTCCTTTTGCGGCCAATACAGCGTCAGTTGGTCTTGGGAATGACATATACTGCGTCCTGCACAGTGGTCAGAGGGAGTTTAAGCCATTCTTCTTGCAGGATAGTGGCCAGGTCACTACGTGATGCTGGTGGAGGGTCGTCCTTCTTGGTGGTATGCTGACATTACTCTGGATACCGTGGCTCTTGATACATCACAAAGGCTTGCTGTCTTGGTCACAGATGCGCCAGCAAGACGTGCACCAACAGTCTGTCCTCTTTTGAACTCTGGTATGTCACCCATAATGTTGTGTGCATTGCAGTATTTTGAGCAGAGCTGTGCTCTTACCTGCTAACTGAACCTTCACACTCTGCTCTTACTGGTGCAATGTGCAATTAATGAAGATTGGCCACCAGGCTGGTCCAATTTAGCCATGAGACCTCCCACACTAAAATGACAGGTGTTTCATTGTCCAACCCCTGTAGATCCTTAAAGGGGATCTATTACGCTCAGTTTCAATGTACATAATTTTATTTTTAGGGTTTACTAAAACAGATTTACATGCATTCATTTGCCCAAAATATGTTTTTCTTATACTGTAGATCTGTTCTCATGCTGTCTGAAAGGCTCTATTAGAGCTCCTATGTCTTTAAATCCAGACTTCGATGAGCCCTGATTGGTTAGCTCCCATTCTAAAGCATTAAAGTTCCACTCCTGCATCACTGTGGCTGTCCCTACAGTGGCGTCTGTTCTGCCGTATCCATACTGAAGGTCAAGTAAAACAAGTTGATAGGCCTAATTCACCTTCACAAACTACAATGTAGCAGGACATATCAGAGTGGATAGCTTTTACTTCTTCGCTCTCTGTGAGTTGTGTGGGGGCATTCCATGATTGCCGATAGGTGGGGAATTAAGAACTTGTTGTCACATTGTAACAGAGAAAAGGGCTTTCATTCCAATAAGATTTTTCAGGAAGCTATGAAAATGTGGCTTCTGTGGGAAAGAGGTTCCCTTTAAAAAATGAACAGCATCAGGATAGCTGTGTGGAATGGAGTGATATATCAAACCAAGATTTGATGATGCACATGTATTGTACTTCAGAAGGGTAGAATGTTTAGTTGACGATGGACTACTGTGATACTACACAGCAGTGCTTGTCTGAATGAAGGAATGAAACAGCTCTAGCAAATAAACTGAGCCAAGAAGAAACTGCAGCCATCCAACAGCCGTGGGATTCAATCTGTAGGTCTCTGCAACTCCCGTGTCAGACATGACACAAGAGATGGAACAATTCCCATGCAACTGCAGCTAAGGGAAACACAAACACCCCGAGTACAATGTGAGAGGAAACAGCGTAATCCAATCCAGACAGCAAAGCGGCTAGTCCAAGTCTTACTGAACTAACTGAAACAGTATGAAAACTGGTGTGAAATATGTTTAGTTTCACAGTGAATAAGCATTGTGCAGAAGACTAAACGGTACATTTGGCTTGTGTGAAGAAAGAAGCCTTAGGGATTCTGATGGATAGCCTGTCCTGAATGTTTTCACCACATCTGAAAAACAGCTCTCGGAAACTTGACACTAGAGCAAAGAAAAGCAGAAAATAATGTTGAAACCAAAGCTACATTACAAACACAGAGATAATGCCTATATCAGCCTCCGATGCTCATCATAAACTTGAATTCACTGAATTCACATCTTTGGGTTTCATTGTACCGCACTTTGGAATGTGAAGCAGATTTTTTTTTTCTCTCTCTCTCTCTTTAATCTTTTCTTTTTTATTCAGTACTTAGTAGTTATATTGTAATTGTTTAGTACCTGTAGTCCGGGAGCTGGTGCAGAGTAAGGATTTCACAGTGCAACAGTTTGTTTCTCTGTGCATATGACAATAAACGCTTGAATCTTGAATCAGATGAAGGAAGCTCACAATTTACAAGACTGGGGGTGTGATGCCGCCTAAGTGTTCATATTAACAGTACTGGAGGCAGTTCAGAGGGGAACCCTGCTGCATCATGTTCTGTCTGCGTCCACAGATAATCCTACAGAATAATCATCCACCTTAACATAACAACATTATTCCAAGTAGTTTTATATTATTACTGGTCCATTTGGAACATTACTGGACAATCTACTGCCATGAAATATTTACAACATGTTAACAACCTCTCCAAACTCACTATGCAGGATGCTGCTCGGTTCTCCCAGATTTACTGAATTCACACCAAGGAATATATACACCCACAAGAAAAGATTTAAATGTAGGACCAAAACAATCCTGGCTCAAGCGGATCTGAGGGTCAGGGGCCAGTCTGACCTTTCCTCACTAAACAAAACCCCTCTTCACTGCCCCCTCTCCCACTTTGGGCTATACCAATAACCAACCTAGGGTGACATAAAAAGCAAACAGGACAAACATACAATACTACAACATATATATACACACACTGAAATTTAAGATGGTGTAGGCTGCCATGAGTAGGACTGCATTTAAACGAGCCAGATGGAGAGAAAGAAAAATCACCTTTACAGATATTTGCCATATTTTTAAAGCTGTGTTGTTTGCAGCTGGGCAGCAATGAGCCATCTAAACAAAAGACATTTATCATAATTAAAGTTATGTCCATACCTCAATATGTATATGTATGTATGTGTGTATGTGTGTGTGTGTGTGTGTACAGTCTTCAGATGTCACTGATCAGCTAGCATGATCTACTAATGGGTTTTCTCTTCTACAGGGACCTGTACCGAAAACTCCCCCTTTCTCATCAAATTTAGCACAAAAAGCCACAGGCACACTTTTTAGCTCATAGCACTGAAGGTTAAAGTGGACAAACATGTTTCATAATTCAAACTAGCAGTAGGTATCAAATCAGTAGGTACGGATGTGTAATGAATGCTGCCTCTTCAGAGGAGCTGAGTTAACGGCTCAACAGAACAACACTGAAAGCTAATGAGGTTTTTTTTTCAGTGGACGATGTGCTAACATTTTACAGAAGAATACTTTCACTGTTTCTGTTATAACAACAGGTAGTCTAGTTAACAATACAGTCGCACCACAGCCAACTATCGCTTTTATCCAATTCCCCACTTTTTAACCATTCTGACAATTAACGCTGCCCGCTCACACAAAAATACTCTAGCAGTTGAACCAAACAACTGGTCAACAAGTCCTTTATCAGCCACTGTTCAGCATTAGAAAAGGAGAGAAGTCAAAACTGATAAATACGCTGCCAAACATTTCAATTTTTCACCTAAAATCGCTGCCTCGTCCTGGAGGTCATGGTAATAGATCAGTACAGACGGTGACACTCCACCTAAACTTCTTCATTCACACAGAAATCCCCGAGACTGGCCAGTCAGTAAAGGAAAACAGCGTGAAGTAGAGGCCTCCACTAATGCTTTTACTCTAGAGCGCTCCGAATTCAGTTACGCAATTCCCCTCCAGTGCCTGGAGGGCAAGAGCTCGTTCACAGCTGACTGAGCACTACCCACCAGCCTGCCAAACACAGAGGACTGCCCATCTCCTCTCTGCTCTCTTTGCCTGGATCTCTCTTTCTTTCCACTACCTCCTCCTCTACTCCAACATTTTCCCCCCTTTTCTTCCTCTCTTTTTCCTCCCCCTTCAAAACGCTGGATACCCCGCTATGGATCAGATGTGCTCACATGTTAAAGGCCACGTGTGCATGCGTGTGTGCTCTCACACTGCAAGGTTTTCCATAGCCATCTGCGTGCACTCATTCAAGATTCAATCTCGCTGTAATATACAGTAGGCTGCAAAGAAATCCTGGTGAATGGGTGCACGTTATAATGAGTCACATAAAATACAGGTATTCAGCTTTTGACTTGTACTGAATCTTCAGGAGAAAAGTGAATAAGCACTGGTGCCTGATTTTAATCCGCCAACGCCACATCAGACTCACAACAATAGCAGTTTAGGTCAAGCTGAAGTAGTAAGCGTTTTTTGGTATAGGTTTCTGTTGAGTTCTCTCTATAAGAACAGCTACTGGCAGCAGACAAGCAAAGCTAGGCAGTGCTTGTTCCACTTAATCATGAGACAGCTAAAAGAATTCAGGCGGCAATTAACAAAGATGTTGAACAAACCACGTGAGGAGAAGATTTCCTCCGGGTCCTGAAAGCCAGAAGGCAGAACAACAAAAATCCCCAAAGACATACAGCGTGGATCTACAAGATGCGGCCAAAGCATGTGGCTTGCCACGCTCTGCTCTGTACAACAAGATCAGTAACCAACTGCAGTATCACTGCAAATGTGAATTACAAATCATAAAACACTTCATCCATCCATAACGAGGTGGGACACCAGGGAGGGTCTCTGAGCCAGCCAAGTGTTTTTACTTCAATGAAGGTTTTGTTGTTGCAATTTTAAAGGGTGTAATTTCAAACTGCATGAGCAGCAACTGTAATTAATCCTACATTAACCAAAGCTGCAGTACGTAAGTGTTTATTTTGAGCCAGGAGGAAAAGAGCATGCTAAAACATGGTGTGCATGCACTGCTCTAAATCATCCGTAATCCTGGAACGGTAATTTAAAAGTCAGGGGTGTCTGGGTGGGCAATACGGCAAATTTACGTGATTAATTACATCACATCAGTAATTAAAGAACAGAGCTTTACCTGACGAAGACAGCTTAACCGCTTAAGCTTTATAACCGGAGTTAGTGTGGTGTAGTCTACTATCAGCATTGTATAGGTAGCTAATAAAATGTCCACAAATACCCATCATCACCCCTGGTTCCCATCAACCCATCACCCCTGTAAGAAAACACAGTCGAGTTACATTAGTATGACTATTTCCTACTCCTTATGGCAGCAGCACGTAGCTCATAAAGGAAGTCACATTTTCGTGGCATTCCCTAGGCCACTCCTCCACATGGCAGGCACTCTCAACCGATTTGGGTGCTGGATGCTGATTGTCTTCCCTGGGGCAGATGGGATCCTCCAGCAAGACAATGGGAATGTCACACGGCTAGAAACATACTACCCTGGCCCCCCAATCCTCCAGACTTAGATAGATAGATAGATAGATAGATACTTTATTGATCCCAGAGGGAAATTCAAGGCATCCAGTAGCAGATATACAAACCATACAGAAGCAACAACAGAAGCAAGATAGATTGTACAAACAGAGACAGAGACACAACACAAAGTATGAAAGTATAAAAATAGAGTCCTTAGTGTCTGGGTAAGGTATAAAGTATAAATGGAGGTAGTGGTAAACAATTTGCTAAGCAAATTAAGAAGATGGCTGTTGTCAGCCATATAGACAGTGCAAGTACGCAGTAATATAAATAATTTATCAGTGCAAAAAGTGTAAACAGTACAGAATGGAGTAGAATAATACAATATAAATAGAAATAGGGCATTTAGGAGGGAGTGTGTGCAGAGATGGGGGTGTGTCCATTGGAGGGACCGGAATGAAAGAGTGTCCAGAGTTTTTCATTTGCTGTACTGAGAGGAGTTGAACAGTCTTATGGCCTGGGGGACAAAAGACTTTCTGAGTCTGTCTGTGGAGCAGGACTGGGACAGCAGTCTGCCACTGAATGAGCTCCTCTGCCTGATGATCGTGCTGTGCAGAGGATGGTGAACATTGAACTTGAACCCAATTGAGCATCCGTGGGGCCTCGATCGCCGTGTTCGCTCTATGGAACCTCCCCCATGCACCCTCCAGCAGCTGTAGGATGAACTGCAGTCAGCATGGCTCCATATTCCTGTGACAACCTACCAGGACCTTACTGAGTCACTCCCAGCCCATCTGGCCACTGTACAGGCTGCACACGCCAGATACTCTGGATATTAGTCGGTAGTCATAATAATGTGATGCGACTGTGTATTTTAACGCACCACTTTACACCAAACCACTTTGACTGTCTTTGTTTAGATCTCAACGACTGACTAATGATGTTGTCAGTTTAATCAGGGGTGGTGAAACATGATATTATTGGTTAATATTTTTTTGTCCGCAATCGAAACTTTGATTAATATGATCGAGGATGAGAATTACCAAAGCAACAAAAGATCCATTTACCTTGAAGAGAATAAAACTATTCCGCTTCAAAAACTCAAAAAATCAATGTTTGGGAAACGTACCAGCAAGTAAGCTCTACCAAATCAATAACTAATAAAGCAAATCTATATTCAGTCGCTGGCGTCTTTATAATTCATGGGGAATATAAAGTTCATTGGGAATGTGTCGGGGTAAACAGAACAGCAGGCCGGAATTGCTACAGGATGAGAAACGACTTAAAAAGCAGTGCAGTGATAGCCCTGTCAGCAGAAGCAGAGAGAGAGAGAGAGAGAGTGGAGCCAAGACAACAGCAGCGGGGTGAGCCGAGACCACAGCCCCACCCTACAGCGCACCAGCCTCCAGCACTACAGCACACCAATGCAATCACCCTGCTTTGAGCTGTAACTAGGCAACACACAACAATGCATATCTGTCAGTGATGGTATGGGGCTTAATCCGGGGGGTTTCTGTCAGATCGCCACTGAGAAAGACACAGAAACACAGAAGAAGAACAAAGAGATTCACTGATACGCATTTCGAGGGAACGCGCGTGTGCGCGAGAGTCTTTTGTTTCCGTGCATTTAGCATGCTGCGCCTACACAACACAGCATAATGCAACTGTCGTCGACACTCGTATTAAAACAACACTCAGATTAAGCGGTTTACACGTCTCTGCCGTCTACCTAATTTCCCACTTTACATCATCATTTGTCGCTTCCACATTTGTGGCAAAAAAAACCCAGAAAAAAATATGGGTTGTGCTCCAGAGAATGTAAGGGCATGCTAAATTCCACCCTGCAGGATTTAAGCCAACTCTCTTCCTTTAAAGTTCGACTTGTACAGTTAAAGGCTGTAAATGATTCATTAATAAATAATCTATGTTTAATTATGAAGTGGTACTTTTTTATTTATTATTTCTACGTCCAGGAAATTGGCAAGACGTATCTCTGCACCTTGACCTCCATAAAAATTGTAAAGATCTGTGAATATGTATAATTACGCAGAGCAACCTCACGTTTACTCACAAACCAAACACCCCACTTTTAAGCCCCTCCCGACCCAAACGAATCCCCCTGATTACACTATACTGTTGCTTCGGTGTACTATGCTAAGCAGCAAGAGGCAACACCACAAAAACCACAAGCTTATATCTTCTAACCAGACAAATCTGAGTCTGATAAGGAATCTGTTCATCATAATCAGAGAACTTGGGCCATTTTAAGTGGTGGATTATGTGAAGAGGAGGGCTATGTAAAGATGTTTTGTGGTTATTGTGATAAAGCAGTATTCTTGTAGACTTTGCGATTCAGACTGAAACAGCTGAGCTTGACTAGTTCTACTTAACCGAACAAAATTGTTCTAATGTTCTAAAAACACCCATCAACAGCAGTTTATGAAGATTGGCAGCTTTTTGCAACTATTCATGGGCCATCTTTTTTTAGCATGTTCATCATTTTAACAGTTATGGCTTTTAATGCGAACAGCAGTTAATAAGGGGATGGATTAATATATATAATATATATATTTTATTTATATTTATATATATATATATATATATATATATATATATATATTAATCCATCCCCTTATTAACTGCTGTTCGCGTTAAAAGCCGTAACTGACTCGTACTTTGCTACACAACTATATGTGGATGCTTGTCCTGAATCAGCATGTCATTCAGCAGAGACAAGAAACTGACCCTTACTGGCTCACCATGCCCCCGGGAATGCAGCCATTAAATCGGAAAAAGAAATGTTGTTGTAGATCAGCCAATCTGTCATTCCAGCACTAAATCATAGTTTTAATTTCTTAGACTCTGTGGAACGAAACCAGCTAACTACACTCAACACAAAACCAAGCGGAGTTGCCCTTTACAGCCCACAGATGACCACTATGACTGCAATTCTGCATAGAACAGTCACCTGGCCAGCCTACGTTTTTAGCGCTGAGTTATTCCACACGCTCTTTCTAAAAAAAGAGTGAAAAAACAGAGGAGTGCTGACAGTAATTAGACATCAGATGCATTGCTTACGGGCTGTTGTAGGCAAAGTTCAGTAATACAGTCCAAAGCACCAGAGCTTCATAACCGCAAAGCTTCTGCTCCTATTGTAGCTCAGACGAAATGGATTCCGGCCAGGTTTCAAATTCAAGGTAAACATGAGCTCACTCACACTCTCCCTCCCTTCTTCCCTCAGCACTCTTCCACTCTTCTCTGTGAGCTCCACTAGTTGTACATAACTGCAAAAGACCTTGATGAAGTCCCACAGAGAGAAGACGTATTTTCCATATCATTATTTTAACATGCCTCCCATAACAAACCCAGCCCACAGCTAGGTTACCGGGTAGAAAGGCCAAACCACTGCTAAAATATTCATATTGTATATTTACTCAAACAGCCAAGTAAACTACCACACAATGCAGAAGCAGCTCACTCCATTAACAGCACACCGGTGCAGAGCTTCTGCTGTTATTACTCAAGGTTTACCAGGAACACGGGGCACTGAGGCCATCTACTTCACCAGCGCGAATCTAACGTCTTCTAAGGACTCGGGACAGTGTGTACCAGCCCACATCCAGTCTAGTCTCTTATTCACTAGAGTAGAGAGGATATTTTGTCTAGTGAGAATTGGCTGCATGCTGGCATGGGCACAAAGGAATGAACGCATTACACATTAGATACTTCTGCATAAAGGGCGGATAAATAAATAAATATGGAAAAAAGGAAATCATGTTCAATCTATTAACTCCTTTGGCAATGTTCTTTCCCTAGAGCACACTGTGGAAAAATGCATATACGCTAATTTTTATAGACCTGCGATTTGCTTAAGAAAGACACAAAGTCCTTTTAGCCAAATAAACAGTCTTATTCACAAAATGATTGCCTCAAAAACAGACAAAAGTGCTCCAATAGATTATTAAATGATCAGTGCAGGCATGCAAGCTGATTGAGCCTCATTGAGATGGAGACAATGCTGCTTCTCTTTGAATTACCAAAACATTATTATTGTAGCAGTTATTAGACACAGTGAAACGTGTTTTAATGGATGTGTCCTTTACCAGTACCAAGTCCCTTTACACATATCAGAACTGGGACATTTCCCCATGAACGATAGCGCAGGTCCTGCTCAAAGTCCATCTAGACGCAAGCAGTATTACCTTTCTTTCTGACATTTTACCAGGATATATGTGGTACATAGCACTGTTCAGAGAATCAGGCAATAAATGATCTGTATTGTATTTATCTGTTCAGACATGAAACAGAATTTGACGCATTGCCATCATTTTTGAATTTCATTTTTACATACTTCTACTTTCAGCAAAAGGCTTGCTCTAGACCAAGCTAGTCACACAGGTTCTGGAGTTAAACCGTTACTAAAGAATAACTGAGGAATCAGCAAACCAAAACCACTTTAAACAGTCACAGCTGTGTGCAAACATCATCTACATCAAGAGTAATTTATCAGTAAACTAAAAGTGGTAATACTGAGCATATGTTTAAACTCACACGTTTTGTAATGGAGAAATATGTAAGATGGCGCAATTAATCTGTAGGATTTCTGGATTAAAACATTCCAAAATGAATTACAATTATTAACAGGATGTGAAGAAATAACAGACGGTGCATTGCAGAGATATCTACTGAAGTTAGCATGCTAACCAGCTAGTTTGAGGAGGCAATGGAAAGTCTGTCTTGTGTGGAGTCCACCTCCAGTGCACACGTGAGAGGATAAAGAAGGTAGAAGAAAGAGGCAGAAGTCCACTCCAGGTAAGAAATTACACGACAGAACTAGCAGAATCTAGAGGTAATATTGGTGTTGCCTTCCACCACTGGAGATGCTCTTGGAATGGACTCAATTTTAAATTCTTCAGACTGGTGAGTAAACAGGAGGAGGAGTGAAAAGGAACGAGACTGCATGCAGTATGAATGCAACAGATTGTCTCATCTTACACATTGCTCCTTCAAAAATCACAACACAACTGCATCATGGCTCAAGTGTTGTAATAATGTCAGACTGTGACTCTTGTAGTGATTTCCCACTTAGGATTTAAAGCTAACTTACTCTGGAGTGTTTTGTAAAATAATAAATAACAATAATGGTTTTATATATATATATATATATATATATATATATATATATATATATATATATATATATATATATATATATATATATATATATATAGAGAGAGAGAGAGAGAGAGAGAGAGAGAGAGAGAGAGAGAGAGAGAGAGAGAGAGAGAGAGAGAGAATACTATGAAAAGTGATGCTTAACAATCTGCGACAATCAAATAATTTTGTCAGAATATAGGCTCGGTAAACAAGCAGTCTGGCTGGCAAATTACATGATATTAGAGTAAATGTTATTAACATTAAATATGAGAGGTCTGCATTAAGTTCATTCACCCATTTCACAATTTAACTTTCCACATCCTCCCCAGCCTGTTTACCTTTGCAAAAGAGCTAAAAGCCTCGGCCTCCCTTGTGGAACCAGCCAGATGGAGAGAGGAGGGAACGAGAGGGATAAGAAAATATTTCATGTTGCTGTCAATTTGCAGTCTCTGAAAATAACAGACATTACTCACAGGCGTCAGTTTAGAGTAACAAAAATGTAGCAGCATATTCAATACACAAAACAAGTACAGTCTTGGAAAATCAAAAAATGCCCTAGTGTACCTACAGTAGCTAACGGTGTTGACTATGATGTTATCCTACATCATTTAGATGACAAGAGATTAACGTCCAGTAAACGTTCTATATATGAGATGTTCAGATTATGAAAAATAACTTGACCCTGCACATGCATGCACAGTAAAAACCACTTAAGTAATAGCAAATGCTGAATTCAAGTTAGCTGCTAATGATTTAATAAAGTTTGTTTAACCTGGCAACCTTTGTGGCCCGGCTAGGTCCATTAAAGTGATTCTATCTGCATTGCTAGTAAAGTGCAACAGCAGAGTCCCGCCATAATAAAAGTCTCAGTTTGCACAGTCTCAGTGAGGTATGTGGTTTTTATGAAAAGATACTGAGGCAAGGAAAGCAGAGGTTATTACCTGTTGTGCAAAGCTAAACGCTACTAATCTTTCTCCAATCTTCCCTCTTTTAGCAAGGCAGTCTTTGTGTCCTTGGACCATTAACTGTCCCGCTGGATGCGACGGAGGCAGAGCGGAGACGTGTGTAAATATTGACTCAGTGTTTGGCTGGAGGAGTGCCTGGTGTGGTCATGCTGTGGTGCAGAGAACAGGTCTGAATTCTGCAGGGAGGACTGTGCCCCAAAGCCAAACCTATTTTGGGAGAGGGTCAGCAAACTGAGCTGCCCCTCGGGTGCTGCTGTGACATAGAGTGGGTGGAAGACTTGCACAACCGAAAGGCCACGACCAAACACCTCCAGGAACTCTGGATGCACCCAAGGCTGAAAGTGCTTATCTCATCACTCGGGAATACAAAGTGTGCCTCTTCTGCAGGAGAGAAGCCATGCACTTTTTTTTGTTGACATAGTTCTAATTGGCAAATACTATTTCACTATCGTAAGCCAAAAAGAACAGTAAGCTGTGTCACCGCTGAATTAAAACGAAATGTCTTTAAATACACACTGACTCACTGCAATGTGAACAGCAGAGATTTAAACGTGCCAGCTAAAACCAATACAATCATAAGAGAACAGCTTTCATTTGCACGGTTGGCATTCATACACACTGATGTATACAGTATGTGTGCGTATATACATTAAACGAGAGAGAGAGAGAGAGAGAGATAGATAGATAGAGAGAGAGAGAGAGAGAGAGAGAGAGAGAGAGAGAGAGAGAGACAAACAGGAACATAGGGATCTTATTCTATTATTTGTATAACATGCATCCATTTTCAGTTGCTCAAGGTGCCACAGTAGCTGAACACAGCTGCCGTTAAAAGGATGAGGTTTGTTTGTTGCTCACACTTCCCTTCACTGAGAGCGCTCACAGTGGCTTGCCCGGCAGCCTGTCCCGATGCTTTTCATCTCCACCATATGACACCCCGCAATAAGTGCCATTTTTCCATCTCCACTTTTCTCTCTCCCCCGCCCCAAACTCTGTAAAAACACACTATTAAAAGAACCGTCTTACAGGCATCAGACTTCAGACACATGAGCCGCACACGGCTGGAGTGGGAGTGAAGACGTCAAAGCTCCAGGGCCAAGCGCAGACCCTCTGAAAAGATAACTGATGCTCTGCTATTTATGGATGGCGCGTTAATAGACAAGACCTTGCCACAGGGTATTGTTGAACACAAACTTGTGGCTAATGGCAGACTCTGATACATCACCTTACTGACTCTTGTTTGCTGATTCAATTTTATCACTTGGCCTGTGCGACTTGGTAATTATCCCAAGAGGCAGCTCTCCAGATCGCGAGAGAGAGCCAGGTATGAATAAGGCAGAGGAGATTACCAAAGTGAAAAAAAGGACAACTGGAATTAATACTTCAGCTGAAAAGCATATCCTAGTACATGCAGTGCATGTCAGATCTGTCCCTGAACTACTGCAAACCCAAACGAAAAGCCTACTGAATCGCAGTTCATTGAAATTCAACAGTACTGCTCAGCACAAAACAAAGTAATCTAATCAAAGCAAGACGCACCATGCGATTCAATGTCCTGCGTGGAGGTTTTGCTAATCTTACTATGCCTTTCTTTTCGCCTAGCTACAATTCCCAATTTCAACCTTAAGGAACCTGAGGACTTTGTGGGTAGTGCCTAAAACCTCCAGAGGGTTTACGGCATGTACATGTCCAAACTGGTCAATGGCAAAACATAGTAAAATGTAGAATGAATGATTTTTATTTGCTGCCATGATATTTAGCACTATATAACAGAAACACTAGACTTAGTTTATTGGATTTTCAGGGTTTTTTTTTTTTTTTCAAAGCATAAGCTCATTCAGAGCAGTTCAGATGAGTGAGCGCTTATTTTTTATTTATTTAATTAGAGTATCAATGCAACTAGTGCATGACTCATATTCCTATTTATCTTTTATCTTTTTTTCTTGGTTCTTGGCAGTTGTATGTCTTTGTTAAATGTTTTCTTACATGTCAAATTCAAAAACATTACGGAAAAATCATGATATTAATAAAGAAAGAGAGTCACATTTTTATTCCTTAAAACGTATATACGTATAAAACGCATTCCTTGCAGAATAGAGTTTGTTTGGCCTTCTAAACTCCAGGCTTTTATTCCATTATCAATCATATCAGTAATCAGTAATTACTCTAAATTGTTCAATAAGAATCATGGGGCAAATTACCCCAGTAATGAGTGAGGAATGGAAGTCCAGAACCACCTGCCATCAGAGTTCATCTTAGAGCCTGGATCTTCTTGACAGTCTGACAGGTTAATGCTTCATTCACAGGCATTTGCAAACATGCTGTCAAGCCTATCATTCTGCATTTGGAGTTTTGATATTGAGACTGGTTTGCTATAGCATCTTAGGTTGTCAGAATGAAGGGATCCATAACAAGTTCTTCACTAGACCAATTCATGTTTTACTTATCCAACCAAAAACAGACCCCATTCAAGTCGCAACAATGTCTGAAAGGAGTGACCATGTCTTATCCGCAAAGGCTTACATCATGAACTATTTGAAGGCCAATTGATTAAACAAGTGAAATCGGGTGTAGAATGGCCCTTATGGACTGGACATCCTTGGTGTAAATAGTGGGGGGCAAACATGTATAGATACTACGGTCCTACTGATTCAATAATGAACAAAAGGCTTGGACTTCAGGATTAGTCTTCTAGTTTGAAATCCAAAATGCTTTAATTATTTGGTTCACTTCTAAATTGAAATTGCTGTGTAGGTGCGATTGAAGTTGATTATCATAGAATGTCATGATGTTATCAGAAATCCTCCAAAAAGCAGAACAAGTAGTTGCACCAAGAAGGAATCAACCAACAAGAATGAAACTTGGTGGGTAGGCATGACATTGTTCGACATGAGAATGATTCAAGTTTCACGTTCGGCTGCACATGTGCTGTAAGCAAGAACAGGCCTTCTCACTGTAACCTGACTGACAACAGCCACACCTGCAGGCCTACAGTAAACTGTGATGCCCTCAAGAGTCATCCTGTTAGTCCCAACTCCACTGGCAAATGGCTGCCTGGCGCAGGACTACATGCACACAGACCGTTATGACGACTGCCCTTAACACCATGTCGACGTCGCCAAAAACTGTGTGGGGAGGCACCGTGGTCAGTACCGAGATGAACGATTTGTTGTTATACGTCACATGTTCAGAAGGCCTGGTGTCACTCCACCTCCACCCCTACCGCACAATCTGCAGGAACTGTGTGGCTGTGTGGAGGAGGCTAACATGGCGGCTTAACTGCATACTGAGAGACAGCCATTTACTGTTCCTGGTAACCTTTATCTTCCTTCCTAATAGCACTGCAGTCCGACACGTCCGTCTGTGTGCGTCTATTCTTTTGCCAAAAATTGTAAATAACATCCCATCAAATGTGCTTTAATATTGGCATTTCCTTCCGCTGACAGGGCCATTCAATTGTTAAAATATCAGGTGCAGCTCAGCTTCATGAATATCTGCCAGATTAACCTGAACATTACTTTGTTCCAGTCAGTCTGTAGAGCACTTCACAGCCCATCCTGTCTGCTGAATTGTATTCTGTTCATTTATACCTAACTGCAGTTTGTTCAGTTGTTATTGCCATCACAACTGCCGACAGAGAATCTTGCTCCGGGGCAAGAACAAGTTTAGAATTTGAAATAGTCCCGGTCTCACACTCCTGTTACGAATATGAACAAACGACCTAGGACCTAAATATTATCGCACAGAAGTTAATCTAAAGTTTCTGTTTTGTATGTGTTAGAGTAGAAACCTGTAGACATGCAATATGCATCATGCGTGCTGCAGTATAAAACAGCAAAATTAAACTATTCCAGAGCGCAAAGTGGCAAACCAATCCGCTCTGTATGCAATACCAATTATATATACCCATTATATATTGTCTTCATATATTTAGTTTAGTCAGGTACCAAACCACATGCATCCAATATAGCTATCTTGCACGGAGACACATGCTCAGCAACGTACTACCGGTAGAGAAGTTTGGGTTGTACTGGGAGCAGTTGGTTGTAGAATGTGCCTTAAAGATATAGATGCGTTTCTACACTGCTAAAACACATGTCTGAAATGTGCCATGTCTGACATCTCCTGAGGTGTTTTAAGTGATTGGATTTGTATCTGTTTTAAATGCGTCTTTTGTGTTTCACACTTGCATTTTTATGTTGCTTGGCCTTTTTCAGATGCAATTCTAATACTCAAAGACACATGAGGTGATCAGGAATTTGGGTCCTAGGTTTGTTATTTAGAAACCACTGCGAAACAACATCGTTATGACATAGTACCTATGAAAAACTTTTAAGCCAATCAGATTTTGGTATCAGAACTAATGATGTATATTTCAAATTTAATGATACACATTATCATTGATACACTGAAACGACAACTGATAATCATAAACAAAATCCCAAAGCACAGGATGCACACAGTACAAGGTACAACGGCAAATAGAGGAAACATTTTTGCTAAATGTAAAAAAAATATATAAATATATAAAAAATTTCAATTTGTTTTTCATTAAGTGAATCAAAGAGGTTAATTTAGCAAAATTATCAGTATTCGCTCAACATCCTTGACAAGATCGTTCCAGATTGAGCTGCCAACTAAGAGCACAAAAAAGAAGAATGCCAGGTACACTGATAATGCTTTAGAACACTTAGTCTGATTCAGCCTAGCTATGGAGCTCTGTGGGAAGGGAGGTGAAGCTGCCTTGAGTTTCTAGCAACAATGATCATACATGCAGGTGCAAATTCATCCTGATTTTTTTACAATTGACTTTTAATTTAACCGTTCACTAATACTTCTGGACAACCTGACTACTATACTTTAGCAGCTGGTAGTAACACATAGGGTTTGAATCTGACGCAAGTAGTTTGATTTTGAAGCCCAGTTTCCAATAAGCCAATAACCTTTAATACAGAATTATCTGACCTGAACGCAACCTTTTTCTACAGTTTGCAGGGCTCACAATCCTGTGTTGCACATTGTTCTGGTTGAGCATCTGTGGGACCACCGCGATCGTCATGTTCACTCTGTAGGTCCTCCCCACGCACTCTCCAGCAGCTGTGGGATGCACTGCAGTCAGCATGGCTTAAGACACCTGTGACAGCCTACCATGACCTTACCAAGTCACTCCCAGGCTGTCTAGCTGCTGTCCGTGCTGCACACACTGGATATATATTAGCCGGTGATAATAATAATGTGACTCCACTGTGTAAATAACTTATATCTTATAAACTGACATTAATCCAAAATATCTATGTATCATCTACACCAAAAATGTCACTTGTGATCCATCAAACATGCCAATTTTGATAACAATACCATCTTCATATTAGCAAATATTATTTACATAGAGCTCCATCAACTGGTGTCATTTTAAAGCACATCTGATACCACCATCAGCTTTAAAAACTAGAAGGACAATATAGCCCATCTTTGCCATCCAGTATCATAACAACATCAGAGTACCCTAAACCCACTCTTGCTTCTCTGTTTATCCCATTCCTGTTAGATATCATAGTGACCCTTTCACTCAGGACCACCCAGATTAAGATTTTCTTAGCTTTTTAAGCCTTTATTTTCTCATTCCCATGACAACTTTAATTTTCGAGGGAAAAAAAAACTCGAAAAACACTTTAACCGATGCGGCTGAAATCCCTTTCAGCAGGACGGACCTTTGCTAAATCTCTTTGGCATTTGTGGAAAGCGTTTAATATTGATACACTCAAGTCATCTAATGCCTTCAATTAACTTAATTTCATAGTTCACAATCTGATTAGCATTAAATAAGCCACTTTTTAAAAAAGGGGCCACACAAGGGATCGAGTGCAAGTGGCTGGCGAGACCGCAGCTCAAGCAGCTACTGAACGTTTAAGCCTCAAGAGAGAATGCAAATGAAAAGGATGGAAAATGTTTAGCGTAATACCCAACAACCCGGCAGGGAAAAAAATCCAAAGACAATGGACACAAATTCCAAGAATCAATGGCAATTGAATTCCCCAGCTTTGAAGCCAATGGCTTCAACCTCTAATGCTATAATTGAATCATCCAGCATTCAAAAGTGAAGCACTGGTCAATAATCACGAAGGCATGGAAAGAGCCAGCACGCAAGTGATTGAGAAAAAGAAAGAAATGTATAAACTTGAGAGAACGAGGGACTACCGACACTCCTCTACAGAGTCTATGTTCTGTGGCGTGTTTCCATGCAACAGCAGCACACATGCAAACCAGGATCATTTAAATAACAAAGCCAGCTTTCTGGCCACCTAGTTAAGAGTAAACAAATCTGGTCAATTAAACAATCGGAAAAATTATATTTCACATTTTCAGTCTTCAGGTAGAGCAAACTAAGCACTACGAGGACTCTTTACAGAAGCAGGACCACGTGATAGCATAAGCATTTACAAATAGTCTATTGTTTACAGTAAAGAACATTCAAACTTAATTTAATCAGCCAAACCTAATAAAGTGTGTGTTTAACTCTAATGCAGAAAATTGGTATAATAACTATACAAGGGCATTAAGATGACCAATTTACTACTCTACTACAGACCAAACAAGAACTTAATTGGGTGGATACATCAATCATTTCATAAAGTGCTTTTTTTGTGCAGTTCTCTACAAAACAGGTCAATTTACTCATTTATTTTGACTTTTTCAAGCATATATGATGCACATATTTACAGAGACACTGCATACAGAACGTTCACACACAAAATGTTATCTGTGTTCCCCATGTGATTTACTTTGTTTGGCTAAACAATATCTGGCCAATACACACTCAACTGTCACTTCCTGTCACTGCTTTGCCATAGAGATTGAGACTGAGACCGTAGTCCATTGGTTTCTCTGCATACTTTGTTAGCCCCTTTCACCAAGTTCTTCAATGGTCAGGGCCCCCGCAGGACCACCACAGAGCAGGTATTACCAGACACAGCAGTGCTGCTGGAGTGTTTGAACACCTCAGAATAGTCCACCAAACAAAACTATCCAGCCAGCAGCGTCCTGTGGGCAGCGTCCTGTGACCACTGATGAAGGACTAGAGGATGACCAACAGAAACTGTGCAGCAGCAGATGACCTCTCGTCTCTGACTGTACATCTACAAGGTGGACCAGCAAGGTAGGAGTGTCTAATAAAGTGGACAGTGAGTGCACATAGTGTTTAAAAACTGTGTCTGATCCACTCTGTGATGGTTCTGATCGTTTATGAGAGGGCAGAAGTGGGATAACAAGGGACGAAGATAAACAGGACTGTAAGAGAAGAACTACAAAGTGCTCTTATATGGATAAAATGTGGAATATATGAGCTCAGAAAGTGTAGCACTGAGGGGCTAATTGGTCTCCTGTAAGGGTCTCAATGATCAACACTGGACATCTCTGTGCATCCTCCGTACAGAATAATGTCCCTAGGTGATCTGATGTATGGCACTCATTTTACTTTAGAGGGCTGAGGTGGCAGGCCTTGATAAAGTTCTCTCAGGGCCAAAACCATGTGTGTGGTATGGAATTAGAGCTCCTCACACAAAAAACAGCATCAAAAAACAAATTAAATCATAGCAAACCCAAAAATGACCACCTTAACGTGAAAGCAATGCAAGAATGCCAAGACTCTGACACATTTTCTTTTTAAGCCCAATGTTCCACTGAGCATTCCTTATGAATGAATCAATGTAGAAACCCGCATGATAGTTTGGCATAGCCAAACGCCTGAACAGCTGCTCTTAAGAACATCAACATTCTCGCTGCTATTCCCTAACACCGGCACTCGGGGCTATCTTAAGATATTACACGTGATAAGAGAAACAATAATAATCTCTAGCTGCCATACTCTGCTAGGCTCTTCTCTACCGTGCCTACAAGATGTGGAAGGATCCACCAGACTGTGACATTTCCAGATAATTTAGATTTCATTTCAACTGAAACCTTAGTCTACAAGAATAAACGTGATAATGTCTTAGTATGTGACAAAGAGTGCTCTGGGCATGCAAACAAGCATTTTCAAGATGTTCAAAATGCAAATACATCATAGTATTTATATATTTAAGCACTTATATGGGTGCAAGAAGGGTGAATACTATAGTATTTAATTAATTCAATAAATAGTTTTATAACTAACTGAGGAATTTGAGTGTGTTCTGTGCATATTAGAACAATTTTGACAAAATATCTGAGTGCAAATATTCAGACTAATGTTCTGATTGCCATAATTTTCTATAAAGCGAGATCCGGCCCTTTTAGGCCAAAAAGATACACTGTCTCCACTTAATATGGTTTGAGGCTTAAACGCAGCCTGTTAATGCACCAGCCTGGCTGTTTATAATGGCTATGTTTATGTTCACAGCATACAGGTGGTTTCTGATCGCTCTTTCAAAGGCAGTTCACAACTCTGTGTGGTTAGGTGAAATATTCCCACTTGACATTTGATAAGGCAGCAGAGTCCATAATGGGGGATATTCTAAAAACTGCAGCTCTTGCGGTTTGAAAAGTGCACCATTTTAAATTGTGATTTGTGATAAACAGATAAACGAAGATAAACATATCATCTTTCAGTCAAACCACTGAAACGAGCAAGAATCTAAAATCTGAATAAATCTAATACACGTTCTGAAAATCAAAACATTGGAAGGGAGTAAAAAACAGCGGATTGTCGCATTGAAAAATACTTAGATTTAGAGGATAACGGTAAATACAACAACTTTTATTCAGCCTTTAACTGCACTGCACAAAATCCAGTTAACCAGACTCATTCAACACTCTTTGTGTAACGTTGCTCGGCATTCTTACTGATGGTCCATGCTGTGATTTAATGAGACATAACTTATAACAATAACATCAAACATTTTCATATTGTCCACCAGTATAATATAAAGGAGCCAAAAAATTATATTTTGTTTTTAATTTAAATTTTTTTTTTTGTTAGATTTTTACCTTCATACATTTTACAAACAGGCCTGTGTATGGTTCTTACAAAGCTAAGCCTAAACAAAAATGCACTTTAATCTGTTCACAAGTTTTGTGCGTATCGAATAGTGAAACTTTCCAAAAGCCAGAAGTTGGAAATTCCACTGCCATTACAACAATAGCTGACACAGGGAAGCAGTGATAATTTCAGCAAGACAGGGCACGTTCAGCTGGCCTAACTCTTGTACTGATAGGGATCATCCATTCTTTTCCCTTCACCACTATCTAACCAACAAAGGCAAGATTTCATTCCAGACACTTCGGCTCTGGGCAAAGCTATCTCTGATGAGCAGCTACCGTGGTCGAGCTTGGTTTCTCTGAGGTTTCTTCATGAAGCTGTGCCTATAGGCGAGAGGAGGAAAAATAACTGAAGGAAGGGGGAAATGGGGTAGTTCATCACGTGGCTTCCTCATCAGCGCAAGCCACTCCCCACAACTCTGTGCATTCACCTTTCGCGTGCAGCTAAATTAATTAGCCTATTCCGTGTCTCCTGCCAGCTGCAATCTTTGCTCCTTCGACTGGGTTCTTGCACGGCGTTTGGCTTGTGAAGGCTGAAAAAACAAAGCGTGGTGCAGCATACACGTCAAGGGGGATGGGGAGAGGGCGTTACGCTAGCACTCGTGTGCTGCAAACACACTCGCTAACCATGTGAATCCTTGCTAGCTTCCCTTCCCCCTCTTTTTTTCCAGACCTCACGACTTGAACCCCCTTTTCATCAGAAAAGGGAGCCCAGAGTCATTTCCATAGGTCAGTGCCCTGGCCCCTTCCCCTTCTTACCCATTATTGCAGGTCCTTTGTCGGGACAGATGTGGGTTTGGACGTAGGGAATAAGATGGATCAAACCATGCTAACCTCCCCCACACAGCCTTATAGCCTACTCCAACACGAGTCTTTGTTCGCACGATGGTAAACGCTCTCACGAACCTCTGCCTGCTGCTGGTATTGTCTCATATATGCTTCGCAAATAACAGTCTTCGACCTATCCTCAGATGTCATGCGGACGACAGGTGAAACGCTGTCGATAAAGCCGTAACTGTGATTTCCGATTCACTGCCTTCAGTCTGTGAAGGTCAGAATTTTCTGCAACATAAAGCATTACCAACAGGGAATGTGTACAGAATTCCCCATGAGCTTACTCTACAAACATGGCGATGGCTTAACAAGTCCCTAGCTTATGAATATGTGATCAGGTTTATTTAAGAGAAGTGGCTCCTCAAGACGCCAGCTGTTCAGCAGAGACTTGCATAGGAGCTACAGTGCCACAGATATCAACCCGACTCTGGGAGTCTCTGACATTTCTTTAGCAAATCACAAAAAAGAGCTGATCGGAGACAGGGGTATAACAAAAGCAGGACGGGAAATTCAACAGGAAGAACCGGACTATTCTGAGATATCTGCAAGAAGAGTGAATCAGACAACTTCAGTACATGATGACAGGTTTGTGGTAGAGCAGGAAAGAATTGGAGAGAATAGCTGGCTGATAACGACCCTGTTTCCTGTGGATGGCAGCAGCCGTCAATACTGCAAAGTCTGTCCGACAGACAGCTACGGCCCAGTCACTTCAGGCTGCAGGTTCGCCGTTTAGCATGAACGGCATCAGCGCGACTGCATAGCTACTTTCTGGGGGCATCAGTGCTCCTTCGCTGTCAGACAGCAGGTACAGCACATTCCGTGCAAACATCAGTCCGAGAAAAGTCTTTTAGCACACCATAGTAACAGTTGCACTCCAGAACAGACTCATCAGGTACACTGTGCTGTGTGCGATAACCTGACATGCTAATGAGCCCTGAGAGAGAAAGGAGCAGTAGGAGCACATTCGACTGAAGGCTTCCTTAAGTGCCAAACTTTTTCCACTACTGTTGTTGCTGCAGGCACTGCTAATTGCTGGGGAGTCAGAGCACATGACAGACCTTTTTTATAAATACCCAGAGCGCCAAGAAGGCTCTGAGGCACACAAGCAATCGTAAAACTGCCGCTCGCATTTGCTGAATGGAGAAGCACATCTTCTGTTTGATGAAGCCAGTTTTAGGAGGGAGGAGGTGTGGGTAGTAAAACCTGCGGCATTCCTGTGCAAAGGAGCCAATAAACCAAATGGTCTAAAAGGAAAGCATGCCTCTGACTCCACGGCACTCTACTACGCTGAAATACATGCTAATCTCTTCTAGGACTATGAGGAAAGTCCACTGGAATGTTAAACACGTTTCAAAACATATATTCTTCGTCATATCTTCATTCATTATCGGCTGCGGATAATACCGAGACACTGAACAAGCACCGGGCCGGCCCTGTGCTTTTCATGCCACCCTGTCCACAGTGCAACTTGCGTTTTGGAACTGGATTTAATCGCGAGACGGAGCCCATTAATCACAGCACAATCGCTTGTCTTCAAAACCGCAGACACCACAGTCTGAGCGCAGTTGGAATATTATGAGCTGAGCAGTGATTTGATCCCTGAAACAGGTACGACTCGTTCAGGCACGAGCTGGTTCACACAGAGAGAGAAAGAGGAAGATGCCAGCTGTGGTCTAAAGGATGTCCTCGGTAGAGCCTTGGATACACCGTAAGATACAGGATTTTTTGCCATGTGAGGGTGGACATCATCTCTGGCACATATGTGCAGATGTACAGAGAGGAATAAAAAGAAACAAGTCTCTAATTTGAGCTTTAGTGATCAGAAACAGGACATGGGGAAACAGGAAAAAAGGCACTTGCAGCAGTTTACCTCAATATATCACTAGACAAACTGACTGCAAAAAAAACATGCTCTCAAAAAAGGTCCCATCGAAAATGTTTAGGGAAAGCCAGTAAACTTCTGAAAGCACTGCCTGGTTGTTAATTTACACCTATGACTACAACAAAATCCGATTAGAGCGTGATCATTAACTGTTAAGGGGAATATGACATTCTACTAGTCTACCAGAGCACTACGGCTGCACCGGCGCCGGCAGATACCTGCCTAATTTAAGAAATCAACAAAATACTTTAACTGACACTTGAGGGCATATTTACTATTCTCTACAACAGAAGAGCATTCAGGCGACACCAGGAAACTTGAATGCTAAATATCTGCATTTTACTTTTATTTTATTGTCTCTGTAACCCTATAGACGTATCTGTTATATTTCTCCATCGTGGTCATAAAGGCTGATGTAGACCAGGCTTCTACATTTTATAGATGTTTATGTATGGGCACTGACAGATACGCACAGGTGTATTTTCAGATGTACATACAATTTCAGTGTAGCTCCATGAAGCACACCTACAGCAAGTTTACATTTGGGAACAGCACAGGGACAAAAACAAGACCACCCCCTCCGACCACCACCAGTGGCCAATTTTTTTATTTTTTAAAAAAGACACAATCGCAGCAACATTCCCAGTCCCGCCAAACTGTAGGGCTGTTTGAACGCATCAATGCCCCTGAATTCAATCACAGCTGGCACAAACACAACTTCTCAAATTAGTTTTGGTTCCTTAAGCCAGGACAACAGGCAGTATGGGGTCACACAAATGCTTCAGATTCCTGTGTCAGAAAAGGCAAAATTACTGTAAGTGCTACGTATTGAGTGCTAACTCTGTGGAGGGGGCTTTCTGGCCCTTTCTTGGGGCCTCATACTGAACCCTGGCTCAGATCTTGCTCCCTAGAGTGTCTGTGGATATAAACGTACATCCTCGGCAGAACACAAAGGTTCAGGCCTAGCTCATGCGTTCTGCAGTCTGCGCAATATTACAAACGAGTTTAAATGTTTTCTGGTTAGGTTTCTCAAAAAAAAAACAGCAGGAAAAAAAAAACCTTCAAAAGCTTCAAATGGCATCTCTTGAACACACACTTTCTAGCCTACAAATAAACAACACTTCAGCACAGAGAGAGAAAAACATGTCTCGGGATGGTTTTAGCCATGCATATCCACCGCAATATGTTTTATATTTCCGAGTTGGAAAAGCTTCATGAATTCATTTGGGAAAAAAAAGAATCAAGAAGAATCAATGGCCTGTCGGCTCAAAGTGGAATTTCAACATTTTACATCGAACAGCGTTTATATTTTAATGCTGCATCATCTTAATAAAAATGTATCATATGAATCCAATAATATAAATTATTGGTAGACTAACAGCAGCCCTGGCAAACATAAGACCTTGCTGTTTATGAGCATTCGACTATTCTGTGCCAAACAGCAAGGTTTTATTCCTTCTACCTCTGCGTGTATATATATATATATATATATATATATATATATATATATATATATATATATATATATATATATATATATATATATATATATATATATATATATATATAAACAGCCTTTCCAATGTGCATGTGTCGGCACGAACACGTACATTTTCAGGTGCGTTTTCAGATATTCAATTCCAGATCGCTCATGGTCTCTCTCTTAGTCTGCGTTCTGAGCCGCATGCCATGCACATATACGTCCTTTGTCACATTCTTACAGGCTGTGCTAGGAAATCCAATTCTCCAGATACAAAAACACTTTATTTCAGCAAACCAGCTCCTAAATGATGTTAACATGGTGCTCTATGGTCTCACCGTGTGAGATAAGGCACCAGCACAATGGCTGTACTGATGTGCAGGTTACATAAACTAAATATGATATTGTAGCAATCAACAGTGTTAGCTATCAGAAAGGAGGGGCAAAAACAAGGCACATGCCAAGATGTGTGAGGGCCAGCAGAAGAAGAGCTGCTATGAAAGAGAGCTTTAAGCTCCAGTACTGTAAAAACAGCATTTCATATTTCTGAATCGGTGCACTCCAGCAGCTGGGGGTTTACGGGTGGGCGACTACTCAGATAATGACCATCAAAACACACACGGAAACGCACACACAAACAAACGAGTGTCTTTCAAAATGCTGGAAAAGTGTTCAGCAGAATAACTAACAGCAGCTTAAACAGACAAAGCCAGCTGAGAGTAATGTTTCGTATTAACTAGGCAGCTTAGCTAGCTAAGTTTGGTGAATGGTGATGGTACTGAGCTGCTGGATCGGTAAACAGTGCTGCTGCTGCTGCCCGTTAAGTTTTCCTCCCGAGGAATAACAGGTAGCAGTTACGATATGAACATTAATAACAATATCGAAGGGCTGACATGGTGGTTGGCTAGGTGGGTTAGCTGGCGACGAGTAAACATTTACAGGGTCCCACCGTCGAAATAAACGTGCTAACTAACAAACTAGCTAAATACGTTACATCCTTTCACAGACGGCTAGCTAGCTAACGAAAGTAGCAAAGCTAGCGATAGTTCAACTAGTAAACCCGCTAGCTGGCTAGTAAAGCTGAAAAGCTAACATTTGATGGCAACAAACACATCCCCTACCTGCTTAGCCGGCTGGCTAGCTAACTGTAGTAACGGTGTAGTTGCTCGGTTTGTTACTAGTCGAGGGGAAACTAGTTTACGTTACAACCAACGTTATTTTCGACTGATTCTGTCTGTAGTTGTCTAAATGTAAACTTCAGGGACAGTTATAGACCCAGCCACACGTCAACAGGGGTTATTTTAAAGCCATCGCCGACTTGTGAATCACAACCTCGCTTAGTAACTATTTAATAACATTAGCACACGGCGGGAGGGATTAGCCCCTCTTTCAACGCCGAGCCTGGTCGCTCCTTGTTTTACCACCCAGGAAGGAAAGGCGACCATAAACTCGAATAATTAGCCCGTTAGCTAGATTGGCTAATACACCTCAACTGTGTCAACTTTTTGTACGACTGTAAATCAGACACAACTCTTTCTCACACACAGCGGGTCGCATTGGGACTTAGGACCACCGCTTCAGACTCTCTGACCACGACCAGACCCAACTAGACACGACTCGACTTTCGGTTCAGGCTGCCTTTCTCTCTCCGTCCTGTTTTCCCCCACACATCCCCCTCTCTTCTCAAAGGGAGAGAGGAAAAAACAATAAACATTCCTCTGAAAGCCCGTCTCGCTCTCTCTCTTTCTCTCGCTCTCTCTCTGACCTGCGCCATCTTTGAAAAGAGTCTTTGGGGCCGGAGCTCCTTGAAACAAAGAGCAAAAAAAAGAGAAACAGAGCGGACTCTCCGACAGACAGCCCGACTTCACGGACAAAAGACAAAAACAGGAACACGGAGTTTGAGCTCCGGCACGTCGGCGGTTTACCTTCAGATTCGTGAATCCCAGTTCCAAAGAACAGGACTAGAAACAGGAGACAGCAGGGTATTGCATCCATCCTCGGATCAGACTTATTCTAGACTGGCTGCTTGTCACACACACGCACACACTCACTCACGCGCGCACACACACACACACGAACAACTTCTCTCCAGCTACAGTCTGTGTGTGTAAAGAGAGAGAGAGAGGGAGGGAGAGAGAGAGAGAGAGGAGTGTGATAGGCTGGGACCGCCACTCCCCGCCCAGACTCAGGAAAAAACCCCTCACAGCAGACAGCGCTGCTACCAAACACTTCTCTGCCTCCCTCTTTTCCTATGTCGCCTAAAATCAGCACACCATTTTATTCACCTCCATCAGAAGTGTCTTATACTCCGCCAGGTTGACAGGACAAGTAGCTTCTCCTCCGGCTTCGGGAGGAATCTAAGGAATGTGTCCAATATTGACTTATTTTCTAAAAAAAAAAAAAAGGACTGATGTTCAAATAATGGCTGATTGTTCCCCATACTGTCCCTCAGCATGTAGAAATAAGTCACTACTTCGACATACAGTAAGTCAAAATACTGAGGAAAATAAGTTATTTCGACAAAACAAGTCATAGCTGAGAGGAAATTACTCAATGCCTAACCACTGTATCCTGAAGACATTATTTTGTGGCTGTCAGAGTCAGAGTTTTGAGAAAATAAGAAATGATTTAGACTTAATAAGTCTAAAAAATTAAGAGATACCTGGTTATTTTGACATGGTACACAAAGTTTACAAAAAATAAGTCATAATTTTGACATAATAACTCAGAAACATAAAACTTAGTCATTAGTTTTTATATAATAAGTGAATAGTAGTTATTTAGACATAGATTAGAGATAATAAGTAATTGCCTAAAAGTCTGAAGTCCCAAGTTTTAACATAGTAAATCACATTCCTAGCAAAATAAGCCATTATTTTAGCACGAAATGTCAAAATTGACAGAAAATAAGACATTATTTAGACTTAATAATCCTAATTAAGAGATAAGTGGTTATTTTGAAATAATAAGTCAAAGTTGAGAGAAAATAAAGATTATTTTTACATAATTCATTTGGTCATTAGTAAGTCATTGCTTGACATCCTATTCGGTCAGCTTTGTCAATATGTCAGAAAAAAGGTTATTATTTCGACCTTATAAGCCAAAATTAGGAGATGCGAGTGGTCAGTAGATGTAGATGTTAGACATAATATGTAAGGAGATGTTTAGATATAATATGTTCTAATTTTTACATAAATAATCAAAGTTTACAGAAAACTAGTCATTGCCTAAAATCCAAAGTAATTTTAGTAGATTTTACACTGAATTTGCTTAACAAATTCTTAAATTCTCCAGAAAATACCCAGTATTTTGACCTAATATGTCAAAGTTTAAAGGAAATATCACATTGTTTAGACTTAATAATGCTGCCTTCACATGCTGTAGGAGTTATGGTTAATATAAGTTTCTGACTTTAAAGTTGTACATAAACACCCATCATGACGGGATTTCTAGTGGAAAGATCAGAGAAAATTTGATCTACCTGAGCTCCTGAAATGAGGTGAGACTCTCCTTTCTACATGACAGAGAAGAGGACTGGATCAGTACTGGATGGTATTTAATTCTTTATTTTTAAACTGCAGCTGTTCATGTTTTTGTGCACATTAATTTATTCTGTATTCTATTCTTATTCTATATTCTATATTTAACATAGAATGATGCTGTTTATCGCCCAATACATACCAAACTGACTACTCTGCTAGCGCCCTGCAAGTTATTAACAAACCGTACAGCCGCCAATGTAATTTCATTCTGACAGCAAGGACTCTTATTGGTGTCGCTCAGCATTTGCTACCTAAACCGTCTTTCTGGTGGGTAGTGGTGTTAACCGCTGAGCCACATCAGCCATGTAAGTCACTCGTTTGTCATTAGTCATTTACTTGACATGATAAGTGAAAGTTTTGGGATAATAAGTCATAGCTTAAAATCAATTTATGACATAGTATGACACATTTTTGGGAAACAAAACCATTATATTAACATTATAAGCTGATGTTCAGAGAACATACGTAATTTTCTGATACGAAAAAGTCAAACTTTTGACATAGTAAGACAAAGCTTTACTACCAGACACAGAGTAGGAGCCGAAAGGGGCATTTTTCCCTGCTACCTGACAGAAACTGTGTTTCATATTTTTATGCTAATCTTCATTTTGTTAAATCATTTTTGAATGCCTTCCACTGCCTCAGCGTGAACAAGTCTGAGCAGTGTCTGAACTCAAAGTGCAATGTAAACTCCATATTACATTATAATTTGATAGAGAAGTGAATAGCATTTGCTATCATGTAATTATGTCTTATGAAGTAATTATGGTGGTAGACGTAGGAAATCAGCTAAAGCACTCACATTTCCATGAGGAGAGACTCGGACAATGGGCTAAAATGCAGAGTGAAATATTGTAAGGCAAATAGCAGGTTGGCTCAGCGGGTCTGCAAATGAAAATGTGAAAAACTATGCTGGGCAGTTGGCGGGCAGTTATAGTAAATCTAGACCGCCGCATATTTCTGCAGAATAATAGTATAGATCATACGGCAAATCCATTCACCTTGATTTACTACTCCTACACAACTCACTGACCTGGAATGACTGAAAACCTTAAAAGATGTAGATCTATCAGGTGGAACAAAAAAAGGTTTGAAGATCTCTTGATACAAGATACAAGACTCTTGCGGTATATGCGACCAATTTAACCTGACACACACAAAGATACACACACACACACACACACACTCATCATCAAAATTATAGTAGCATTAATAGCTTCACCCAGAAGCAACCACTCAAGAGAAATGAACCTTGGTGGGTAGGTCTGACATCACAAGACATGCAAGTGATTCGAGTTTCGCACTCAGCCCTGCATGTGAAGTAAGCAAGGCTGGGCCTTATCACTGTACCTGACTGACCCACCAGCCACGACTGTGGAGATTCAGTGAGCGTCAATGCCCTCCATGAGCCATCCTGTTAGTGCCAGCACCATTGGCAGACGGCTGCACAGTGCAAGACTACATGCACTCAGAGCATTACGATGACTGTCCTTAACACCACATCAGCATCACCAAAGACTGCACAAGGCTATCACAAGGCATCACCAAAGACTGCATTGGTGTCATACCAGACTGTCATGGAGTGACTCAGAATTATAGTGGGTCAGCTTCAATGCCGAGCCCCGCTTTTGGATTGGTGGAGACGACCAACGAATCTGTGTGTGGAGGCACCGTGGTCAACACGAAGATGAATGGTTTGCGGTTACGTCCACAAGGCCTGGTGTCACACAGCTCCACCCCTAACGCACAATCTGCAGGAACTGTGTGAGAATATTGAAGCTGCATGGGATGGATTATCACAGGACACCATTAGGAACCTCTACACCTCGCCGAGGCATCTTGTTCCTCCTGGGATGAAATCAATTTATGAGATGACTATGATTTGTTCCTGGTAACCTTTATCCTTCTTTCCAACAGCATTGCAATCCCACACTTCCTTCTGGGTGCAACGTCTCTTTTGACGACGAGCGTGTATCACAGTACCTCATATGGCAGTTTTCATTAATATGAGCCCACACCTCCCAAACCCGCATGCTGTATGCTAAAAGAGCATCTCACAAACCTGATTATCCTGCGTTGGTCCCACTGTCCTTTCGGCTTCTCATATAATTACACCAAAGGGAATCTTGAACAGGATTAGAAATGTGAGCCAGGCTGAGACACTTTCTATTTATCTCATTTTCATGGATCTCAAAACAATCTGAAGCATCTAGTAAATGTCATACGTTGTTGTTAGCTGTGAGGTCCTGGATACCATGAGGAAAGAGCACAAAACACACAACTGAAAACATGTTGCTTAGCAGCAGAGACACCACTATTTACAGGCATTATACCATGGACATAAATCTCATTATCAATCAATGAATAAATACCAGTCACTGAACTGAAGCATCAGTATCACAGTATGCCAATACAGACGAAGTATCACTCAGCACCACTCCCAAGTCCTCGTTCTTCTGCCTTTTGCATATATTCATCAGGACAGGACAAAGAGCCTGACCTCCTGAAACCTCCAGCTCCCCTTCATCCATATACGGTGACAGAGATTGATGACTGCCTATTGTTTGATCTCCGTCTGGGCCTCCTAGGCCTTGGATACAGGGTTTGCACACTGAGCAGTGGCCCCATCCCCTTCTTCTCGCTACCCAAAAATCCTTGTGCTTAACAACATAGGCTATCGACCACAGGGGGCAGTGGGGTCATCAGCAGGAAACAGTGTCCTTTACATATTGCAAAAGCCAATGTTTGCCTGTCCATGGACTGTGTACCCTTTAGCCAGTAACACAAACACAAATACAAACAGTGGTGCTTGGCCAGTGCAGGCCATGGATGGCTGGCTACGTTATCTGCTGTCCCTATTTTTGGTGGGCGTAACAGGGTCCAAAAAAATCCCCCCATCACCACTCGTTGGGCAGCCATCTGGACATCAGCCATTACGGTGTGTCGTCCCCAGTTGGACTGTGCTGTGGGCTGGGAGTGTCATATCAGCTGTCTGTATGTCTAGCCAAACTGATCAGTCATGAACCTGAATTAAACCCTCAATCGAGCATGCAGGAAATGTTTACACAGGTTTTGTTTTTACAGAAGTTTGGTTTTTACATGACCATTTTCCAACCTCTTAAACAGGCTGCTTTTATAATGGTGCCTATATATAGGAGGTCTGTTCTTATTGGCTGCCCTGTATGTCTCATAACTTCTGCGGGACTGCTTCAAGGTGCAAAATACAGCGGGGTCCCCAGGTGGGGTCCAGGCCCCACTAATTAACCTCTTGGACCCCCATATGTTGCAATAAGCCCAGGAATATACAGTTTATTGGGGGGAAATAGTTGCTCAAACACAAATTCTGCCAAAAATATTCCTTAGCCTGTTGAATGTTCAGTTGATGAGCTTCTGTCTTTGATATTCTTAACTAAGTTGAACTAAGGTACTGGCCTGCCTCAAGTTGGCGCTGTAACAAATTGGTTCACCTTGGTCCTCTGGAGCCTATCAACCATAACTATGCCAAGGGTAACATTACAGTATCTACCAGATGTTTGTAAATATGAAAACATGTCCAATTTCACGAAAGAGACTGGTGGAATGAGTGAAGAGTATCTTAGTTAATAAGTTAATATGTTGGAGACGTGGCCAAACCGGAAAACAAGCATTTCCAAAAGACGTTAGACCAAACATTAACTGCCAATGAATCAAGCACCGGTGCAACTATGACAAGTGAGTCAGCAGCCATCCAATGCTAGACTAGCCAGCTAGATTGGGACACCCCCAAAACAACAGGGGGTATTTCACACACTGAACTGAACTTTTTTGTGACATCACAAAGACAGCAAATTCAAAAGAGTGATGAAAATATGTACGTAGCATATATGTCTAAATAAGAACTGTAAGGCTGACTGGCAGTAGAGCAGTGCATGTGAATATGGGCGACCCCATACCCTAAAATAAAAAACCCTAAAATAATCATTAATAATGACAGAAGAATTGGAAGAAGATGTAATCATCACTCTACACCGATATAATGCATCCCTAAATATTGATATAGTCAAAGCACACCAGTGAGTAATCTCTTCACTGCAAGCTGAAAGGGCCTTGGCAAAACCTTGGTCTATATTAGAAGTGATCTGTGTCGTGTCTTAACTAAATATGTGCCAAACACCAGAAACGGTAGTTCATTTCTACCATGCAGGAGTCTGGTAATCTAAAAAAAGAAACTATGGCTATTAAGCCTTAATGGGGGTAAGGGATAAGTAGGGCAAGCCCAAATGTGTACGCATAGGGGAATATTTTGCCCTGAAGGGCCATTCTTCAACAAAGTACATGGAGCACAAAGATAAAGGCATTTGTGTGCTAATTAAACAAATGCGCTGTCTTACATCATACATAACAGTGTAGGAGCCAAGAGGAATTAGTCGTCTTTGAAAGGCGTCGTGAGCGCTGGGACCCCGCAGGCCTGTTTAGATGCTAGGCAGTGATAAGTGGTGACATTACATTTTATCAAATGAATCAATAAGCTTATCTTAGATATACTATGGTGAAATAAAACCTGTAGGGCAGCCTTCTTCAGGACTGTCACATCCTGTCTTGTCCTGCCCCTATTTGTTTCTGGTTTTCTCTGTTTCTGGCTCGTTTCCTCTTGTCACTTTCATGTGCCGTTTGTTTTCCTGCGCTGTGTGTTCGATTTGGTTTAAAGCTCCTCTTGTCTCTGCCCTTGTGCACTTGTGTTGTTCCCTTTGTGATGGCTTGGTGTTTTGTCTCAGTGTTGGTTATTTTGCATGGCCCAGCTCGTTGGTCTTAGTAGTATTTCTGTTTCTTATTTTTACCTACTATCTTTGGTTTCTGTTTGTTCTTTTTGGTTCATAATTAAAGACTTGCTCATGCATCCGGCCTCCTCGTCTTGTCTGTGTTCCAAATACTGGGCGTTTGCAGACATAAACTTCACAGCACCAAAAGGCCACCACCCAGCATACTCATTCTGGCACTATCTGCTGTCTGAACAACAGTCATTTCTAATAGCACGCTTTCCTAAGAACCGCCTGGGTTTGCTTGTGTTATACACTTTACGTCTGTCTTATTATTACCCGTCTTCATTTCCAGGTTGTGCAGTACTTTTCTCCAACTTGATGCACTACCATGAAGAATGTCTGAGGTGAGTGTGAGTCATGCAACTTCCCCTCAGAAGGTTGTTTGCTGTCCTGAGGCAGTGGCGAGCCTTCGCACAGTTTTTCCTGTTTTGGCAATGTGCAGGAAAAAGCTGGAGCCTTCTACTTAACTGCTCTCGCTCACTTGGACCATTAACCGATGCAGATAGCATCGCTCCTGTTACTGAAGTGTTTCCAGCGTCTGATTTTGTTTAACTTATCGAATGGTATCTTGCTCGTGGTTAATGAAGTCCTGGGCTAACCCTCCCTGCCTCCCCTTGCAGGCGGCCGAGCGGCTCAGCTTACTCTCCCGTGCCTGCACGTGTCCTCTGCCCCTCGAAGTACACACCAGAGATAAGTTTATCGAAGCTTTTCAGGACTGGCAGGAGATAAAGAAAAGCCGTCCTCGGCCAAAGAAGCCACTCCAGGCACTGGAGGAGAAGCTCGTCTGTAATTTCAGGAAGTGGGTTTCACGCAGACATGCAAATGAGCACAGTAGACTGTGGAAGGGCTCAGCAAATTACCCACAATCGTCGTCACACAAGTCCTCACGCGCCTCCCATGTCTGTCTGCCTCTCGGTCCGTCTGTCTGCCCCGAATGACTCGGCTTTTTTCACAGGTTGTTGAGGGTCATACGCCATTTATCTTTAATTAGTCCTGCTCGAATCACGAGGCTCGCTGACACATGCTCTTGGCTGCTGTCTGGGGCTGTTAAAGGAAAAGTAAATGGAGGCGAGTGAGATTAAGAAACTTGTGTAACTAATGGCCTCTCTTAAAGCCGCTCTACCGCTTTCCTTTTTCACCAGTGGATCCACATGGAGGCTTTTCAAATGAACTAAAATACCACTAACCGAAAGATATTGGGCTTTGGTTCTTTTAACTGCAGGCTTATTATTCAGTTATTATTAAACCGGAGACACATTATTTAGTCAGTATTATTATAGAACTAATATGTAGTTATGTAGATATGAGAGTGAAGGGCTGGAACATGGTCCTATGTGTGGGTCCTTAGGGCTTAAGGTGAAACATATCATCTACAGGTCATCTCAGAATATTAGCCTTGGCATTGGCTTTACTTGATTCAAATGTCAACATCTTTTCAACATGATCTCCACCATTAGGCAGATGTTCTTATCTAGAGCCACACTATGTAAGTTTGGGGGATTCAGAGACCACTGTGGTAGAAATGTGTAATTACATGCGACGAGGGAAAGAACATGTTGTAATTTTGGTTGTACTTTGGAATAAATGGATAAATCTAATAGTTCAGAACGCACTGGATCATTCAGGATTCAATACAGTTCAAGGTTCAGTAGAACTAGATGTTATGGGGGTTAGAGGGACGACCACTGGGCACAAGGTGTTCAGATCACTGCTGGCCTGGAGGTAGCAAATTGTGTAATCTGGTGGTCCTTGAGTTCATCATCTACTCTCTTGTATCATCTACCAGATGAGAGGAGTGCAATGAGGTTGTGTTGAGGATGGGCTTTGTCCATGATGGTATTGTAGGCCCTCCTGTGGACCCTGGAGTGGTAAATGTCCACTAGTGGTGAGAAGGCCAATCCCGTGATTATCCGGGCTGTTCTGACTCCATGCTGTAGAAACTCCATGCTGTAGTGGGGAAGTTTCCTGGCCAGACTGTGATGAATCTACTGAGAATGCTTTCAATGATGCATCTGTAGAAGTTACTTAGAATTCTGTCTGACGTGCCGGCTTTCCTGAGTCTTCCCAGGAAATGCAGTAATTGTTTTGCTTCCCGAACAAGTAGGGTTGTGTTATGAGACCAGACGAGATCTTTACTTATGACGGGGTCTGAAAACATCCTTTGTTTGAATCTTAGCATGTTTAGTGATGATTATTATTTCAGTTTTACCAAAACGCCACACACGTTTCACATGTTTGGTACACTCACAGGAAAACATAGTGTTAATCTAGCCCAAGGATGCTTAGCAGACAATCCAACGAGAAATCATTTGTTTAATTCATTCTTTTTCAGCAGCAAGTTTTTATTTTTGTTCCAAGAATGTTCTTTCTAAAGGTAGGACAGCATTCTCTAAAACACCATCTCAGGTCTCAGTAACTCCCATAAAACATTTCCTGAATGTTGCCCTGACAACATTCTCAGCTAACATGTCTTAGGTAACATGTAACCTGACAGGAACATCATGATAAATGATAAACATCTTTAAAACGTTTTTATTTATTGGATTAAACCTTTCCTTTATTAACACATTACTAGAACGTACAGTTAATGTTGGCTAACTATACATGTTCCCTGTGCCACCATCTTTGCAATGCTCCCGGGCAGCTATTTCCAGCTTTACAAGACTGGATTCTGATCTCTTTGAATCAGGAGAGACCAAAATACTTTAATTTGAAGGTCAAAATATTACTTCAGAAACACTGATAAAATCCAGCGAAGCCCCTCATGACTGTTTTGTAGCGCTTTGCTCAGTAATGCATAAAAATGTGATTTTGTCTTGTTCTGGCTGCTGCTCTGGCACAGATCTCCCCAATAGGGGGGATTTTCCCACTAGCGCCACTCTTCACGGTGTAAGCAGCAAGTTGATTGGCTGTTTTTCTTGAAGGGCATGACCTTCTCTGTAATCAGATGCCATGTTAAGCGTTACAAGCTTACCCGTTTCCATTTTAACCAGTAACCGCACTACTCGTTTATAACGACTCTACCTCTACCAACATTTGAATCAACTGAATTTCACAGCATCCCTTATTTCCACTGTAGAAAACATTCCACCTGAATTTCACATTTAGGAAAGAAGCTTGACCTCAGAGAAGCACAAAAGCAGCCAGCCTTACAGACGTGCAGCACATGTCCAAACACAATCTTCTAACTGTGAAAACAGAATGAGCAGCAAGCGTAACGAGTTATTTTTTTCTTCCTCGTTTTCCAGATTGCTGTTTTGACACAGACTGCCAGGGCCCTCCCGGTGCTCAGGTGACAGTTGGGGACACAGAGGCGGCCCTCTCTTTAAGTGTTAATGGGACGTCACCAGCTGTCCTCACAGGTAGATTCAGAGCCTTGCTTCCAGCCATCTGTGCACGCTCCATCATTACTGCGTGAGCAGAACTGAGGGGAGATGGGCAAGAGAGGGAGGAAATGAGGGATGGAGGTGGATGAGGAAAGAGAGGAAAAAGAGCAGATAAAAGGGCAAAGCGTAGACACAAAGAGGAAGAGAGCAGAGAGAGGTATGAGGAGAGAAAAAGATATAGTGGAAAGAGCTAACGAGAAGACTTTGATGGTGCCAGCTAGTGGAATATACAGCAGCTGTCACTCACGTCCCTAAGGACCACCCCCCACCACCTGGACTTTTTTCCCACACTCTCCATCAGCTCCCACCCAGTGAAATCCAGCCATCCCCCCAAGTCACATGACCTTGCTCTATAAGCCTGATATAGGAGCATCACTCTGTGTGCTGAAGCCCATTCAGAAGCTCTTTGGGCTAAACACTGAACTGATAGTGATTCAGCAACACTGTGCCAACAACTGCAGAAAAGCTGGAGGTTTCTTTAGAAATGATCAAAAGGAGATGAGTTATCTCCTTCAGCTGTCCTTTGGAACATTCTGTACAAGACAGCCAATCACCAGGTCAGAGCGCTGTGCAGGAGCTGTATGAGATTTTGTCCTTTAAATGCTTTAGCTAGAAATTAGGGTATTACAACACCAGACAGTTAAACACTTACAGTCACAGCAGCAGTAGTAGTTCAATTCAGCTGGATTTGCCTCAGCAGACACTGATTCATCTTTTGCAAAGTGTGGGAACAATACGCAGAAGCACGCAAGGGCTGAGTTTCCGAAGTCTGCAAAGGCTTTTCCAGGAACCACTGTCCAAGTCGGCAGAACGCTTGGGCAATTCCATAATCATGACCACATGAACAGGCACACAAGGTCAAAACACAATAACAAGGAACGGCAGGAAATCGGAACAGGTCTCAGCAAAGCTTATTACTCCTTCACTCAAAACTCAAAGACAATAATAAACAATATTAGTGTGTTTAATCTAACCGTCTGTTTAACACTGTGGTTTCTTAGTGATGTTATGGTGTTGTGTCGATGTGCAAAGAACGTGAACTGGCACTGGAAAAAATAACGTGAGTATACAGGATCAATTTTTTTGGAGTGTTCAGGGTTCCATATAAACTCATCATCAAAAGAATGGTTGCACCCGGACGGAAGTGTCTGATTGCAGTGCTATTGGGAAGGAAGATAAAGGTTAGCATCAACAATAAATGACAGAACTGGGTAATATTTATTGAGCTACACATACAGAATTATAATGTCCGCAATCGTGGCTGTTGGGTCAGTCAGGCACAGCGATAAGGCCCGTCCTTGCTTACATCACGTGTGAGGTCGAGCTTGAAACTTGAATCATTGGCATGTCTCACAATGTCCAACATATGCACCAATTTTCATTCCAGTTGGTTGATTCCCTCTGGGTGCAGCCATTTGTGCAGCTATTCTTTTGGTGATGGGTGTAGAACCATTTTGAAGAAGCATCTTTTTTAAGTGTGTACAAAAGCCTGACCACTCTGCGGAGTGATCTAGAAATAGCGCAGAATCATTAATATTTCTTCTCATTGTTCTGCATCCCACTTATTTGAAGGCTGAAGCTCGAAACGCAGCTGTGACATTTTTTCCACAGTAAGTGAATTACGGCTTCATTTAAACAAGCCTTGCGGACATTATAATTGCAGCGATTGTGAAGCTACCACTACTTTCAGTATTTACCAAGGATGCTGCTCAGCAGTCTTGCGCTCATCTAAAGGTATCTGTTATTGAAGGCTGTGACAGCAATTTCTGACTTCTCCCTTCTGGAAAAAAGCTTTCCCTGAAATGGCACATTGCTGCATTTGCAAAATACACCAGCCGGTGTTAAGAACCATTAGGCTCATGCACATAACAACGTCACTCATTACCAGCCTGGTGAGACACAGTGATGAGGAGGTTTACCAGTCGTTCAGACTGTAAACTACACATAGGTGTCATTTGCGCCAGGTTATTAGACCTTCACAGGGAACGCCTTTACAAAAGAGCTTCCCTGTTCCATCACTGAGCCTTTTGGAAATGGGCTGAAATGCCTGGCAGATTTATGCCAGTTGAGCAATTCCACGGGCATTAAGCCCATCAGCTGCTTTACCTCCACCTGATTAGAGGACTGCATTGCTTCAGAGAAGCTCCAATGGATAAATGAAGGTTCCAAGCCAGCAACAGATTTCTCTCAGTCCCAGCAAAATAATAGTGTAGAAAAAAGACTGGTCTCTTTTCCTTTCCTCCGTCTTCAATACTGCATATTAATTGTAAAATTAATAAATTCTTTTCATATTGATTTTGCATTGATTTCTCGTGATCCCGTGTCCAACAAAGGTGGATGGGTTCCCCTTAAGAGTTTTGTTCCTCTCAAGGTTTTTTCCTATTGCTCTGAGGGAGTTTTTCTTTGCCACTGTCTCCCTGGCTTCCTCTTTAGGGGACTTGGATCCACATTTTGTGTAAAGCTGTTGTCTGTTGTTAAAAAGGTGCTATATAAAAAAACTTGAATTGATTTGGTGTAGTTATATCTCGGTGTAGTTAGTGTATCTTGGTGTAGTTATATCTCGGTGTAGTTGGTGTATCTCGGTGTAGTTATATCTCGGTATAGTTACATCTCGGTATAGTTGGTGTATCTCGGTGTAGTTATATCTCGGTGTAGTTAGTGTATCTTGGTGTAGTTATATCTCGGTGTAGTTATATCTCGATATAGTTACATCTCGGTATAGTTGGTGTATCTCGGTGTAGTTATATCTCGGTGTAGTTAGTGTATCTCGGTGTAGTTATATCTCGGTATAGTTACATCTCGGTATAGTTGGTGTATCTCGGTGTAGTTATATCTCGGTGTAGTTAGTGTATCTTGGTGTAGTTATATCTCGGTATAGTTGGTGTATCTCGGTGTAGTTATATCTCGGTGTAGTTAGTGTATCTTGGTGTAGTTATATCTCGGTATAGTTGGTGTATCTCGGTGTAGTTATATCTCGGTGTAGTTATATCTCGGTATAGTTGGTGTATCTCGGTGTAGTTAGTGTATCTTGGTGTGTGCATCTCGGTATTGGTGTATCTTGAATTACACATCTCGTGTATGAAGAACAATACTGTAGTTATATTGCTCGTAAAAACTTAATAAACTCTTTATTCAAATTATTGATTTTGCATTGATTTCTCGTGTAGTTCCAACAAAGTGTGGATGGGTTCCCCTTAAGGTGTTTGTTTTTCCTCTCAAGGTTTAGTTACTATTGCTCGGAGGGAGTTTTTCTTTGCCACTGTCTTCCTTGCTTCCTCTTTTGGGGTATTGGATCCAAATTTTTTGTAAAGCTGTTGTCTGTTGTTAAAAAGTTGCTATATCGGAATTTGATTTGGTGTAGTTATATCTCGGTGTAGTTAGTGTATCTTGGTGTAGTTATATCTCGGTATAGTTGGTGTATCTCGGTGTAGTTATATCTCGGTATAGTTACATCTCGGTATAGTTGGTGTATCTCGGTGTAGTTATATCTCGGTGTAGTTAGTGTATCTTGGTGTAGTTATATCTCGGTATAGTTGGTGTATCTCGGTGTAGTTATATCTCGGTGTAGTTAGTGTATCTTGGTGTAGTTATATCTCGGTATAGTTGGTGTATCTTGGTGTAGTTACATCTCGGTATAGTTGGTGTATCTTGGTGTAGTTACATCTCGGTATAGTTGGTGTATCTTGGTGTAGTTATATCTCGGTATAGTTGGTGTATCTCGGTGTAGTTATATCTCGGTATAGTTACATCTCGGTATAGTTGGTGTATCTCAGTGTAGTTACATCTCGGTATAGTTGGTGTGTCTCGGTGTAGTCATATCTCGGTGTAGTTAGTGTATCTTGGTGTAGTTATATCTCGGTATAGTCGGTGTATCTCGGTGTAGTTACATCTCGGTGTAGTTAGTGTATCTCGGTGTAGTTATATCTCGGCATAGTTACATCTCGGTATAGTTGGTGTATCTTGGTGTAGTTAGTGTATCTCGGTGTAGTTATACTATCTCGGTATAGTTAGTGTATCTCGTTATAGTTATATCTCGATATAGTTGGTGTATCTTGGTGTAGTTAGTGTATCTCGGTGTAGTTATATCTCGGTATAGTTAGTGTATCTCGTTATAGTTATATCTTGGTATAGTTGGTGTATCTTGGTGTAGTTAGTGTATCTCGGTATAGTTAGTGTATCTCTGTGTAGTTATATCTCGTTATAGTTATATCTTGGTATAGTTGGTGTATCTTGGTGTAGTTATATCTCGGTATAGTTAGTGTATCTTGGTGTAGTTATATCTCGGTATAGTTGGTGTATCTCGTTATAGTTATATCTCGGTATAGTTGGTGTATCTTGGTGTAGTTATATCTCGGTATAGTTAGTGTATCTCGGTGTAGTTATATCTCGGTATAGTTGGTGTATCTCGGTGTAGTTATATCTTGGTGTAGTTAGTGTATCTCGTTATAGTTATATCTCGGTATAGTTGGTGTATCTTGGTGTAGTTATATCTTGGTGTAGTTAGTGTATCTCGTTATAGTTATATCTCGGTATAGTTGGTGTATCTTGGTGTAGTTATATCTCGGTATAGTTAGTGTATCTCGGTGTAGTTATATCTCGGTATAGTTACATCTCGGTATAGTTGGTGTATCTCGGTGTAGTTATATCTCGGTGTAGTTAGTGTATCTTGGTGTAGTTATATCTCGGTATAGTTGGTGTATCTTGGTGTAGTTACATCTCGGTATAGTTGGTGTATCTTGGTGTAGTTACATCTCGGTATAGTTGGTGTATCTCGGTATAGTTGGTGTATCTCGGTGTAGTTATATCTCGGTATAGTTGGTGTATCTTGGTGTAGTTATATCTCGGTATAGTTACATCTCGGTATAGTTGGTGTATCTCGGTGTAGTTATATCTCGGTGTAGTTAGTGTATCTTGGTGTAGTTATATCTCGGTATAGTTGGTGTATCTTGGTGTAGTTATATCTCGGTATAGTTGGTGTATCTTGGTGTAGTTACATCTCGGTATAGTTGGTGTATCTTGGTGTAGTTATATCTCGGTATAGTTAGTGTATCTCGGTGTAGTTATATCTCGGTATTAGTGTATCTTGACGTAATCACACCCAATCAAAAACAGTAGGGTAGAAGAACAATCTAACACAGGGGATGTGTGCACTACTGATTGCCAATTCAACTTGTGATGAGAAACTTCAAGCCGGGGGTGGAGAGGGCTGAACAGTTGCTCTGCCAATCATTGATTGAGGGGAGGGCGGGGGGCTGTCCATGATCTTGAGTAACATTTCCCATTATCAATCACAAGGCTGATGATGCATGCGCCATCCAGACAAAACCACAAGACCACCTATCTGTAGCTGCCTGTCTCCACTTCGTTTAACCATACACCTACATCATTCATTAGTCTGCTTCTTCATTAATGCATTGTTTCGTCCATCCCTCCATCTACATCTAAGAGCCAGAGTTCTGTATGAGTGGCATAGTGGGCTAGTAATGTTGTACAGAGAGCGATCAGTCAAGCTGCACATCAGTCATAACACACACACACATACCAGTTTAGTATCATATAAGCACTTTAACTGTGGGTGTTGACTCTGGGGCTCTAACACATTGTTACAGCTGAGCTTTCCATAGCACACGATGATAGAAGCCCATATCCTCCATATAAATTCTGCACTGAAGCAGACAAGCCTTTATGCTCAAGTCCATAAAAAAACATTATAATGATGAGTGGAGTTTATATAGCACCTTTATTGAACCCAAGGATGCTTTACACAGTACGCATGAATTCATTTAGGCTAGAAAAGGGGCGGGGTTTAAACAACATACAGATCATTTGGGTTAGTTGTGTTTTGCATCAGTTTAACATACACAGTGACAATGCGTATACAAGCAGACTGAGAGTGAAGGAATGATCAGTTGCTCGTTGATAAGAGCCCGGGCCTCACTCTCTCTCTCTTTCACACACACACACACACACACACACATTTGTAGTCTAATAATAATAATAATAATAATAATAATAATAAAAAGAAGAAGAAGAAGAAGAATGGAAACAGTACCATTGTAAAGACAGCAAAGTGCTTCACATGAAGATGCAAAAAGAAAATGACTGCTATAAAAAGCAAATAACTTAAACAATAGAATATAAAGGAAAGATATTAAAATATGTATATATGCCCCACAATGTCATCATTTTCATATTTCCATCATGAAGATGAGATGAATTCCCCACAAAATGAACACACACATACAAATGCTCGTACGCGCGCGCGCACACACACACACACACACACACACACACACACACACACACACACACACACACACACTATATACAGAAATGTCTCTGAGGACCCCTGGAGGAATCACTGCAGAATTACATTAACAGAATATAGAAGTGCACTATAACGGTTTTACCGCCTGGTTTTCAGAACACTGAGATCGGGACTCTGGGGTCTGAATTCAGAGATTGAGATTCTGGGGTCTGGACTCTGGGGTCTGAATTCAGAGACTGAGATTCTGGGTTCTGGACTGAGGTCTGGGGTCTAAAGCCTGGACTCTGAGGTCTGGGATCTGGACTCTGAGGTCTGGGGTCTGGACTCTGAGGTCTGGGGTCTAAAGTCTGGACTCTGAGGTCTGGGGTCTGCATCCTCTCGGACTCACAGTGTTCAGCTGTCCTCCCATTGATGGATGGAAATACACATGTGGACAAAATTGTTGGTACCCCTCGGTTAATGAAAGAAAAACCCACAATGGTAACAGAAATAACTTTGATCTGACAAAAGATATAATAAAAAAATTAATCTATGAAAATGAACAAATGAAAGTCAGACTTTGCTTTTCAAACATGCTTCAACAGAATTATCTAAAAAAAAATAAAGTCCTGAAACAGGCCTGGACAGAAATGATGGCACCCTTAACCTAATATTTTGTTGCGCAACCTTTTGAGGAAATCACTGCAATCAAACGATTCCTGTATCTGTCTGAGATTTCTGCACCTCTCAGCAGGTATTTTGGCCCACTCCTCATGAGCAAACTGCTCCAGTTGTCTCAGGTTGTCTCAGGCCATTTCCAGACGGCATGTTTCAGCTGCTTCCAAAGATGCTCAACAGGATTTAGGTCAGGGCTCACAGAAGGCCACTTCAGAATAGTCCAGTGTTTTCCTCCTAGCCATTCTTGGGTGTTTTAGATGTGTGTTTTGGGTCATTATCCTGTTGCAAGACCCATGACCTGCGACTGAGACAGCTTCCTGACACTGGGCAGCACATTTCTTTCTAGAATTCCTTGATAGTCTTGAGATTTCATTGTACCCTGCACAGATTCAAGACACCCTGTGCCAGATGCAGCAAAGCAGCCCCAGAACATAACAGAGCCTCCTCCATGTTTCACAGTAGGGACAGTGTTCTTTTCTTGATATGCTTCATTTTTCCGTCTGTGACCATAGAGCTGATGTGCCTTGCCAAAAAGTTCCAGTTTTGTCTCATCTGTCCATAGGACATTCTCCCAGAAGCTTTGTGGCTTGTCAACATGTAGTTTGGCAAATTCCAGTCTGGCTTTTTTAACAATGGTGTCCTCCCTGGTCGTCTCTCATTAAGTCCACTTTGGCTCAAACATCGACAGATGGTGCGACCTGACACTGATGTTCCTTGAGCTTGAAGTTCACCTTTAATTTTTTTAGAAGATTTTCTTGGCTCTTTTGTTACCATTCGTATTGTCCGTCTCTTTGATTTGTCATCAATTCTCCTCCTGCGTCCACGTCCAGGGAGGTTGGCTACAGTCCCATGGATCCTAAATTTCGGAATAAATTATGCAACTGTAGTCACAGGAACATCAAGCTGCTTGGAGATGGTATTATAGCCTTTACCTTTAACATGCTTGTCTATAGTTTTCTTTCTAATGTCCTGAGACAACTCTTTCCTTTGCTTCCTCTGGTCCATGTTGAGTGTGGTACACACCTTGTCACCAAACAGCACAGTGACTACCTGTAGCCCTATATATAGGTCCACTGACTGATTACAAGATTGTAGACACCTGTGATGCTAATTAGTGAACACACCTTGATTTAACATGTCCTTGTGGTCACATTTTTCAGGGGTACCATCATTTCTGTCCAGGCCTGTTTCAGGAGTTAATTTTTTTAGGAATTTTGTTAAAGGATGGTTGAAAAGCAATATCTGACTTTCATTTGTTCATTTTCATAGAATGTTTATTTATTATTACTTTTGTCAGATTTGAGTTATTTCTGTTACCACTGTGGGTTTTTCTTTCATTAACCGAGGGGCACCAACAATTTAGTCCATGTGTGTACCTGTGGATGTTTTCAGATCTGAATCCAGAGTGGAGCTTGATTTTCTCCTCTCTCTCGAAGATGAAAGCTTTAGTTTCTGTTTATCTGCTATTAAGAGTGTTGGAGGTCTTTCAGGTCTCGCATTGTTAAGGAGTCTACATTTCACTACATCGTCTCCTTCTCTTTAACATGTCCAGTTTTGGGAGCGTTTTCTCTTTTCTCTTTTCTTCTTTGACCTTCTGTTTTCATTATGTAAGTGTATGCGCTTGTATTGAACCTCCACAGAAACATCTCCTAGTAATAAATAGCGAACTCAGTGGCTGCTCTGAATGGACATTAAATGAATGGTGCTCTCTGGCCTTTACAGAGTGCTGGGTCACCCACACACTTCTGTACAACAGCGTTTTGAATAGCCCAACTCTGTTAGACACGGCGCTATATTTTCACTAATTGCAGAGAACCCTGACTTAAATGGTGGGAGAAAAGAGGCAGACATAACAGCCTGGCCTAAAAGGGGTTATGATGCAGCTCAGATGCTACAGTGGTTTCTCTTTAAATGCTGGGTTTGAGAATATCATACACGATTCATTATGCTGGTGTGAAAATGTAATGAAATGTGCGATATGAAAGTGACGCTTAACAGCCCTACAGTTTCCTGTTTTCTCTTTTCTCGTGCCTATGACTGAGCGCCGAATTTTGGACTTTATTTTAATTGTACTCTAGCTTTAATAAGCTCATTGTGCCTTTATTTAACCTCATTTTATTTTAATTCTTGTATATTTTATTAAATCCTATTGAACTTGCTTTTTATCAGCTAATTGTACTTTATGCTTGCTGTTGTTTCTTGACCTTTAAATATTTATTTTACTTTTAAAAGCATTTTATCTCCTTGGTTCTTTTGATTTCCTGTTCTGTAAGTTGTAACCTTACTTGCAAAAAGCTTTTCTGTTTTAATGCGTTTATTTTTCTTCATGTCGAGCACTTTGGTTTGCCACTGTGGATGAAAGGGGCTATACAAATAAACTCGCCTTGCCTTGGACATTTTTTAAATCTATTTATTTATCAAAATTTAATACAGAATATGTAAAAAGCCTTAAAAAATGTTTTCTGTTGTTTTACTTCACAAAGAAGGAAAAAAGAAAAAAAAATTAACTAGCTAAAAATGAATGTCAGGCCTCTGCAGCCTTATTTGCATAGCAGTGGAATATATTGTTGCTGTCAGAACAAAACCTAATCACTAATTGACCAATAACACTAATGTTACTTTTGGTCCATTTATTCAAAGAGTTAAAAGACAACCCATGTTTTCAAATGACATCAACGACTGAAAAACGACAAGAAATCATTTGTTCCAACAGCAGGAGTGATATGTACAGTATATAGTCTCTGATGATATATAACGTGTTCACTGTCATACACCTGTCAGGAAAGACTGTGGCAAGCTCTGGACCATGAAAATAAAAGAAGCAATTCAATCCAGCCAGAAGGTGCAGCAGGATCCAGACTGACGCTCTTCATATGTGATGCTGCCTCCATCTGGACAGGCAGTTAAGTACAGCCCAGGAACCCAATCAAAACCCCACCTGCACAGTAATAACAAACACCAAACAAGGGCTTTAAAGCAGGGGCCAGAGAAGATCAGAGCTGACTGTACATAATGACACCACTGATGCAGCTTATGCAGAGCGTTCATCACATCTTAATCACAGTACTGGCAGTGAGACATCCAGTGATGTATTCTTATCCAGTTGACCGTGAAATAAAGTAAATGTAATTGATGTGTTTGTAAGGACAGATGATTGGTGTAGATTAGGTTCAGTTTAAGTAAGATCTGGACACAGATCTGCTGACGCTGCCAAACAAAGAGTGATACGCACGGTAAGTACATGGTATACAATGCAATATGAACGTCATACAGCCAAACCAAGGCATCAACCATTCAACCAACAACAACCAACAGGCGGAGTATTACTGCTGGTCACACTGTGGCGTTCTACAGCGCCTCTACCTGATGTACTCCTGCTACTAGTCAGAGAACCCTTTACTTCAGTTTGGCCATATAGATAACCGATAAAGCGTTCGAGCCTGCTGTGGAGTGTTGACTTATATATTATTCATACCCCTCTATTCCCTGTAGAAACATGCACATCTTTAAAACCAGCCTACAAGATTCAGCCTCAAGCAGCCTATGCATGTAGTTTAAGACTCCTCTGAGTCAGAACGTCTTCTCGTCCACTCCTCTCCTCTATTCTCTCACGCTGTTATTCTCATGTCGCTCCACAGAGCTCAGTTTTTTTAAGCTGCTAGTTCACTTACAGCCCACAGCTATACAGTGTGGAGCATGGCAGATTTGCAGCGTAGCTGTGCTTACTGAAACTCTGTGTCTGTATGAGCAGGTTTAACGTAGGCTGCAGGAGTCAGACAGGTTTCTTCTGACTCTTTTTCCTCTTCTTCTTTTATTTTCTTAGCCTCTTTCTCTCTTTAACTCACTCTCTCTGTCTTTATCTCACTTACTCTCTCCCCCCTACTCTTTCTGTTTCTCTCTCTATCTCTTTCAGCCTCTCTCTCTCTCTCATATACACTGTATATACTATATTGTCGTATTATTATATGCGGTGTACATATAAACACTCTATTATATATCTACTATTTTACCTACTATCTACTATGTTTACCATGTGTACATACTGTATGTATATGCATATCTGCAGCTATGTTAAATATTGTCCTATGTTTTAAATGATGTATATACAGTACAAATAGAGTCATGTCCTAAATGTGTTACTTACGCCTGCAGGTTCGACACTGTACTGCTTTAAAAACACTGTTAACCAGACGCATTGGCTCTTCGATCTTAGACTAAAATGTTCAGGTAAAATCTGCTCTGCGTACTAGAACTCTAATGACAGTCGTCTGTTATGGTACTAGTGTAGAAATATGGAGTCCTGTGCAGTACCTCTGGTGGTTTCTGGTGGTTCTGTTGGAGCTTGGACATTGTTTCATACACTCCTTCATCCTGGCACTTTTGGTCTCCACATTGCTTTGACTTTGAGGGAAGAAAGAGGTGAAGTAACGTGTGATTATTAGATTAGTGTGTAAAACGATCTGTCACTAATAGTGACTAATTGTGTCTTTGCCCTGTGAACTTGATGGAATCAGCGAAAGTAAGTGTTTATTATAGATGTGGCTGGTTTTAGTCGGCAGTGTTGAAGGTGGAGGCTGTAAGGGTCAGTAATACAATGCTGGACCTAGGTATTAAATGTAATCAGAATCAAAATTATCTAATATGATTATTCTGAAGACCACAGGTCAATCAGCAGAGCCAGACTTATACTTACTTGTGGCGGTCCTTTCCTATGCATGCTTACATAAAGATTTTCAGTTCTGTTTTGACTTGAGGAGGCTTTCCATTTGCATTCTGAAACAGAGGGTATGATATCCAGCGGTCCAGTTTGAAGTTACATGCTTATACATTGATACAGGTTATTATGGTAGACTGTATAAAGAGGAACAGGACAGAAGTCTTTTGAGATCATAAATATATAAATATATAAATCATAAAAATGATTTGACTGAAAATCCAAATCCAATCGAATTTCAGTCATTAACACAAGAACTCGTTTTTAGGTTGTACCTATAACCCTGTGTCTGCATATCAACCCTTTTCCAGTTCTTACAGTCACCATTGACCAAGTAGGTGAACAGGCAATTTCCATAAACAGCAGAAATTATATTCAACACTGAATTAATGACTTACTAATGACAAGTATCTTGATGAGAACCATTGCAGCACAGACTACAAGCACCATTCCCAGTGCTATCAGCCACACGGGTGGTTTTCTCTCAAGGGCACTGTAAGAGAATATGTTTAATGCAGCGTCTTCTATAGAGTCTTGCTTTCATTACATTCTGCACATGCACATCAAGCAGGAGACGGTACAGTAAGTACAGTGGTTAAAATATGGATGAAAGGAAGAAGCATAATAATGTTTAGTTTTATTCAAGGCCATATTAGGCTGTTTTAGTTCCAGCATGTGTTGTGGCAACACCCCTCCAAAGCAACTGATGGAAAAAAAAAAAAAAACAGCCTAGCTTTTGTGAGCTTTGTGTAAAAACACAAGTATCCGCATAAAATCAATGTAGGCTTTTCAAAAGAACATAATGTTGTTCTGTAGACTGTAATTTAGTCGTCTGCAAAAATGTGGGAGCTCCTGGTCAAATGCCATGCATTGTTGCACTTTCTGCACATTTAAATAGGTGTTTGTGCTGAATTTAATATATTAAAAAAAGAAAAAGGCCTTTGAGCTTATATAAAGGTATAATTGTACAATTATTATGACCACCAGCTAATTTCCATAGTAACCGTGTATGTAGTATGATCTTGACTCCACTGCATTCTACAGCTGCTAGAGGGTGTGTGGCAAAGGAGCCATAGAGTGAACATGACAAGGTGGTCCCACAGATGCTCAATAGGGTGCAAGTCTGGGGAATAAAGGGTCAGGGTAGTACATGAAAGTCTTAGTCATGCTTTTCCAACCAATCTTGGACATTTAAAGTCATGTGACATGTCACAAAAGAAAATCCAAAGATCCGGTTTGACTGTAGCCACCCAGCACACAGCCTGTTTACCCTACTGCCATCAGGCAGGAGGTACCACAACATCCAGGCCAGAACAAACCGGCTAATGAACAGTTTTTACCCACAAGCCATCAGGTTCCTGAACAAGCTGTGAGCCTTTCACCAATACTACTGCACTCTGACAGTTTATATTAATATTCTTAATATATCATCGCTATGGACAATATCACTGAGTCACTTTAAACAACAGACATATATTATATTATATCTCTGCTCTCTCTCAGACTATCCTTGTCTAATAAACGTGCATATCAGAGAATTCCTACAGACCCTCCTGTCTTTGTATATGTTGTATTTTGTGTATTTTGTATTTATTTAATGTATCTCTTTCATATCTCTTTATTTTAATGTTTAGTTAGTATGTATATAGTGTTGTCCTGCTGTACAGTATTAACCTGAGCCTCACCACAAGCATTTCAATGCATAAATGTCCTGACATGTTGTGCATATGACACATAAACCTGAAACTTGAACTTGAAACTTGACATTGTCTTGGAGGTATATGTAATCAGCCTCAGTAAGCTAATAAACTACCTTGTTATGTCAATCACTTTTTGGGAAGTCAGAGTAAAGCATGCAGGCAAAACCTGGGAAACACGGGACAGTTTTCTAGAAGCTTCAGTGAGCACTGTTGTATTTACTTTGGCTGATGTCATGTCCAATGCAAGTCTGATACAATAACTTAGACCTTTATACCACCCTGGACCCCTTTGTATAGTCAGCTTTCCCTAAGATAACCAGTCCTAACGTCTCAGTGTCTTAAAATGCATGTTCTGCATTGGTAAGAAGGGTCCTGCTCTGGGGGTGGTGGTCATTTGGACAACACTGGGCTGTCGTAAATGAAGCTTTGGTATCAGCACTGTTTACAATAGAAACCAGCTAAAATAAAACAAATCCCAACATCACAAACAGAGGACCCCGGCTGAAGTTGAACTACTTGTTGAACCATGTTCGGGAGTGTGAAGTAGTCTTCTTTAGATTTTGCACTGGAGCCACATGGGTAATGCTTATAACAAGCAGGAGAAATTCACAGTCACTATACTGAGTGCATGATACACTGAAACCACGTCAAGCTGCTAATTATGCTTCAGTTTTTAAAGTAGACTTGCACATGTGGTTTCTGATGTTTCAGGTGCGTGAGAAAGTGTTGCAGGTTAGGCTGTAAGTGACAAACCCTGTGATGGTGTATATATTTATAAATATGATGATGGTGTATAGATGATCGTATTGTGTGGAGAAAGACACAATACAGCTGTACACACACAACTAAAACAGCTACCACAGCTGGTGCACGCCCTGCTGTCTCTGCACTCTGATGCTACAAAAACCTGCACATTAAGCAGGAAATTGCTACAGTGGCTGAAAAAAAGAAATGGATAAAGAGAGGCTTAATAATGTTGGTTGGTAGACATTCCTAGGCTGCTTGATGGCTGCCCTGCTTATGCTGTAACAGCACGCTCCCAAAAGCGACCTACCTATACATACGCATAATGTACACATAGTACGCCGGTTTAATCTGTCAGAGTGCAGGTCTGGAGTTAGTTTAGCTGGTCACCTAGCTGCCTCCATTGCTGCTGACCAGCATACCAGCACCTGGACCACAACATATGCTGGCTTTGCAGGTGACCAGCATATTAGCTCGCATTGCTGCTGGGCAGCATACCAGCATCCAAACGCAACATATGCTGGTTTTGCAAGTGACCAGCATATTAAGTTCCATTGCTGCTGATCAAAACACCAGCACCTGGAACATAACGTCTGCAGCCTTAGCTGGTGACCAACTATGGTGGTTTTTCTAGAAGATTTGCAACAATATATGGCATACAAAACCAGATGACAGTCAAATACAGGCTTCAAGGTGGCAGTTACTACTGTTTTAGCCATGCAAAGTATTTCTGTCATTTGAGCATAAACATGCTAGCTACACTGATCCTGTAGCTCAAGTGATGCAAAGAAGCCTTTGATGTGGAGTTAGGAGTGTAGTGGACTTCTAACTGAAGTATATTCCCTGCAGAGGTAGATGTGCTCTATGTCGCACGACCAACAGGACCTAATCTTCTCTGTTATAGCCCTAAAGTGTTGCCTATTGCCTAAACCCAAGCCCATTGCTCGTTCCTACACTAAGGGGAATTCTGAACAGCTCAAACACATTCTTATTGGCTGAACTGGACAAAAGAAGCAGTGTAAACATTGTGCCCTGGAACAGGATTATTAAAAAACATGGGCAACCCAGGAAAGTCCTGGACAGGTGTTAACTCTAAAAGGGTGTAGTGTTTTACCTGTGACTCGGGAATTTTGTTGTCTCACCAGGCAATTTCCTTGTCACCGAGATATGAACTGGCATCTGTAGTTCACCCACTGAACAATAGTACCATCCCGTTTGCTCCATCCTCAGATTACTCATGTAAACCATAAGACGTTTATCTAAGTCAGTGAGTTTAACTGATGCTTCCTTGCTGCTTTCTCCCACACATTTGCCATCTAGGGTGCACCACTTTTTAGGTTTCTGGTTTTGATGAAAGCAGGAAATCGAGACAGAGCCACCCTCGCTGGCAATTATCATCTGATTTTTCACATGAAGATCAGAAGGACCTGAGGATACGAGTCAGACAGTCAAACAAAGAAATGGCACAGTTTGTTGTTATTCATTTGCTTCTCTCGCCTTATTGGTGTTCACCAAGTGCAGCTAAAGGCTTATAAATAAGATTAGAAACTGATGGGTGCATGATCTCACCTCCAGTGACCTGTAACTCAAAGCGCTTTCCATCGTCATACCCATAGAGTTCAACAGCGCACCAGTAACGGCCAGCATCAGAATGTGAGATGCTATTCATTGTCACAGTGAATGTTTGCTTGGCTCTGTTGTCTGAGATGGACACTTTTCTATGTGCCTTCCGTCTGTCAGAGTACTCGACGTATCGGCAGAACAACCAATCCCCTCCAGAGCATAAATACTTTAGATCGTACTTATACTTTGCTTTATATGAACATGGGATTGCAATGGACTGTCCTTGTTGTACTGATATTTTATCAACCGTGATGACATCATGAGTATCTGGAAAACAAAACAAATGAAATAACAACAATCAGATTAAGTATTCATACACCCCACCTAAGTAGTCTACTAGCGCACCCTTGGCTAGGACAGGCATTCCAGTGTGCACAGGTAGCTTAGAAAATCCATACTAGTAGAGAGGGACAGTCTACTAGTATCCCATTCTACTAGGAAGCTTAATGTCAACATGGCCAATGTCAAGTATGGACTCGTATAAACCCTCCCAGCACTGGGCTCCAGAGGTACAGGCATGGTGTAGTCAGCATTAGGTTTTATTTATCTTGTTTGTTTTCTTCACACTGCCAAAAAGGGTTCTTCAGGGTGGCCAGATAAGAACCAATGTCAGTTCCCCTAAAACCCTTTCAGTGGACGGTTGTACAGACGCAAGCGTTTTTGTAGATGAAACGTGCAGAACTCTAAATGGAAACAAGTCGTAAAGTTTACAGAACCTTCAGATAATGTAAGGTTTTACTGTAGGTCAGTGTTCATAAGGCTACATGACACCTGCATAGACTCACATGTTTATACAAGTTTTTTTCCTACAACAGACATTATTCGCTATTAAGGTTACACTTACCAATACTGATCAAAGTTTGCTAAAGTGACCCATATGACAGACGGCGTCTGTTGGAAAAAGTACTATAACCGTGTAAACACTTGTACAAGTTTTTATCAGTTGTCATGACTAATGTAGGGGGGCAATGGCCTTACGAACAGCCCCCTACATTAAGGAGTTACCGTTTTTTCCTAGAACTATATATCCAATCCAAGAGCTTCAGTGGCCAACAATGCCCAGTGCCCTGCAATATAAATGAGCTGCCAACAGCAAAAACCTTTGATCGAAACGACGAACAAAACTCTGCAAAAATGATCAAACACACTATAGATTTGTAGATGTGGTGCAAACTCTGAAGACTCGCTGCAAATACAGGAATCACGTTTAACTTCAGAAATGCTGTAACACAACAGAAGTGTTCTCGGAGGATCCTTGTAGAGAAAGACCTAGATATACACCAGTCAAAGTAAGTTAACCTTGATTTGAGCAGAGAACAGACATCTCTGTAATGTGACGGGGCTATAGAGTGTAAGTGTAGCATTTTAAACAGCCTCCAGGAAAGACTTAGTGGTGTATCTGTCAGTGATTTTTAATCCCAGATATTCTAACCTCATTTAGAAACATTTCTAATGTGTTGTAAGCGTTGTGTTTCTGAAGTTGCATGCAGTTTCTGTATTTGCAGCACATTTTGTGAGATGAAGTTCACACATGGTGTCATTGTTATAATTAATGTACAATGCACTTTATAATATAATGCCTAACCAATAACTCCAATATCACTGTCCATACAGGGCAACCTTTGTTTCAAACTTACAAACTTCAGAAAAAGCAACCATGATTCATCTTTCCATATTTTCACTTTTTGCTTTTAAAAGTGGGCTTTTCAAACAAACGCTTTACTACAGCAAAGGTGTTCTCCCTAGATACACAGAACAGAGAATCATAAAAAGATCAGTTCTAATAACAGATGGATCTCAGTTCCTTTAAACTATAAAAAACAGGTACTAATGGTACTATCTTCATACATGTTCATGGGAACATTGACGAATGAAAGCTCATATCTCTGAAAATGATATGTTTACAGAAGAGAAAAAACAAAAGTTCAAAGTTAACAGTAAGTTCATCAAATAAGATTGTATTCTTCATTTTTCAGTTATATAAGAAGGGGTGATATTAATAATAGTACAGTATTTATATTTCTTTTATGTCTGTAGCCCACCCCCAACAACATACAGGTTACAAACACCCTCACAAAGAAAAAGTACATTTCTTGACGGTGTGATATAAAGTATTTTAGTATGAAGTAGAATGACAACACAACCTTTTTGATTAGTCCACCACAAATACAGTAACAAGACATTTTTACTATGGCTGATGTAACTATTACATGCGGTATCCTCGCTAAAAGGCAAAACATTCACCAAAAGAATGAGCATTTTCCTCCTACCTGAATAGTTTATCACAGTGAAAACGAATAGAAGGCTCAGAAGCATCATTGCTGGAGTGTGAGACAGCAGTGAAATGGAGAGCAACTTTTGGTTTCTGCTTCCTTCCCTACAATGTTGACTCAGCCTCCCCACCTATGTGAGCACGCACTATTAGCAAGTGCATGACCCACTTAAACACCCAATTTTTCATCAATCAATTAGTTATCAATAATCACCAGGTTCTGTCAATCGGAAACTGCTCCACCATCCCCCTAGGAAACCTACAGCTTTAATACAGTTTGATTTAAAATAAAAAGTCACTCCTCACTGGCTTTTTTTGGGGGGATGTTGGGGGCGCCGGGGTCTTACAGCAAAAACCACAACATATCATCAGATAGTGTATATGGCAAGAGAACGTATTGTGACGGCGGTGTTGACAGGAACAAGATATCTGAAGAGTTGAATGCCTCTAAAAGCTCCTGTACAGAAAGCAATGACATGAAATGTCAGAGAATGCATGGCCTGATGTCGGAGATGTTGTTTTTATAGTTTTGGCCTGAAATATGTAAACGTTTTTAAACTTATGAAATGTGAAGAGGTATGTGCAGAGGGTTGGTGGGTAAAATCGAGGTTAAATAAGTTTCGAGGCTTACACCTATTTTTCCATTGTCAGTGTTCAGCAAAACACACATGCAGGTTTACTGATCATTTTAGATAGTAAATGACATGCCTATATTCACATATATGAGACATCATAACCCCTGGTTACCACTAGGACCTCTGGACAGAAGTCAGAGTGAGTTTATCTACGGTGCACCATTTCTTACCAAAACAGTCAGAATTACCTTTATATGTACATCAGACTCAGAGACGGTTGCACTGTAAACTTACTGTTTCTATCTAAACGCAATGGTATGTTCAGAAAGTAGTTTATTACCGTATATGTATTACTAGTGGTGCTTTTTAAGGGTTGGACACAAGCTACATTTGGCAATATGAACACTTTTATTATTATCTTATAAAAATACACATCGGTTGAGTTGCAAACATACAAACAAACACGCAGGACAGCACAAAGCTCCACTGCTTGGAAATGCTACAAAGCTGCCTAAGCACAATAATACTGTTAAAAAATTGGAGACCCTTCATGTGACATAGGCATAGACACATAACCGGACAAACAGGACACATAATACAAAGCTTTCTGTAAAACACTTCATAATTGTCATCATGCAAGAATAATATTTTTTAAAAAATGGCACATTGTGACTCTGACCTCCAGATCAGAAAACCTCTTAAAATAAAACACTTAGCTATTTTTATCACCATAATTTTTTAGGTTCTGAAATGCTTCATATAAAAAATCTTTACATATATATTTATTTATATTTATAAACTGTATAAGCAAGGCATACTGTGATTACCCACATGTGGATAAGCAATACGATTGTCATATTCATTAAGATGGCTGCAGGTTCCTCCTTTTAGGTTTATTCCATTATGTACAGGGAGGAACGAATAGGAAAGCTCCCTTTTATTTCGTCGTTCAGCTTTTTATCAGCTCCTCTTACTAACGTATGTTGGGCTTTAAACTTTAAAATGGTGTAGCACACAGAGGAATACCTGGTCTGGTAAAATGGAACTGAAAGGCAGCAGAGAAGAGCAGTATAGCCAGCTCCGCACCACCTTGTTTTCTGATGCTCTGCTCTGTCCACAAATGCAGTACTGCAAGAAAAAGGAATGAAAGATAATTCAAACACAGCAATGCTGTGCTCACTAACACAGCCTGCAATACAGACAAGAAGTCCATTACTGATTTCTTAAGAGTCCACAACTTCACTGTCCCATCGTAGTCAGTATGATTGTTCTCTTCAGCTTTTTTGTTTTTTATGATTGTCGATGCTATGTGGAGCCAAAGCCGCTTTGCTTCCACTAACGGTTGGCCGAGGAAGGTCAGAGGTCAATGGTGAGAGCCTGTTTCCTGGCAACAAATGTTGAGGAGCATGGGGGCCACTTAAGTCTAAGCATTCCATGGGGTCCTCTCTGTGAAGGAGAGGAGGAGCATGGAGAAGAGGAGGCAGAGGGAGAGAGAAAGGGAAGAGGGGCTTGGAGGAGCAGCCGAGCTGACGGTGGAGAGCTTCAGCTCGGACATGAGAAAGGCGGACATGGGCACGTGGGACACCAGCGTGGGACTGCCTGAGTTGATCAGAGAGTCAATCTTCTCTGCCTCTTTACTGCAGGCTTCAATCTGCGGACAAAGGGACACACACACACACACTGTCATTCAGCAATGAAGCTCGAACTTTATAGGGCTTTGTCTCAATTTGCATGTAGGGGAGCACAACGCTTATGTACTGGAGTTCAAGCAAAACATGCTTCTACTGTTCTTTTGGCATTCCCATTTTAAACACCTCACAGTGACAGCTAATCAGGCTAACCAGGCTAAAGTGCTATAGGCAGCATCACGTGACCACTGACGAAGGACAAGACGATGGCCTAAGCAGAGCTATCGTCTCTCACTTTACAGCAAGGTAGGAGTGTCTAACAGAGTAGATAAAATTGCATCTATATGGTAAGCGCAAATGTTATATTAATGAGGTCAAATCAAAAAGGTCAAAGTGCCAGTGTTTAAAACAGGCTCCTTTTACTAATTATTGATTTATTCTGATGCTTTGTTTGCATACATATAAGCTGAAAAGCACATTTGGTTCAAACAACATTGGATTTTACTAAACTGTGTTTACGACAACTTGCTATGTTGTTATGATGTCATGTGTTGATATGTGTTAGGATGTTACATTTATTCTCATGCCACTTTTCCTTGTGTGTGCCTGACACAGGCATAGTTTACGTGCCTAATCCATGTCCACTGAGTGCTTTTTATCATCTCTTCATATAGATAATACGAAGGGTACAGAACTTTGATATGGTGAAACACGCAGAGGAGTACCCCAAAAATGATTAAAACCAACCCCAGCCTTTTCCACTCATGCTATGCTATCTTTGTTTCTCATTTGAATAATAGGTGCTTAAAGTTGCATTTGTAGCCGAGGTGCTGATTGTATGAAAAAATGTAAATAAAATTTTTAATCATTGTCGAAAAACTGAAGGTTAGGCTGTGCTCCCCTACATCTAAAACAAAATATAATATCATTACAACCATGTGTACAGCTTTGACAAATACGCATATGCTACAAGTCCTGTGTTTTCACTTCTGAAATAGTGCAAGGCAGCTGCAGGAGGTAAAGCAGTGCAGGGCAAAAATCATCAATAAACAGACAGACAGAAGAAATCCAAGTAATTGCACGCAGGGAGCAACAGGTCATTTATTTTAGCACACACATGGCAACTAGATGACCAAGAATGAGGCAGTATTTCTGGGTAGAATAAACAAAAATCTGAAATATGATGCAAGAACAAGAAACTGTCGCCCAGAGGGTAAAAGGAAGACATATTACCATTGCCCAGTAGCAGGTGAGACTGTATACTTTTAATGACTTTCAGAAAGTAGCTACCGTGAGGTTCTATGTATAAACCCCTGGGATATGGGCAGAAGAGGCGTTAAATAGTTTAAAGCTACAACAGAGTGAGTGTACAAAGTTAGAGTAATTATATTTGTATAAACAAAATGTTAAATTATGAACCCAATTCCAAAAAAGGAATTCTACCATTACCTGGGTAGACATTGTAAACCTACCTTGTATGTAATTAAAAACAATATCTGACGTTTTACCTTGTGTAAATATACACTGATTTCAAAATAAATACCTGCAACACATTCCAAAACAGCTGGAACAGAAGCATGTGCTTTGGTCCATTTAAAGCCCAGAGAAGTGGGGAATGTTTCTTCACATTGCTGATATATAAGTGCTATTTTAACTGCCAGTGGTGGCCAGAGTTTATTGGTAACGTGTTTTGGCATTCTGGAGCCCATATCAGAGACAGATACCGTTTTTTATGCAGTGCCATCTGAGGAGGAGAAGGCCACAGGCATTTAGCGGTGGTTTTTAACCTTGCCTGTTATGCACAGAGGTTCCTCCAGATTCACTGAATGTTTACTTAGAAGCGTTTGTACTTGCTCATAATTGCATCACCTGTTTAAGATGAACCTTAACAATTACCCTAGCCTGTTTAACAATTATTTTAGCCTGTCTCAACAATTTCTGTAAGTGTTTCAGTTGATATTTGCTTGAAAATAAAAAGAAGTTTGAAATGACCAATATTTCATGCCAATGTTTACAAACACATCATTTTACAATTGCAAAAAAGCAACATATTATTTCTCTTTAATGCTAATTAATGTATACATTGCATAAAAATTATGGCCCTGACACACAATTTTCACAGTAGTGCATCTGCTATATTTTTCTTTTTGATCTTCACAGGACTGATCTGTATATAATCAGCAAGCCAGATTTAAAGAACTTGCAACTTAATATCATAGGTTATCAGGAGGACATATGTGGTTAGGTCATTAAACATATCTTGATGATTTTTAGTAGAAAAGAGTTGCTGTAGAGTTGTGGTTACATTTAGCTAAATGTCCGATGAGGACATGACCTAGACATGAGGATATGAGCCCACACACGTGCAACAAAGAATCACACACCTGCAGTGGCGTTGGCTGCTGGTCAACAGGCACAATGAGGATGACGATTTCAGAGTCAATACTCAAGTAGCCAAAGATATCGCATTGAGGAACAGAAATGTGCAGCCGCAGAATCCTCAGGATGTCATGCACTGTTACTGGCTGATTCCGGTTCAGCTGAAAACACACACACAAACGCGTAAGGCTAAGATCAAAAACACTGTGGTGAAATACTTGTGAATTTGTTAACTATGAACATTTCCTAATAAAATTTTACATTTTAGGCTCTATAATAAAATGTAATATAACAATAAACCTTAAACTAACAGCAGTGTACGACGTGTACTCTTAAGAATAAGTTTTAAAAGTTTTGGCAGGCAGCGTTTTATTAGAGAACACAGTGTGCAATGCAGATTCATCCCTGAACTGGAAAAAAAGATTTATGACTAACAGCTCTAAATAAATGGTTGTTTTTGTTATAGCAGCCTTGGAGGATATATGAGTCTCCATTGTTTAACAAATTATGTACTATCACTGAGTACACTGAGGTGCATTTGTTTAAGTATGACATATGCTGCCATCTACTGTTCACTTGGTGTTACTGGACTTAAGACATAGGACAGCGGAGGATGGCAAAACTGAAAAAATAAGCCTCAAGATAAATATAGGTAGAGACAAATTACCTTGGCAAAGATATTCATTTGCTGTTTATTCCAGAGGATCTGCAACATTCCAGCACACACGGGACAGCACGCACCTAGACATACAGACACAAAGGTTACTTTTTATACTGTTAGAACTGGCATCATTTTAATGTCCATCATGTATTAGATATATCAATGAAGTTGGAACAAACACTTTATAGATCGATTTTGGATTTTATTTGACATATTTTTATTTATCTGAAAATGTCAGCTGCTGTTTAAATTGTGTCACAATGATAAGAACAATGGTCTGACAAAAAACAACCAAAAAAACAACCAAAACTAGTTAACTTAAGACTGCAAGTTGAGAAACATTTTGCTCTGGCAGTAAAAAGGTATAACTACTTATATGTGATGAGAAAGACTCACCCTAAACCTAACTTTAGTAAACAAAATGGATTTAAAAAAAAATCTCTATGAATCTCCAAAGAAATCCAGACAGCTAATTAGTGCATTCAGCTACTTTAAGGTTCACCCATTGCTGACACAGCTATTTAGTTAAGTACAGTTTCTATAATCACCATGGAAAAACAATGGCAATAGAAAACACTAAAGCAGCTGCACATAGGGCTATGATGATAATTGCATTAGCGTAATACAATGCCTACCGCAGAGTTGAGCTCAGTTTCACTGTTATCATCACTATTATCATTATTAGTTTTTTTGGTATTTCAACTTTTTGCTGGTCATCCTTAAATCACCATCAGTAATCACACTTGGCAACAGTTTACTATAATTACTAACAGCTCTCTGTCACCAAGCTGAAGCCGATAAGGCTGTAACATTAGCTGACATCTGTTTATCTATAAATAAGACCACCTTTCTTTGTAAAATTGAATTGTAAGCCAGGCTACTGTGCTTTATCCATCATTCAACTTTTGGTCTTTCAGACACTGGGTTTTATATCTAAACTTGTGTCAGCAGAACACCAACTAGTCATAATCAAACCTGTACTGTAGTGATCGCAGCGGTACTGACGTCAAAATATGTAAAGCTGTCATTATGCTATCTATGTTAAAAATATGCTAATATAATATTATAATTAGCTGACAAGCTGTGGGGATACATTGCTTTACCCTCATACCGTTACAGCCCTACATGAACATGCACCACAGGTCACCATGTCTAGTAAATTGCACAGGATGAAGATGTATAAAACCACCCAGTATTGGGCTATGGAGCACTAGATTTGTATTTTCTGGAGTAATGGAACGAGTTGGAGTGTTTCTTTTTGTGTTCTGATTTTCCTACCAAGCCAAAACATTTTTGTCCTGAGCAGAAAACTTCATCTTGGTGTACTGGTATACTGGGATATACTGGTGGTACAGAATAATGTTGACTGTTGTCAACAACAAAAATGTTGCTCTGTGCAATACGCAAATAAATGAAAACTGGACAAAAGAATGGCACTGCACTGACCAGGTGGAGTGACGGGGTTGCAGCCTTGTGTGGAGAGGGGTGGGCAGGGTACTGCGTTACAACCAGAATCTGCCATGAACTCTGAAACTGCACCCACGGCATGACAGAGGCCATAATAGTCTACAGCTACACGGTCAGAGAACGCCTCACACACCGTGCTGTACGTCTCACCATTGTGTCCACACACCTCTTGGCGCTCTCGGCAGGCATCCTGTATCCAAAACACACACACACCCAAATGAGTTAACACAAGGTATCTGAAAATGCTGCGCAAAGATTTTCATCTATAGCTTACTGCCTCATTAGGATTTCCCCTCTGCTCCATTTATGATATTTCTGTGGGCTTATATGCCAAAAATGTAATCCACTGCATTTTCTACCTGACCATTTCCCAACTTCCCTCCCTCAGAATTAACCTGATCATTTACCAATCTCCCTCCCTTAGAATTAATCTGACCACTTCCCAACCTTCCTCCCTCAGAATTAACATGACCATAACCCAGTCTTTCTCCCTCAGAATTAACCTTACCACTTTCCAACCTTCCTACCTCAGAATTAACCTCCTTTTTGTGCATTCAAGTCTGATATATGTAAAGAATCTCTGTGCTGATTGGCTGCCTTGTGAATGGCGTGAATGATGAAGTCTTCATGAAGTCTTCAACAAAAATGGAAGTAAATGTGCTGGTTTTGTGACATTGCAAAAACAAAAAATAAAAACGGACTACAGGGTGAATGCCATGTAAACAGTATTTATATACCACATCAGTCTTTCAAAGATGACCATTTGAGTTTCCATGCTATTAACCTGTAGGGCACGAAGGCATTATGACCCAGTAACAGATCAAGTCAGGTCTGGAACAGATTTTTCTTTGGACGATTTCCATTCACAGAACACCTCAGTGCCAGACTAAGCTTGGTCAGTGTGGGACAATCAGCCCTTATTCATGTAACGTGGCAGTCTCTTAGTCCAGCAGATGACTTGCTGTATTTCGCTAATGAATCAGTCTCATGGTGGCAAATGAACTGGCAAAATGCCTCTCTCTAAACGTGACTGCCAACAATTTGAGCATGCACGTGTCCTTGTTAGCTGGGCTGCTGGCCCAACTGAGGTGCTTTAATGAGCTAGTAATTGATCTGTTTGGTTTCCACAACACCTGACCTCAGGAAACGTGGAGCCAGTTAACAGGAGCAACCTGAGCCCCAAAGAGGAAAACCTACACTCCGTAGCTGAAGTGCCGACAAATGATTCTAAATGCTCACATTTCGCTAAGTGCGGCATAATATAAACAGAAATGCGAGACACAGTTGGAAGGTCTTAATTTGAAGCGATAAAAAGGAGCTGTAATGAAAGATGGGATTAATTTGGTGTGGATATGCAAGTGGTGGAGATTTATTTCAGTGGAGTAGACCTAGAAACATATCAAAGAGAGGACAGAAAGATCTAAAGGCTTAGAATGAATAAACTGGTAATGTAATACTCAGCTTTTGAGGCTCTATATCACTTAGTTATCCAGTCCCTTAAACACAAGGATAATGTCAGTCCTGAATTACATGGGTCTGAAAGTATGTATAGCTGTAATTGAAATGGGGAAAGAAAAAAAAATGGTTTACTGAACTGGAGTCTACATTTTAACTGGGATTGCTTGGATTGTGAGAACCTTAAAATGCTGATGTGTGGAAAAATATTCCTGCAGATATATTTTAAAACCTGTATGCAAATCTTCTGCAGACAATAGATGTAATAAAAGCGATAAATGGACAACTGATTTTATATTTAATTGCTGAAGATTCTGTCTGTTTTTCTATTGAATATAATTCTGTCACATTAAAAAAGCTGTACCTAATGGCTGCTCTGAATGCAAATCAACGAAGTGAATTTGAAAAACTGGACTCTGATTTTGGAATTGTTCTGTACACATCCAGTGTAATACATTCATATCCACGTACTGTACCTGCACAGTGTTTACCCTGAGAACATCCTGCACTAATTCTGTAATGAAAGTTCTTTTCATCAGTAAACACACTGTGTAGGGTTGGGTCTGTTTTCAGGCAGCCGTTTTAGTTGCAGGTAATGAATGGCTTTGCCCTCAGCAGATGACAGTAGTTAATGTGGTGGATGTAATCTTCTGACCCAGCTGCTGGGAATTTAGGCCTGGGGTGAAAGGCCAAGAACATGCTGAGTTTAATCTCTGTGGTATGCTCTGGTGTTGCTTGCTACAAAATAGTGCCCCCTGGTGTCACATCAGGAAAATGGCATGCACATAACATCATCCATCCACTGAAACTGTATACACAAAGTGTGTGGCATTTCACACTATATAACAAAATGCTTTCCGTGTTGTAACGATACAAGATGCAGATCACTTGTATGTCTGTACAAGACATTAACTGTACCAGTTAAAAGTGTGTTTACACCTGGTCATTTAAGGGGTTTCCTTCATTTTAGTACTACATTTAAATTATAGATACATTTAAGTATATATATATGAAGACGATATATAAAACGAACACATAGTGAAATGTGCCATGACCAAACATTGTTTGAACAACCAATCTAATATTTTAACACCTCCAAGTAGCTCCTATTTGCCTTGATACAAGCTTTACACAGTCTTGGCGTTCATTCAAGCAGCTTCATAAGGAGCCACCAGGGATGCCTTTCCAACAGGCTTCAACATATGCTCAGCATTTGTTAAGTGCTTGTTGAAGTACTTGTTTCAAATATTATTAACACGTAAAATATGTGGTTGGGGAATTAGGAAATTGCTGTAATTTGATTAGCCATTAAATGTACTATTTTTAACTTTTTATTTCTAACCTTTTAAGTACGTTCAAGTACAGACCCAGTTTCTCTTCTTCAACACAAGGATCTTTTGTACTAGCATGTTTAGATATTTATTATCAAAACTGTACAGTCAGCTGCTGCAGGTAGCACACCCACATGCAAATCACAACTGCAAGCACAAGGATGGATAACACCTCTGTATTATATATAAAAGCAGTGTGTGTGGTGGATATTTTCCTTAGCATAAAAATAACGCAGGTTACCTGTAAATTCTAGCGTTTTTGCTGTAATGTATTGCATTCAAAGTAACCACATTACTGTGATGCGTTATTTTGCACCATGATACCCCCAACCCTGCTGGAAGCTGGCACTGTCTGCAGAAACTGAGAGCTACTGACACTGAGAGTTAGTGATAATCAACTGTACCTGGCAGTGCCCCATGTAGGCCAGTGTCTTGCCCCGCTGGTAGAGCAGACACAGGTTAGCATGCTCCATGTTGTCTGTGTCGCAGGCCGGATCTAGCTGGTTCGGGTCACAGCCTGAAGGGCGGCTCACACACTCATACTGCAGGCATGGGTAGTCTCTTGTGTCTGTCAGACACACTCGCCTCTTAGGGATGCACCTGATAGAGGAAACAATTAAAAATACCATAAGTTGCTCCAACGTAGCACATACAAACTTGTATCATTAAAATAAAGCATTTTTAATAGTTTCATTAAAGCAGAAAGACATTAGCACTTTAACACACTGGGTGTGTATGTTATTATCTTCTCCTTTAACATAGAAAGGTTAGTCAACAGAGGCTGTATTACAAAACTTTCAATCTTTGGTGCTAAGTATTTTTTTTTACCCCAACAAGGACCACAAGATTAACCACAATTATATCAAAGTCCCTATAATCCCAAGACCTATAATCCCAAGACCCACAATTTTTATTTTATTTTATTTTTATATATTTTGTGTAGTCTGTACATATTTAATATAGCTATGTATTTAGTATTTTTTAAGTTAGTATGTATTCTAATGCTGCTCTGCAGAGTATCAACCTGAGCCGCACCATGAGCATTTCAATGCATGAATGTCTTGACATGTTGTACAAATAACAAATAAACTTGATACTTTTATTTACAATTATTGAACAATAATTTCAGTTTACATTATCAACAATTTTAAAGTGAGGAATTTAGTTACACCAATCAGCACACCACACGTTCAACTTATTCTGTTTATTTCACTGCAGAGTTAGAAAAAGAAACATAATTTTCCCAAGAGCAACCACTATTTAACAATGTGTATAATGAAACAGTAAGCATGACATGTCTGTGAAGTTACCCTAAAAACAGTAAAAACAGAGGTTTTTAAACAAAACTGTTATGTAGTAATAGAATCACTTTTGCCCCTTCTGGGCCTTGGATTCTGCCTGGCACTACCCTCTTGCAGGTGATAGTGATCATAAACTCAGGAACTGGCTTTTATATACTAAGGTTTGTTTTGTTCAATTGTTGAAGCCTCTGTGTGTTATGAGTTCTTTGACGTGTTTTCTGTTTGTTATATTTTCCTGTTTTTACTCTTGCCTTGTCTCCTGCTTTGTCTGTATGGATCTGCCTCTGATAATGTTTTGACCCCTGCCTGTTGTGACAATGAAGCTGTCATGGTAACAAAAAACGTTCAGAGTTAGATTATTTATGCAATACAACCCAAGGTTGCCCTTTTGATTTACATCTGATTTAATTGACTTCCAAAAAGTTTAAATATGATTTTTTTTACAGTGTATGCTATAAGGTGATACAGTGTGAGCTATAAGGTGATACAGTGTAGTGTATGCTATAAGGTGATACAGTGTAGTGTATGCTATAAGGTGATACAGTGTGATCTATAAGGTGATACAGTGTATGCTATAAGGTGATACAGTGTGAGCTATAAGGTGATACAGTGTAGTGTATGCTATAAGGTGATACAGTGTGATCTATAAGGTGATACAGTATAGTGCATGCTTTAAGGCGATACAGTGTAGTGTATGCTCTAAGGTGATACAGTAAATGCTATATGGTGATATAGTGTGTTTTATAAGGTGATACAGTGTGTGCAATAAGGTGATACCGTGTATGCTATAAGGTGATACAGTAAATGCTAAAAGGTGCTACAGTAAATGCTAAAAGGTGCTACAGTAAATGCTATAAGGTGATACAGTGTGTGCTATAAGGTGATACAGTGTATTCTACAAGGTGATACAGTGGGCGCTATAAGGTGATACAGTAAAAACTATAAGGTGATACAGTGTAGTGTATGCTATAAGGTGATACAGTAAATGCTATAAGGTGATACAGTGTATGCTATAAGGTGTACAGTAAATGCTACAAGGTGATTTAGTGTATGCTATATCACAGTGTGTGCTATAAGGTGATATAGTGTTTGCTATAAGGTGATACATTGTATGCTATAAGGTGTACAGTGAATGCTACAAGGTGATATAGTGTATGCTATATCACAGTGTGTGCTATAAGGTGATATAGTGTTTGCTATAAGGTGATACAGTGTATGCTATAAGGTGTACAGTGAATGCTACAAGGTGATTTAGTGTATGCTATATCACAGTGTGTGCTATAAGGTGATATAGTGTTTGCTATAAGGTGATACATTGTATGCTATAAGGTGTACAGTGAATGCTACAAGGTGATATAGTGTATGCTATAAGGTGATATAGTGTTTGCTATAAGGTGATACAGTGTATGCTATAATGTGTACAGTGAATGCTACAAGGTGATATAGTGTATGCTATATCATATAGTGCACATATAGTTACAACATGTGTCAAAACAAACTCTCAGCCCTTAGTTAAAGCACAAGACCTGTGACAACACTGTCTATTAGACACAGTAGAAACTCTTTGACTCCATGGCAACTAGACTCTGTGAACTCAGCGCATCAAGGTTGGCTCCGTAAAAGCTTCTCAATCAGGTTTTTACAGCAAGGGCCCGCCATTTTATCGCCTTGTTTACCAAAGAACAAACAACGGCACTGAGCTTTCTCTTTGAACGCTACGCCAGGAAGGCATGTTATGAAACATGCTGTTGGCTGTTACATAAAACAGATTCCAAAAGACATTTATCTTAGAGGGAGGGATACACAACAAGGACCCATATTTGATGTGCTCAAGAGTTTTGTGAGACCTTCTCATTGGGAAAGAGCTACAGACAATATGCTGAGAATCAGAAAACACAGTAGAGGAAGAGGGACAAATAGATGGTTCATCAAGTTTTACATTAACCTTCTGAGACCCCAGGGTCCTTATATGAGGACATTACATTTCTGCCTCTCTGCACCATGATACTTTTTAAAACGTTGACCCTTTGGCCTCATACGAGGACATTGTTTTTTGCCAAAACAACTTCCTGTACAAAGACATCATTTAGTTTTATACGTGTTAGGTCCTACTAATCACAAATAGCTGGGAGAAATTAAAGAGGTTAACTTTATAAAAATCTGCCTACACTGAAGTGAATGAACAGCCCATCAATCAAGATAACAGAAATTAAAGTAGTGATGTTATAAAACCCTCATTAATACATATACAATTAGTGCCACAATAGAAGTAGTGATGAAATGTTCTTCAATGTCAACAGTGTTTGCTACCTCAATTAAATTTCATATGGCCTAAGCTGCCCCAGGAGGGAACAAACATTAGTATGTGGCTAATGCCAATGTAAGATCTATAGCACCCATGAGGTCCATTCTCCAAAAGAGTAGAATGCCCTGAGGCTAAAGGGCTCACAGCCCAGCGGGAGCATCCGGAGGAAGGGTTAGAACAACACTCTCTCTCTACATATACTTCTCCAGGCAAAATTAGTCTGGGCTGGGGGGAAGCCTGAACATCACACCTGAACAAACAATGAGGCTAGCCTGTCAAGGATAAGCATGGGAAGCCTGAGTAAGACGGAGATTGGAAACAAGGAAATACCATGAAATGAGCTTCTCTATCAAATGTACGTGAGAGATTCTAAGACTGGATGTAAGTATCACTGCTGATGCATCAGATTTTTAAACTGATTCCCTCTTACTGAGTAGAAAAGATATTATTTTTAATGACATATTTACTGCTTAGCGTTTAACATTTTATAAATGACTGTTTCTTCAAACACATTCACAATGCACCTCATTAAACTGCTTTACAACTCCATAACTCCTAATGTCTCAATTCTTTCTAATATTTTTACAACAGCAGCTTAAATGGTTTTCAGTAATGATCAGTGTAATTATAGAATGGGAACGGTGTGATCAGAGCTGCATGGCTCTCACCTCTGGTTCCTTTGACAGGGGTTTGGTGAGCAGGGCTCTGAACTCCTGCAGGAGCCGAACTCAAACTGATTATCTTTGATGCCCTTACAGCGAGCCACACAGGCACTGGGGTACGTACGTCCATTACGGGCACACACAGGAACAAAATGATCAGGGCAGCCACATGGAAGGCCTGAGGGGCACAAAGAGAAATACAGAAAAATAAAAAAGGAAGTAGAGAGCAACCTGTAAGACTAGGGTAGTGAAGGTGCTTTATAAAACTGATGACTACAAGGATTTTCTTAGCCAAGTACACTGCTCAAAAACATGTTTTCTATGCAGTAAATATCTATTAGGCTAATATATGACACATAATATAATATAATATAATATAATATAATATAATATAATATAATATAATATAATATAATATAATATAATATAATATAATATAATCCAAAACATTACATTTTTTGCTATTTATATTTGTGAGCTGGTTGTAAGTTCAACTTTCAAAAATGTATCAGTTAACTTCTACCATTGGCATCTAAAGAATGAATATAACAAACAGTCCAGGCTAAAAAGCTTTATCATTTATTATAAAATTAATGCAAAATTTAAGGACACAAACACACAAGACTCACCTATGAAGAGGCAACGGTCCTCGTCTGACTGCTCAAGGCTGGAGCACTGGCGCGAGGAGCAGATGGTCTCTCCCGCGTAACAGGAACACGACTGACAGTCCATCTTGAAAGATTGTCCATGATCTATGGGACACAGCAAGGCATTGAATACCAGTAAGAGCAGGATTTCAAGATGAGTGACATGTTTAAACTCTTACTTACCTGTGTCCTCATATTTTCCTGTTAGTACTTTTAGAGCTACACCAATCAGATGAACTTTGATGTCTTTACAACCAAACTAACCCTTTTAGTTTTGGCAGATTATCATTCATTAGACTTTATCAGACTTTGTTTAAACCCAAATCTCACTCTTTGTGGACTAAACAAACACATTAAACACATTCACACTTTTCCAATACTTTATAAGTAGGATTTAAGTTAAGACTAACTTGAAATCTAAATAACATAATTTGTTCCTTAAGGAACTAAAATGCCATAATCAAATGCCATAATCAAATCTAACTTCAGTGTGTTATGTAGTCAGAGGAAAACTTTCTCACACGGAAACCATATTTCTCAGCTGCGTGAAATGCCTTGTTGAAATTCCTGCCCTTTTCTCTGTTACAAGGTGATGTCATCCTTTAACACAAACTTCAAGCAAAAGCATTTCCTTCTACAGTCTATATTGTGAGGGTGGTCTGGTTGTGTCAACCTGACTTTATTTCTACTCTATCTGTCTAGGATTGCATTTTGGCTCAAACTGCTATGGCAGCATTTGTACCATTTAGAACAGAGCTAACCAAGCAGAGCACACTGGGCTAATCAGGAGGCAGGGCTTAAAGATCCACAGAATCTCAGAGTGTTTCAGATAGACAGTAAAAAAAGAAAAATGGGATAATTAAAGCAAATAAATCTATTCTAGTAGACCCAACAAATATGATTCTCAACATTAAAATGGGCATAATAGATTCCCTTTAAAATTAGCTGCCATGGTGATATGTGCTACATTGAAAATAATTGGCAACTGGTTTATTACAAGTCATTCATAATTACACTACAACATTTTGGTATAGATGTTACAGCAGCATTCAAATATGGTACGGGTGCTCTTACCTGGACCACATGATTTACTTTGTATACTGCCGCATATTTACAACTATTGATCCATTATGCATCATCAAGATCTGTTTGTCAGTGAAATAGAGCTTCTTAATGCTTTCCTTACGTCTAACTACCATACATCATGTTAAAGCAAATATTCTGCATTAACTGTTAGTGGTACAATTTTAGCACAAGAAGTAAAAGGAACCAATCAACTAAGTGGAGGTACTCCATATCACAGTAAAGCTGATCACTCACTCTTAGGAAAGCTGTTAGGAAATCTGCCTCACTGTGTCTCTGCCACACTTCCTCTATACAGACTCTGCTCCCTTTGAACTCTGAGGAGCAGAGTGTGGCACTTTGCCCTGGGGAACTGATAAAAATCCCCTTAAGATCACTTCACTTTCCTTACTTGACACTCTTGACGCAGGCACATAAGCCTTGCTAGTCCTCTCTTAAGCAAACCACATCTGTCTCGAATAAGCCCAAGATGGCCGACCCCCTTAGAAGTGGAGTAAAAATAAACATGAAAGAAAAAGCAATAAACTCATTCAGGTTCAAACCAAACGGCATTAAAATGTTTTGTTTACAAAAGAGCATTTATGAGCATCTGTAATGGTAAAACCCTGTCTTTAATTACAGAAGACTCTCACTATTTGAGCCCTTGGCTTGTACTTGTCTAAGGTCAAGTCCTTGAGTTCATGACACTATTTTTAATTTTCAGGCATATATTTGTTTGCTTAGAATCCAGAGTTTACAGCAAACATCCTGTGCTAAATTCTGAGTAAAGCAATGGTGATCACTACTAGTGTGACTGCCTCCAGGTTACACATTTCCTATGTTATTATCAGTGATACCACACCACTAGGTGGCTTTCACAAAAAAGAGCACGTTGCCTCTAAGTTCAAGGCTGATGAAAGACTGATGAATCACACTCATTTACAGCAACACTAGGCCTGGGCCGAGGAGCGCTGAGAAGCCCCTTTGGAAAGCTACTCAGTGACATTTCAGGCTGCCCAGAAAAGAGACCACAGGAAGGAAATTCCAGCATGTGGTGGCTTTTACTTTCTTTGTTTAATGTAATGTTTTGCTAGGCCATGCTTACAGATGCAGGAGAGGGCTGGGGGCTACATTTGGTCTAGCTCTTGTAGTTTCTTTTCTCCACAAAGCAGGATAGAACAAAAGATCTTTATTACAACCATGTTAACATATTCCTCCTTTTATCCAAGATAAAAAGAAAATGAATTTGACTTTCCTCTTTAAACAATGCTATGTGTTAAATTGTATGATCCTCACAAAGCACTGTTAACAGAATGGGACACTCTGGCCATGAGCCTATGGTCACAATAACAAGTGTCAGATAGAAGGGTATTAAATCCCCAAGCACTGGGCTGTGGAGCAGTGGAACTGGAAAGATGAAAGTGATGAAACTTTTTGGGATGAAGTGGAGTGTTTTTTGTGATCCTCCGTATCAGTACCTGACCTTACTAAAGCGGTGTTATGACTGAAAGCAATCAATCCTCACTGGAATGTTCCAATGTCTAGCGTAAAAAAGTCTTTTCAGAGTAGATGATGTTACAGCAGCAAAAATGTCGACAAACTCTCCATTAATATTCTTGATATTAATTTGTAGAAACCGGCAGGTCTCTACAGACCTTTGGACACGTAACATGCATTATGCTTTCAGAACGCAAGAATCTACAGAACCATGCATGCCTTACTTTTCCTTTGACCCTCTACGGCACAAGTTTTGGTGGTGTCGATGCAGGGCATCTCTGCGCAGTTCTCCAGCCGGCCACTCTGGCCACAGGTGCACACTTCGTAACAGCCTACTTGGCCACTGCGCATAGGTACCTGGATCCGAGCTTCCATGTGCACGAGGAACTCAGAAGCTTCACCCAGTTTGCAGCCTGTCACCAGAGAGATTACCCTTTAAAACATATTACTTTGAAGGAACAGTTTAATTTTATTATTTGCACAATTTATCTATAGTGAAAATGCAGAACTGGTTGAGGCATTTGGCTTCTGAAGTTTGCTTCTTTAGTTAACCGCCTGAGCTATGAGTCTAAGGGAACAAGCGAAAAAGACCTTAATGTCACTTTAGCATTGTGCAGGTGAGCTTCACACACATCAAATAGATTATAGAGTTTTCTAAAACTTTATATCTAAAATAGCTACAAAGCACACTTCAAATGGTTTGTCAATGTAGATTACGGAAGCTGAAATGGAAAGAAACCTTTTTTGTCTTTTCAACGAAAATGTTTATAGATTCTCAAAGTGTTGCAATGGTTCAATGTATGTTCCAATGTATGTTCCATTGTGTGTTCCAATGTATGTTGGAAACATTTTGTCCTGGACAAATAATCCATTCATGTATAGATCTTGTGTCAAATGATAGATGCCCCTCACATGCCTCATACAACAAACATAAACAGTGTAAAGAGGCGCAGTTGCAGACTGAGATGTGAGTGACTTAAACAGGAATGCTGCCACTCTTTAGCGAATACAGGGAGATGTGTCTAGAAAAGGCTACAGCCTTTCTTAATGTTTAAACATTGGATGACAGAGGAACATGATCTCCTGTGAAATGGTTCAAATATAAAAATAAATACCATAACAAATAACAAACAAAACTTCTTTATCAGTGGGTTATGGGGAGAGTAGGAACACCATAGGCACACAAGTTATGGCACACATGAAACTGAAGATGTAAACGTCAAATATTTGTAAAAAGCCAAAAATGGATGTGACAATGTTGTGTTGTATGAAATTAAAGTTAATATGCACAGCACTTGTAATACAAAAAGGCAGTTTGATACAAACTGCAACAATTGCAAAATGTTTGCAAAAAAATTGTAATTTGTGCAAAAAGTCACTATAGCTAGCAACATACTGTTATCCACAAAAATGGTCAAATGTATAGACAAAATGCAGACTTGAAGAACAGCTTCAACTGCTTTTAACTATATAACATACTTTTTCCCCAAGGTGCATGTCTCCTCTCTGGTGTCCACAGTTTAGTATTTCACGTACTTAAAACTGCTTTACTAAACCTGACAATTAACTAAAAAGTTAAATTAGGTGAATTTGAGCAGAAAAAAAATCACCAAACTGTGCTGGACTGGAGATCATTTGAAATTATTCAACAAGTCTAAATTTAAGCATGCAGTCTGCACAATGCTAAATGATGGGATATATGCTTGCCTGAAGCAAATTTCAAACACCAAACAAAAGGACATATTCACCGAAGTATTCCTAAAAAAAAACCTTATATATTTTTTAATTGCATAATTCTAACCCTGTAGCTGAAACATATGCTCCTCTGGAGGTGAAATAAAAGCAATGAAAAGTACCAGGCACACAAAAGTAAGGCAGGCAGTCTTGTCCTGGGTGACAGCCCTTCCTGTTCACTTCGCACAAATGGTTGCTGGGACATGGGTTGGGGTTACAGGGATGGATCACCTCCTCAATGATGTTCTCAAAGGGGCTTGGAGCTGCAGGAGCCAAAGAGATTCCACATACAGATTAGCTGAAAATGTTTCTTTCTAAATTTGAAGTTGAAGTTAAGGAACATGAGAGGCTCACTGAGGTATCTGTGTAGCGGAATGCATCGCTCTGGGTCATCAGTAGGAGACAGAAGATCACAGATTCGCTCAGGGGTCTGCCCATCTAGGAAGCGTGTGAAGTCCCCACAGTGGGTCAAGATGTCCACACAGTCTGACCTGAGGGCACGCAAACAGAAATGGGATACTAATGACATTTTCATCTCAAAGATACATCTTTTAACCTTGTGTAACCCATCATGAAGATCGATTGCAAGCCAATGGTTTTTGAGATGATCACATGTGTAAACATGGAAAACCTGAGATAAAAATGATCGTCATGTAAGATAACACAATAATATTAGATATAATTGATGGTTATCTTAAAACATCTAACATAAAGCCTCACGTCTATCTTAATCTGCACAGAACAGACGTGCACTGCTTCTCTGTGTGCTAACCAGTCTGGGTTTGAGACAGACACACCGGCACCCCCTTCACCTCTGTGTTCAAACATAGGAGATGAAAGTCTGCTTCCTGTCGACTGTGTACACTATAAAACGGCCTCATGCCTGGAAACGCATCGCAGCCCTTGAACCCCCTTTTTTCTGGCCTGTTTTCAGCTGTCGTGCAACATACGGTAATCCCAGCCTGACTCAACAAATCTGACATCCCGGGGTGTAATTTCCGCCCCTAGCCCCTTGTCTACCATTTTTTTTATTCACCCACACACACAGCTTTGTTTCTTTGCCCACTGTCTGGCAACTGGAACAACATAACTCAGCCATCTTCAAACACATTTGGCATTCAAAGAAACAAGTCAACTTACCAAGGACTAAAAACATGTCCCTATTCACTTTAAACCAGTTTAAACCAGTAAAGTTCTTACAGCAGTCATTACAGCAAAGCAGAAATGAGTCAGAAGTTCTGAGGATTAACATGTAAGATTTAGCACTTATTGGGTTGTTATTGTTGTTTTGCTATGCCTCATTACATTTAAAGGAGGAATGTGTGGGATCTAAGGGCCTCTGTTAGAAGAAATAGAATATCGTGGCTGTCCAAAGAAAAAGTTGTATTTCCATTTTTGCCCTTTCTACTTTTATGCAACAATTTAACATAGCGGCTGGTTTGTGTTACCTTGGGTAAAAAAACTCATGATGAATGAAACTACAGAAATGGCCCAAACTGGCTCAGAAAAAAACAGTCTGGTTCCATTGAATTACATTAAAATTAGGTGAGGTTTTCGCCCTCTCCTGTAAAGTAAAGCCATTTTGGAGATAACTTGTTTTTCTTTGAACAGCAACAATATAGTACAAAACTGTTTTCAGTAGTAAATGATTAATTACCTGTGACTATAAATAACACATATACACAGAGGCGCATCAATTCAAGCGGGGTCAGCCATGTAGAGTCGCAAAGGTTCTTACAGCAGCCCAAAGTGGACAAACCACTCACTGGCTGTAGAGGGTAGCTTTCGCTTTTTGCATTTTTACACTGAAGCAACAGCTTGATTTTGGTGATGCTACAGCACCAGTTGAAGATAAAAAAGAAGTAAAAATCATTTTTAATATGCACTATGATAGCACAGTTATCAGTACCTTCGTGCACAAAACATAATCTATGTACAATTATTATTTATTATCCTTATTAAAACTATGACACTAGGTGGCCTCTTAAATGGGGCATGAGTTATTATAATGCTTCACGGTGATAGAATGCAACCGTAGCACCATTTAGGGTAGAATGGGGAAATTTGAGCAAGAAGCTGGTGGAAATTTTAACACCATTGACATAAAAAATAGAAGGGACTAGGGATTAAAAGAGAAGTTTGAGAGACTAAATCAGCATATCTGGGGTAAATGAACATTAAAAAACATAATTAGACCTTCAAAACTGATTTACTACAGTGTAGTAATGATATAAGCATGCTAGGTAGGATGGATGTTGGAATAAATTGCTGACTTTTCACGGAATCTACAAATGAAAAATGAGTTATTTTAAAAATTATTATTGAACAAATATAAACCCATTTGCCAACATGATTTTGCAGCTATAATAAGAAAAAATTCCATAAAATAACTTTGCCAGTAGAACAGGACACTCTGGAGCAGCCACATATGCTTGTCAAGCTTTGACAAGAAGGGCATAAAATGCTTTCAGAAGAAATATTTAATGAGTAGGTGTCTACAACATATGAACCATCAGTGTTCAGACTTTTCATTTCCTACTGCTAACTGGGTCTCTGATTAAGCATGCACATCCCAGTCCACTGTTCTAATTGTTCTAACGAATAAGCAGAAGGTTGATGGTGGCAGTAAAAATTCCCCCAAGCCTGCGGGAGAAACAGCAAAAAGAGCTTATTATAATCTGGAAAGATTGTGTATATTGATATTGGCAACCCAACCGTAAAACGCCCTTGGGTGTGAGGCAGGTGCTCTATAAATTAGTGATGGGCAATAAACTGATATTTATGGTTACTGCAATAAATGACATCACATTATATCATAACATGCTTTTCTGAGCAAACTGCAACTACTTCAAGAATGCTGAGCTACATGCTTAATTATAATGAAAGCAAAAGAACCTTGTTTAGATTATGACAGTATGTTTTTGGAGCCCCTTTCACTGAATCCTGAAAATACACATGAACAGTGTTACAAGCAGGCCTTTTACAATTCAGTGTTTTGTAATCTCACAAAATCTACTGCATTTAAATATCGCTTCTGTCAGAGTAAAATCTCGTAACTTCATTTTGGTTGTTTTACGGTTCTTCACACAATGTTTACATTGCCTGCACGTTTCATGATGAATGGACCCACAGAAGGTATGAAATGACTTGAAATAAAATCTGCTTCCATTGGATGTGCTTTTTTTCACTGACAGCAGCAATATATTTTCCTTCTTGCCCCTTAATGTTTACTAGTTTATTTACATATATCAACCTTAGGAGCCTAGTAACAAAAACAATTTGTGAAATAAAAAAAATAAAAAAAGAGAAGTGGGAAAATGGTCATGTAAAAATGGCCTGGATGGCTGTTTTTCAAGTGGACGGCAGAAATAAATTGCTAAAATGAATGAGGCCAATTATTCTCTGAGTAGAGTTAAGCATCATTTTTTGCCATTTGAGCTGCAGGCAGAGGCATTTCATTTATCCATAAAGTGAAACGAACACTGCTGGTTCAGGGAATCGAACCAGCGACCCCCCAGTCACAAGGTTGGTTCCCTAAACTCCAGCTCACAACTGCCCCAGCACTACTAACTGCTTTGACGCATATTGTTTACAACAAAGATTTTTTTTTTGCTACAACTGCCACCCCTCTGATAGCTCAGATGTTTATTGTTGAGTTAGACTAAACAACTGTATTTATAACAAACATTGCTCAGTGCATCCTACACTAATGTTACAGGCCTATTGGCAAAAATATAATAATTTCTGTGCTCATTCTTCCTTAGTCTAAAATTTGAGTAATTTGCCATCAAAGAAAAACTGTAGATGTCCAAAAACTGAAATACACTGAAAAGTACAATGTAACAAAGCATAGCCGCTTCCAGGGAAAAGCCTTCAATAAAACTTAGCAAGAGTAGAGAATACGTGACTGTCCACAACATCCTGAATAAATTGTTATGTGCCTATTCCAAGCATGCACACGGCGAGGGGCATGCTGCGACAAGACGCATGGAGAAGAGATGCTGATAGATGTGTATGAGGTCACGCCCTGTCATCACTCACTGGCACAGGCCTTTGTCCCAAGCTGCTAGAGTCAAGGTGTTTCTTGTCAAAGAGAACACAGACATAATTCCACAACATTCTCCAGAGGAGTTGCGTGAGCACGGCTAATCCTCACAATACTGGAGCGCCCACCGATCGCCAACCAGACAAGCTTTTGCTGGAAGTGTAAATACAGGTGCGATAAATGCAAACAGAACAGTGAGTGATGCGCTTGTGTGTGAAGGAAACTGTCAGGTGGAATATCTCTCCGCAGCACGCATCAGCCAAGGTGGCAGCTGTCAGCTTCTAAATGCATTTCTGTTCCACAATGATTTTAATTTCCTGATGGTATGCTGAACTGTTAACAGCAAAGCAACTCAGATCAAACAACCTCTAAGCCTAAAAGATTAACCGGGGAATGACTCACTCACGCCTGATGCTCAAACAACCAAACCACAACACTATCAGTCGCGCCATGTGGAGACAGCCTGGTTACCAAATCATACGTAGTGAGTTATTACAGAACATATGGAAACCTTGCCGTTTTCATTTCATAAAAACCTGGATGAACTAATCCTGTTCCTGTGAAAACAATGCACAGCAATAACCCCCAACACTCAAGTTATGGCCACTGATAACAAAAGCATTTTGTCATTTTCTAATAAACTATTTCTCCCTGTCAGGTCATTGAAATAGGCTGTGCATTTCTGTGCAAAAATTTGAAAACTGCAGGAGGAGATATTGTATTATGATTTGATTTTGATTAAAAGCTATTGCTGTGCATGTGATCTTGTTTGGCACAATCATCACTTACATCTTGTTTGACAGCATAACAGCCACAAAACAAAAGGAAAAGCTGAGCAACAATTATTCCCCCAGAGAGAATATAAATCATAAATGCCATAATGTTTCATATAGGACAAATAATGTAGTAATATCTTTTTTTATTCTAGTTTTCATTACTTTCAATCTGTTTTATTATTATTTTAAAACAAGCTAGCACCAGACAGACACAGTATTTCGTCTGCAATTGTAAGGTTTTTAAAAGCCGTAAGCTCTAAACAGTATGTGTTGGGGGATATAGGTCTCAGGTTGGCTGGCTGCTAACTCACTTGACATGGTAGCTGATGGTAGCTTCAGTGCAATTCTTCTTCTGGAAATGTTGTTGTCTAGTTTGAGTTTTACAAATACTTTACGACCCATTGTAAAGTTTTTAGAGGTATTTTGTCCATAGGTACAATTGCAAGGTAATAGAGAACAGATTAGGTGAATCAGTATGCTGGAAGGAACTCCCATATGCTCTTGTTATGAATACTAAAGACAGAAGTTTGCTGGCTAAACACTGACCTTTTCTTTGAATTTGTATACCTGCTTGTTTCCCTAATAAACAGCATCTTTTCTTAATGAAATGTGTACTCACACTAAATCTCCCTGACCTCACCATGGCTACAGCCAAAATAAAACACTAAGCTTAAGAACACACCGCTGCAGAGCTGAAAATGATAAAATACGCACTTGCAGATGACGCTGCCTCTTGATTTGCTGTAGCAGGGTTTGATCTGCAGAACACAGGCCACAGCCTTCCACATCTCCGGCCGACACTTTCTGATATCCAGAACAGGAATGTTCATCAGAGGCATTCGGATGGTTCCATTGGACCACAGTTTGATGTCATTCAGGGCGCCCTGGTCTGACTGGATGTTGCAGCTCCGGAAGAGCTCAGTAGGCCTGAAGATATAGGAATATAATTCCAGACAGGAACATTGATGGAATGTGTTAAAAACATTTTATGATTTTAATTGGCACATTTTTTTCCACAAACAATCACAGCAATTTAATAGAAAACAGATGAGGGCTGACGTCATAATAAGGAGATAAAATGTGTGGGCTTTGGCACTATTCTCAAGCAAAAACAAAATTTTGTCCCAAACCCTTACAATTATAGGATAGTTTTAAGAAACCCACTTAGTCTTTTATAAAATTCTGGGCAAAACTCACCCTTCGTTTATTTAATTTCCAGTCAAAACAACCATTAAGTAGTTAAGTTGTTGCATTTTCTGCTTCTCACGATCCGTGTCGCAGCCCCATTTTATATTACTTTTGCCTCACCCCATTTCTAGGGGTCTTTTAATGAGAGTTTTATATCTAACCTCCTCATATAAACCTGAAAAATGCAACTTCTTGCAGCATTTTGCCTGCTAACTCAAATCAATGTATTTTGCATTGCATGTTAGGCTTTTAGGGGGAAGACTTATTTGTGTTAAAACATTTTTGAAAAGCTAGGCGTCCACATATTTTTGACAGGCAGTGTAATTCAAAGCATGTTTGTAAACCATTGCTTTCTATCTTCAGCATATGGACGCTGCTGATATTCCACTCCAGACGGCCACTGTTTACTGGCACTCATCGGGGCTGGAACATGCCCCCAGACCGCACAACACTCCACGCTGGTGAAAGGAGACTTCCGGAGGAAACCTGCAGCAGAGGGAGCCTCCTTTTCTTTAATGATTCACCACAGCAGGCTCTTTTCATGTAGGCAATGGAGGGCTAGGCTGGTGCCGCTGTGGACTGATCTTCTAGATTGAGGTTTTTGAGTGCGGTCGGAGGCTAACCCCTGGTCAAAGAATGGTTTGTTTACTATGTTTCTTGACCCCACAACGTTTTTTCTTTAACCACTGAAGGGTGGGGCACAAACTCATTATGGTGAGAGAATGCAAGAAAATGACACCGTGGTTGGGAGTTCCCCAGAGAAAGGCTCTAATTCCTTCCAAAATGGTTCCCTTACTGTCATTTTTGTTCCAAAAGCAGATAAAAGCCTTATCAAACTTCAAAGTGTAAACAGTTTGCACTGAACTTACAAAATCTATAAAATGAAGGACAATTCTGCAATAAAACATTACGATCAGTCACTAAAATGACCACAAATTATCATCACATTATCCCCCACCCTTTTGCATCTAAATTTCCGGCTGAGTCTATTTCCTGATGTTATGGATTGTGCCAGAGTGGCATCCTCATACAGTGCTAGAGGAGATGTATATCCTAGTGGGTGGCATTTGCATGCTTTTTCCCCTCCATCATTAAACGGTCAGGGTGGGTTTATTGGTGCTGTGGTGCAATCCGCAGGGTGGCCCAAACAGCATACAGCACTGCGGGTGTCCCTAACACTCCACACCACATTTGTCCCCAACACTTTGTGCTCTGTTTGTGTTCTGCACCAGCGCCAAGTCACCCGCAGAGCAGGGCGCAACAGCTTTTGAAATCTGCAGGGGTGCCCACCACTGCAGTCTTCCCTAAGAATCCTTCAAAGGAAATCAAAGCCAGGGTTTGTTTGCCTGACCTTTCAATCCCGCCATAGAGGCAAGGGTGCCATCATCTAAGTGGAGATTCATCCTCCTCGTCCAGTCCAAACAATACTCAGAATACCTCATAATGCATCAAATTCCTCCTCCGTTACTAAACATGATATCTCAGCAACTTAATGTGATGCGCCTCCATGGGTAGCACTATCCACATGTTATTAAACATGTCATAGCATGCATTTTTCAGCCTTTCAAATTGCTCTTTGACCTCTACATATATGGTATGTCACTTTAGTCTGGGTAAAAAAAAATGGACAGATGGGAATTACACCCTATGGCTTGGCCCCAGAATAAAACAAGCTAGTTTTGCCTTGTATGGTGCCCTCATGAATATTTTGATAAGCTCTGCTCTGACTGAGACACAGACATAAGATATAAAATAAAAAATAAACAGTAAAAAGGAAACTTTTAGCAGGGTCACTGTGGGTGGAGCCAGGACTGTTATGTAATAGTGTAACAGTGTAGGATTTTGAAAACAGCTCTTCCAAATGTGTGATTTGTATTTAAATGAAGAGACAACAGCATTAAGGTTCACAGTATATGATTTGTCTGTACTGTTTTCTGTACTGGTTTCCATTCAAAGACCCCTTTAATCATCATATTTCCAGTAAGTGTGCTTATGAAAAGTAACACTATATACACTATATTTAAAAAAAGAAATTTGGGAGAAAAATTGATTGTAAGGTATTATGTTATACAGTACTGTGGAAAAACTCTTTGGTATCTAAGCACATTGTTTAAAACTGGACTAAACTTGACAAAGTTTTGTGTAGTAATGCACATTGTATTGTATAATAAATAACATAGTCATGTGTGATCCATGGAGTGCTGGATCAAACTGTACTTAGGTCTAAAGTAAACACCGTAAAATGGTTAGTGTGTTTTACTTAGTTTCTCCTTTGCACACTTATTCTGTATCTCTGAGCATGAGAATCCATCACTACTAGCCACGAAAGATCACTATGTCACAGACAATATGGCCTCATAAATGGCCTTGAGTGCTCCTCTTTCACCCAGCTACATGTGAAGAAAGTCTGACACAACATTTCATCCTTAAACCATGATTATAAAGACATAGCTGCAACTTCATTGTCATTGTTTTACATGGTTGACCTCAAACTGTTGGACAGACCCACTGGGAATGGTGTGCTTGGTGAAAGGGAGTGCATGTGAACCCACAAACGATTTAGCATGGGTGGAATATAGCTGCTCTATGCCTTACCGACCCTAAAGCAATGCTGAACCACTCCTACCATAATAAATCAAACCAGACTTGCTTACTTTATTACTATTTTGAAACAAAGAGCAAAATTTGGCTGGCAACAGACAGGCCATGGAATGCCAGGCAAATGGCTAAGCACATTTATCGGTCTGTGGAACATGACATTCTTAAATATACGGTCACACTACATATTTGAACTTTACCTCTGCACCATTGTCATTAGACAATGGTGTAATGCATATTTTCTAAATATAGTGTATATAGACAATTAACAGGTCAGCCAGTACACTTAGACACTGGCTATTGCATAATAATGTCTGACCAATACAATCATATGCAAATGACGAGTTCTGAAGATTTTCTAAGTGAAAGTAAGTCAACACATTCCCCGGAGAGAAAACATATAACTATATAATTTTCTGCTAATTTTATCAACCAGTTTGTATGTACTTTCTAGCAAACTACCGTACAACTACCATAAAAAAATAAACACAGTAAATAAAATGTGCTTAACTTTCGTACACTTTATGTTTTATTTCATGTAGAAGTGTGTTCTCATGCAGAAGTGTGTTCTCTGTGCAGAATGTTTTAACATAGGTATTTTTCACAGAGGCATTTTGCATATAACTGTTCCATATAACTATAAACCCTGAATGTGTCAAAAGTCATACATGTAAGCATCCAAATCATTTAAATGTGTGGAAAGAGCCACATTGAATTCATGTCACACATTGAACATAGACATTTTTACCAGAAGCATTTTACATATAAGTGTTTTGTATATAATAGCCAAAGGGTTATACGTAAGATACATTAGTCACAATATTGTGTCTGGGCTTTACTTCTGCAGCGCAGTGGCTGAATGGCAGCTGTTTATCATTTTTGGTATGAAAGTTAGTTGAAAGTATAAACCACATAACAATGCAGTGCTGTGGCTACACTATGTTCCACCATACTGACAGCTCTGTTCTGTTACCTGTTATTGAAATTGGTGCAGTAGGTGAGATCCTTGCAGCCCAGCTGGCATGGTTCCCTTACATCTGCCAAACAGGTGATGAGGTCAGTCTCAACGTGGTTGTACTCACACAGCTGGTCAAACTCCTGCCATGTCTGAGTGCCCCAGTTAGTGCTGATCTCCTGGCACATGTCCCTGGAGGAGAGAGAGTAAATGAACTGCCTTGCAATACACAGAAGTATGTAAAAGAGCTCCTTCTGATTGGCTGCTCTATAAAATGCATCATTTAGAATTCAGTAATGACTCAATTACTCCTTATAATATCATTATGAATGGGCAGGGCTGAACTGCCACAGGCCTGATAGATGTATATATACAAATGCATTGTTTTTTCAAAAAACAGTACATTCAAAATGGGCTGTATTTGTGCCCTCAATCCCATATTAGGATCAAATGGACTGTGAATTAAATGACACATTTTAAATATTTAACAGTGGTTACATAATACAATAAATATGATTTTCCAAGATACAGGCCCATAATAATAATATGATTATTCTTAAATAACATGCTATCACATTTCTGCAAATGTACAGACTTTTATTTGCTTATAAATAAACTGTATCACCTAAACAAATCCAGGATTTTAAGCAAGCTAATACATGCTTAGCAATATGCTTCAACATTTTAGTCACCTTTTATTATAAATTTGATGAAATAAATAATAACCCTGAATGTGTTGAAAGTCACACATGCAAGCAGCCAAAGTGTCCAAATTTGTAAAACGAGCCTAGGACATTAAATTCATTAATACAGTGTTCATCACATCGATCAAAATTATGAAAAGGTTTTGTCGTAGGTAACCCAATGAAATATGCTTGCTTTAGTTGTCTGTTGATCGCTGACAGTGAATCACCTACTTTTTCCCAGAAGCCACTCTTTTTTCATTTCATGTCCTGCCCTGGCTTTGCAGCCAGAATAGCTAAAAGATTCACTTGTTTCTCCCAAACTTCAAGAGCCCCTACCGGCACTAAGTGACTGTGAACTGACCTGCACAGCGACGTATTAGCTTTGGAGCAGCAGTGGAGCTTGGCGCAGTCCATCTTGGCTGAAGGTAAGGTTTCTGGTTTGCTTTTGGTGGGAAGGTGAACACTACCCAGGAAGCACTGCCACAGGGGGTCCTGAGGGAGGGGTTGACTGCCACACTCAGCAATGAGTCCCTCCATTATCTCGTTCTCTGTGGTCATGGTGCGCAGGATGCGTTTACATGCGGTCTGACAATGCGCCTCCTCTGCACGGTCACAACAGTACAGACCTAAAGCAGCACATGCAGATATAGTTAGAAAAAAGAACACCAGAAATGCCTAGAACTCTACTGGTACAGAGCAGGGCTTCCCGTTTTCCATACGGGAGTTACCCTGGACAGACACACTTTACTGCTTTTTTCTGCTTTCGGGTCTTGGCCCACTTCCAAGTAAGTTGTTCAATTTGCTGCCCCTTTACAATGATCCAAACAAGGGGTATACTGATGTGCCGTACCTGTTTTTAACATTCTACCCTTTCCAGACCTACATGTCATTGTGCTAATAACGGGTAATGAGGAAAACACTTATAAACTGGAAAATGACTCTTTCAGTGTTACGTTGTCACAGAGATATACTAAGACTAGTACTGAATTCCATGTATGGTTCCACTCAGGACCAAGTAGGTTTAAATTAAGAGTAATAGCAGTATGGTATTAAAGGAGGAGGTATGCTCACTGTCGATGGGACTCCTGGTTGGATAAGATTTGGTGTAGTTAGCCACACAGCTGATAAGCTGTGGGCTGATGTCCTTGCAGTACTGCTTGACGGCGTTGATTTGAGAGACAGTGGGTGAGGAGTCCGTGCGGAAGATGGCCTGGCAGTATTCACGGCAGGTTGTGTGTCTCCCTACATAGCTGCAGCAAACGGAGCCCACTTGGAGAATGCAGAAACAAAGCAGAGACCATTGAGTTCTTGTAATTCTCAAAGACACATGGGGCTGTGATTATATACAAACAAAGTAAATTAATCAGGGATGTAATAGACTGGCAAATATTTCTTTTTTCTAAAGAAAAGCAGAACAGTATTTTTTTTTAACTCCAAACATAGTGTAGTAAACTGCTGGATCTCATGTTCACTGTTATTAGGTCACATATCCTCACTTTAAATTTACTGAGACACCACAGAATAACATAAGGCAAAATTAAAATGTCAGTTCATGGTTTGAAAAATGTATATTAATTGTGCTAATTTAAGGTAGAGCATATATGAAATTCTCCTAACAATCTCTCTATTGAGCTACTGACGCAACCATTTTATGCATCTTTTGTCTCAGTGTTCTTTTGTTTAATGTCTTTTTAAAGTTCATTGTTGTTCAGTAATATACTTTGCATGTGTTAACCCTGCACCCTCAATTATTAATCAAATAATTATAAGATTTCCTCATTAATAATTTAACAACACTACTCAAATGCTTTGCAGAAACATGTCTACAAAAAAACATGTGGCATATGGCAAAAGAAACAGGCCTGTTGTGTGCCCCTTGGGTCACTTGAACTGCAGGTTATGTGTCACTATACACAGGGCCATGTGTCTGTCTGTCCGAAGTCTGGACAGGAAATTCATACCGTGACTGACAGTGTCCACAGGGCAGCACTCTCACATATGAACACAAATAAGCATTTCATTCACTGGTCAGCTCAACGGCAGGCAAAATTTCAGCAAGATGGGGGTCATGAACCTGCCTCGCAGGCATGTAAACATGACTTTCCAAGCAGAATGTCTCTTTTCTTTTTCACATGTACTAATACTGACCTCGTTTCGCCTTTTTTGAGGCATGGATTCCACAAGATGTTGGAAACATTTTTTTGAGATTTTGGTCATGCTGACATGATTGCAACTGGCATTTTCGGCAGATTTTTTAGGTGCACCTTCATGCTGCCAATGTCCAGATTTACCATATCCTAACATTTGGTTCTATTGGATTCTGATCCAGTGACTGGGAAGGCCATAGAAGAAAATTAAACTCACATGGTTAACAACTTGGTGTGGCAAACATATTCAAATAGGTTGTGGTATTCAAGCAATGATTGGTATTAACAGGCCCAAAGGGTGCGAGGAAAACATTCTACAAGCCATTGCACCACCTCCACCAGCCTCAGGGCAGGTTCAGTCCAAGGATTCATGCTCTTGGTGCCAAAACCTGATCCTACTCTAAGTGTCCCTCAGCACAAACTGAGATCCCACAGACCAACATTCTTCCATCTCACTTCAACTGTCAAGTCTTAGTGAGCCTGTGTCCACAAAAGAAAAGCTTTCTGTTCTTGCTTGAAAGAACTGCAACCCAATGTCTTCAGATGTTGCAGCCTATCTGACTCAAGGTTGTACGTTCTGATTTGCTGTTTTTGCTCGCTGCAATTGTACAGTGGTTAAGGTGAGTTATCATAGTTTTTCTGTCAGGTCAAACCTGTCTAATCATTGACCTCTTTCATCAACAATACATTTGCAGAGCACTAGCTGATGGGAAGCTCTATCTTTATTGCACCAGTCAGAGTAAGCTCTGTTGTGGATGGACAGTTAATAAATTCTTAAACCAGTTCTCTGGCTACAACATTCATTTCCTGGTCAAAATCACAGAGATCACCTGTTTTTCACATGCTTTACCCAGAAGTACACCTGACTGATAACGATAGTGGTGCCAGCATTTGATAGTGATGCTTTTGTCTGTGGTGTTTCTGTGTTTTTTTTAACGGGCTTACTTTCATTTTTGGTGATACAGTTGTAGAGCGGTTTCTGCAGGAGAAGAAAGGAAAGCATGTTAAATACAGATAGCCAAATACAGACAACTATGCTGACTGTAAAAAGAATTCCTTTACATGTTTCTTCAAACAGCACCTCCCTTACTACTTCTTAAGACATGTCAACCTCCCCTTGCATTATTCTGTATAGATGTATAACAATTAAACTTCTTAAAATCACAGACTCAATTATTCTTAAGTCATAGAAGTGCGTAATAAAAGTTTGGCCCAGTTCTCACTGGTTTACAGCATTAAATCAGTGCTCTTTCTTTATGCTCCAGGCAATAGTTGGCTAATAGAAGAACAGCAACTGTAAGATTCTTCTTCCTAGTAGCTGTCTTCAAGTACTGTACCATGATCACTCTGGCCTTACAGCATGTGTGCCCTGCCTGCTCGTCAGCACCTTACTTTGAAATCCCCTCCGAGTGAAAAATCTTGAGATTCCTGTCAGAGCTTCATAAAGGTTAGCCAACATTGTTGCGTGCTTTGGCTCGGACTGAGACTCCTCGTAAAGTGGAGGGCGCAAGATGAAAGCAGCCCAGGCCTTAAAGCTGGGGGGAGTCCGCTCCAAACCAAACATTATGCCTGCTGGTTTGTTTGTTTGTTTGGACGAAGGAGATTAAAGGCGGGGGGAGAGAAGGGAAAAAAAGTTAAGCACACAACGGCACTAGGCTGCGTGCTAGGTTGGGTACTTTGATGAAAAATATTAAGACTTCCTTTATTTTATTTATGTTTACTTAACATTTTTTGCCTACACAATAAAATCCCAGCTATATTGGAACATGATTTGTATATGTCATACCCAGTCAGAACACGGATATTACTTTCTCCAGAATTCAGCTAACAGGAAATTACCTCACAAGGAGAGCAACAAGTCATGCTTTTGTATTGCTTGACACAGCAATAAAGGCAAATATTACATTTCGGATACTGCTGTAATAACCCCTCACATTGGGGTTGACAGATGTGTCTTCTTTACGGTCAGTAGTGATACCAATTATTGGTCATCAGAAAAACTGATATTCACTCACTATAAATTTGATGTTTGTGGTATGAAAATGTTGTGGTACATGAATATTAGAACATTACTATGAATTAAATGCTTTGAGCTCCTAACAACATTTAATATTGATTTTAGTAAGAAAAATGGGGGTTTGAAAACTTGAAATAAAACATAAACAAATGTATTAAAATTGTATTACTTTATACAAAACGAATACATAACAAGATCACTAACAATATTAGAAGTGCACACACAGAGTGGAGTCTGCCTTTTTAGGACAAAGCTGCAAGCAAGAAAGCCTAGACACTTAGATATAGACTAAACACTGTACAAAGCCTAAATACAGACCAGAAAAATAAATAAAATAAATCTTGATTAAAGCCTACACTACAACACATAGAGTGGTAAAAATATTACACTAAACACCTGACCAGTCATGTGGTAAAAACTGTCCTACTTTGTAAAAACCTAACATGTATAATGATCAGTAGTTTGATGTGTTGAAGGTTTAAGATGTAGTCTGTGGTGCCTGGATTGAGGGAAACAACCCCATTAGTCTAGGTGGAAGAAGCAGGCTTCGGCTGTCTGATACAGCAAGCAATTGTCATCTTTATGCAGGGTTCGAAGAGCATACATGAGTCACACCAAAAAAAGCACACTAGATTGGAGTTACTAAACACATGGTCCAATTTTACAGAAGTGCTTGTTAGTTGCACACATTCCAATAAACAATGCAGACGGGACATTGGGCCAGACTCCAGAAGTTTTTTATCATGGTAGCATCAAATATGTACATACATATCAAAAATTTTATCTGCAGTAAAGCAAGTTTAAGTGCCAATTCAGACAATCTAAAAAACGCTCAGTATCGGCTCTGATGTATAGCTGAACCCTACCTTCAAGTCAACAAAAGAAATATAACATCAGTAACAGTCACGAACACTGTGAGCTGATCATTTGATACGAGCTTAGTGTAGGGTTTTTATCTTAATCTCAAAATCAACATAAAAATAAACATATACCGACAAAGCTATAATAGAACTAGAAGCGTTCTGTGTTTATCAGAAGCGAGTCTGCTCATGCTTTGACCTAGAAAGGCTTTTTTGTAACTGTATATGCATCAAAGTATGAATCTGAGCCATAAAATATCTGATTTACTTTGAAATATTTACCGCCCCCCTTCTATCTCTATTATAGGTTAGTGTCTGTTACACTTGCTGGTATATACTGCTATAATGAAAGCTCCCACTTTCTGCTTATGGCTGTGCATTACTACAAATTACTTTGATTGAGCCTTGCAAAGACTGAGGTTTTCATTCTTCCTGTAATTCTGTATGATGTGGTGTTCCACAAACTCACCTCTGTGTCTTTTTTGCATACTTTTATGATATCGTTTCTAGAAGATGCCTGGAAAAACGAGACAAAAATATATTTATATGCCAGAGATGTTTTATAATGGCAATAGACAAAACTGCAGAGAAACACAACAGATGATATAAATACAACAGTCTATTTACAGAACATTATATAATGTACATGTTTTTTTTTTGCATAAATCATACTAATTAAAATGAAAAGCTTATTGTTGGAAAGTGAGTATTTTAAAAACTGTACTAATTTTTTATTTTCATTTCAGGAAATTACTTTGGAGTTACTGAGAAATCAAATACAGCGTTTTACCTGCATTGACTTGCCAGTGCAGAAACCACTACTTTTCCTCATTAAATTTACTGTGAAGTGTAATATTTTGACACTTTGCTGTATGCTTGCAGCATATATTATATTTTTAAAAACTCTGTATTCTGCAATATGTCTAAAACATTTTTAAAAAAGTGTTTGTCATTTTAGTTTTTCAGTTAGAAACAGTAAGTCAGCATAATTTCAGGAAAGACCTATTTACCTGTTTGCATTCCCTGCGGCACTCTGCCGAGATGGCCAGCTCGCAGCAGCCCAATCCAACCCATCCATCAGATTTCCTCGATGCTCCTAAAAACAATCAAGGATACATACTCAGAAAGCCGGCAGAACTGACTCGTCTGTCTTTCATCTAGAATCCATCCAGATCCATTCAAACAGCACGCTGCAGGATTTCGTGGAGTGCAATAATACATGCACATTACTTATGGACCTCAGCAGCACCATCATCACCAAACCATCAATCTCAACAAACATTTTACCCAACATGTTTTTAATATACTGGGTTCAGTTCTGACTCCTTTCATGGTGAACCTCAAAGATCTGGACCAGTACTTTAACGGGCATTGTTAGATGAGGGTTGATGGATATGAGCTATGATATTTTTGCATCTGGGAGGCATTAGGTCCTCAGACAGTCTTAAGCCTCTCTTATTCTTTTAAGACTAGTACACAGGCGGAAACACAGGTGGGCTTAGCTAACACCCCTACATATCCCTGTGAGGAGCTGTGGCTGTATATCTTACCAGGTAATGTAGAATTGATACAGATCCAAAGCTCGTTCTGTGAAAAAACAAGAGCAAGGTCTTATAAGGTATCAGAGACACGCATTAAAGACAATACGTTTGCAGAAGCTTGAAGCTAAAAGTCCTGGTCTCATTTTGTGGTCAGTGGTAATTCTCAGTAACAGCTTCTTGACAGTTAGGTATTCTTCCAGACCCATGGTGAAAGCTTTAAATACTGTTAATGTGATGGTGACAGTTTTAATGGTCTACCAGGTGCAGAATTATTAATAGTCCAATTTTTTCTTTATCTTTTTATATTTTTTAACTACAGTTTTGAACACTGCCGTTTCTGTCACAGTTTTTTTTTGTCTTTGCAGATGGATTGCCCTGCATCTTTATATCCTAAAATACTTAGGCTAGTAAATTAATACTGGACAGTCCTGTAGATATATAGACAAAATCTGGGAGTTACATCAGCCTTGTTTATATGAGAGTATTAACTGGAGTATTTTATGCTTAACTACATACAGCTCTTAAGTATTTTCATCTGCAGATGATCTGTTATTATCTGCATACTGATGTCCTCATAGTAATGAACTCAGTAAACTGTTTAAACTTAAACACCTTGAATGGATGTCATGTAGACGTTAATGAACTTCCAGTCACTGACTTAATTCACATTCACATTCATTTTAGAAATCGTCGCTGTCCGATGAAAAACACGTAGCTCCATTTTTTGTCGATTTTTACTTTTATGTATCATTTGATCACATGAGCTGTTTACACTGTTTGTGAATTTCATGATGATTGGCCCAACAGAAAGGACCCAAAAATTGCTTGGAAGAAGGTTCCATTGATTTAGATCAGAATTAAATTGAGTTTTGGCCTCTTGGAGATACTTGTTTTTCTTTGGACAGCAACAATATGCTTAACATTAGCCACATGGGTTTAATAAGCTAATCTGTGTATCATCTGACGATTATACTCACTTTATTCCTTCATTCATAACTCTCATACATCTCTACATTTGAGCCTTGATTCCTCTTAAGGCTTTTCTTGCCACTACTGGCTTGGCTTGCTTCTTTAGGGCTTGGACCTGAATTTCTGTAAAGCTGCTTTGTGACAACACCCTTTGTAAAAACAGCTATACCTAATAAAGTTGAATTGAAACTGAATTGAATTGAACTTTGGCAGCAGCATCGTTCTTTCTTTTTTTAGCTGGGCTCCAGAGAGACTCTCAGCGTGTCTTGAGCGTAATTAAAAATATATTAATCTGAGAAAATCAACAACATTATTAAAAGTCACAAAAAAGCATTGTGGCGGTGTTGAATTAGCCACTAAAGCTGTTCAGCAATAACAGTCACTCCTCTCCATATGACGCAGACTGACTTGCCGAGAAAGCCCATTCTAGCAAAGCCACGGGCTTTGACAAGATAATCAACCGAATAAACAGGATATTGTTTGAGGTTTGTGCTGTACGTCACTGTGAATACTCCTTCGTGTTCTCTGGCTGCGGAATAAAGGAGCTCCTGTCAAAAACCATCACCATCATTTGTGAAAGGCAGAAGTTAGAAAAACAAGATTCAAAGCATACATAGGGTCCATAAAGAACACTTCAGAACGTTCCAAATTCAGAGTACGGTCTTTGATGTCTTGCAAGCACAATCGCATTTAGGCACCTCCTCATCAATGGGTGGCCCTTTAGATCACATGTAACTATAAGGGATGCTAAAAGAGATTTTGAGCTCTCTGCAAAACCACTTCCAAAATCCATTTGAATCCATTTGGGCAAATTAGTGCGGGACACATGTCCAAATAAAATAAAGCTTTCCACTCGCCGGCTAATTAGAGGCTGACTGTAATTTCACGTTGCTTATGCCGGCATTCCAGGTTTGTAATTAGGGATGATGGTGGAGGGCATGAGACTGTTTTCCAGCCCTCGTCTTTCATACTTTTAACCCTGACCAGGTGAGAGCCCAGCGTTCCAAAATCAAAGGGGTGTAAGGCAAGCATGAATGACCAATGTTTAAGACTTCCTGCTTCATTTAGGGCACAGCTTTCAACATCAACCATAAGTTAGAGCTCAGTCTGAAGTATAGGAGGTTATGCTTACCATAGACTCTGGACAGTAACTTGGTAGACGCTGGTAAAGGAATCTCAAATGGGATTCACTTCTAATACTTGTAAGCTGTGGGTAAAAAAAAAAAAAAAAAATGGTAAACACTACTTAAGCTGATTTCTTCATGCAATCATCAAGCAACAAATCAAGTTTACCTTTATCGGTGAATGTAAGTCAGTCAAGAGATGTTTGATTAGCTTTTCTAGTTTTGAACTGGAGCTAAAATGCCAAAGTAGTACAGTGACAGTGTACGCCTTAAAGTTAGCATTATGCATGCTTTAAAAGTCATGCTTACCTAGTTGTTGGGTAATCTTGTGTATCTGACACTGCATGACATACGTTATGTATAAATGCATGCAGTTTGCATGAGGCTAATTGGGTAGGTATAGACTTCCAATATTTGTTAGTGACATCAACCTCAAAGCTCAAGTTTAGAACAACAACAAACAAATACGGACAGCAAACATGCATTGACTGATCAACTACATTTGGAATAAAGGAAAAAAAAATATTTTGATTCCTGATGATTATCAATTTGTTAGGGACATGTAATCCCACAGTGCTTTTATAAATCATTTCAAATAATCCTTTTATCAATCTAAATGATCATATGTTGTGGATTGCCCTATGGTATGAATTATACCCAGAGGAAGCTACTATGAAAAAAAATTCCACAAAGTGCAATTTAGCAGACATTCAGAAGTAACTAGACAAGACAAAGACAAAGTGATTCCTGTTCTTGTGGGGACACGAAAGCAAAATATTGTTTATATTTTACACATTTTAACATTGGCCACAACTGTTTCTGAGCCTATCTCTAAAACCCTATCCAAATAGCATAATCTCGAACTTTTCCAGCAATATTAGGTCTGAGGCCTGAGAGTCTTGCCATATCTGTCTTGCTCAAATCAGATCAATTGGCAATGAATGTGAATCTGAACAGGGTTGTGTTATAACCATTCATTAATGTCACAAGGCTCTGGGAACATATTATCTGCCAACACATTCTGGTTTGGAAGAGAGAAGCAATTTCAGTTCTGTTGATTTATGTTTGTTTGAAGAACCACAGACTCAGGAACAACCGCCACAGGCAAGAGGGTGTCATAGTTGCTTTGAATTTGTTTATGCAGGGCTGGGTGCTGAGGATTACTCAGAGAAAATATACTGTATGAGAGATTAACTACCATTCAGACCTTTGGGACACACTGTCGGTTGTCTTTACCTTAACTCATGTCTGCCAAAACTCACTTGTGAGTCATCTTGTGCATTATGAGAAACTGTTTTATACTGAGTATATTACTATTCAATGGGATTAGCTGGACACAGGGAGGAGGTCGGACTAAAAGAATAAATGTTTTGATGCGAAATCACTATTTGAAAAGGTGCTGTATCAGAGCTATAATATTTATAATAGCCTACATTATTAACTATGCTGCCATATTTTAAATGTAAAGATTTTGCCTAATTAACACTAGGGCTGGTTGGTGACACACACATACACATACACATACACATACACATACACATACACACATACATACATACATACATACATACATACATACATACATACATACATACATACATACATACATACATACATACATACATACATACACACATACATACATACATATGATATAGGTTAATGGTTATGGCAATACTGCAAGCAAGGTGATATAGTGTGATACTATAAGCAAGTCTATATCTAATATAAGATAAAATAAGAAAAGATAATACTATGACAATTCTTTTAATTCAATGTAAAGAAATCAGTTTTAGTTTAAAAGCACACCACTGTATGCATAAGTAGCATTGCACCCTAATGTATGTTTATATTTTTAAGTATAGTGACTTATTGGGTTTTTTGCAGGTTTTTTTTGTTTCTTTAATCTGAATTTGAGTTTTATGTTGCATTTATGTCACAATGAGTGTCCACTCTGAGTATACTGACTGGTTGCAAAGCCGAATCCGAATACTGCCTGACGAATGTAGACCCGCAGTTTCCTGGTTACCTGATTACTCAAGTGCATGTAAATGTGGCGATCGAAATAAAACAGTATTTTCTGAGTTATTTCACGCTAAAAGATTAAGGTAAATACATTAAACTATTCCTTTGCAATTCACACAATAATAATCTATATTCTGTGACACTGCCTCTGTATAGACTAAATTTATACAATAAACACATTTTTGAGAAAACACTCAGGACTCCTTAAAAAGATACTTATTTGCCCAATTACTCAGGGATACCTGAAATGTGACTACTATGTATAAAAGTGATTATGGATTTTATATAAAACTAAAATTAAAGCTCATATTCTGCATGTTATTGTTTTATTTGCACTCTGTAAAGAGTCAAGTCACACTTTATTTTAGGAGTCCACTCTAGACTATCATCAGCATTAGGGTGTGGGCTTGATTTAGGTTCTAGGTTGAAGTTAAGGTTAGAGTTAGGGTTAGGTTTAAGATTAAGTCTACAAAGTCTTAGGAGAAATATTAAACTAAACTGCTTTAGGGAAAAGAAAAAATTGCGACCACACTCTACATGTGCAAACAATAACACCATTTCCATACAGTACTAAATTATGCACATTTGCTGACTAGCTCAAATGAAGTGAGGTGTCTGGTCTGGACTGATGTATGGTAATTTCATACAGTCTGGAAAAAACCCTCAGCGTATACTTAAAACAAGAGCAGCTGATGGGCAGTGATTTCTTGGCGGTTCATCAAAGGGAACCTGCTGCACGCTACAACAGAAAAGGACCAGAGGCTCTGCGAGCCAATGACCTATCCAGTCCATTTAGAAAAGTTTTTCTCCCTCTTTCTTTTGGAAGGCTAAATCAATGGCGGGTGCCAGGCAGCACATCTAAAGAGGGCCGTCCTCCTCCATTCAGAGGGCTGAAGGCCTCGTCTTATCAAAGCTCCAGGCTTCCATTAAGATGAAACAGCCTGGGGATTACAGCCGTGTGAGACGGCGACACAGCCTGGAAACGTCTCTCTCCCTTTCTCTCTCTCTCTCTCTTACTCTCCACGGAAACGCTGGTGCTACAGACCCACACTAACAAGGTGTCATTATTGTCGTAATCTCTCGTTTTCTGTCCCTGCCTGTCATGTTGTCGATCTCTCAGGCTCTGTGATTTTCCTCTGACTATTACCTTTCTGACCATTGCGCTGTATTTCCAGACCATGTATTCTTTATCATTCTACAGTGCTGTCTATATTTTCCACTTATGAACAAATCATATCGATTTATCACAAACCATGTTGAGCTATCGCTCTTTCTCTCTCTCTTGGCAGGTGCAACTGTGGGCACAAGAGGACTTGTCTAGGCCAGTCTGTTGTCACGACAGCCACTGTAGACTGAATGAACCTTCACTTGCGGAGTGTTTGTGGGTGGGGGGGTTGCTGCTGGCAGAAGGCTGAAGGTTAAAGTAACGCCACTGGCCGGCTGTTTCTGATTGCCCAAAAGAGCCTTTTCAGATGTCTCTTTCATGTCTTTGGGGGCTCAGAAGACAGACGTGAGTCTGCCTGGCCCCATCGCATTCTCGCCCCCTCCGCAGTAAATAAAAGTAAGCCAAAGAGCCCTCACCTGCTCCTCAGTAAAGCAGGAGGAGTGAGGGAAACTTCTATTCGTTCTTTCTCTCATCACCCAACTTCAAAGAAGGGGGGAAAAAAAGCTCGGCTCTTCTCATCCAAACAGTCTATATATTTCTAGCAGAGCTGACACTGAGCGCCTTGTTCGGCAAATAAGGTTTGCATTCTGTGTGCTGGCTAGTGCTCCTTTCTCTACTCACAACAAGTGATGGAGAGTGAAATACCCACATACCAAAAAATGTATTCATCCAGATTTGCCCGACAAAGAACTAAAGAAGCGCATGTCTCTCAAGATTGGCCAAGATCCTGAATTTCAGAGCTGGCAGAGTGAATAAAGAGAGTGGAAGATCTAAAATACAACTTTTATAATCATGGCTCACTTTTGGACAGCTAAGAAAAAGCTTTTGGATGCTGTCTTTGCATTTACACCACACCCAAAGCTGAGCTTCATTAAACAAAGAATGAATTAAAACTCAACAGGCCTCAGAATGTTATTAATAATGCAAAAGAAATTTGCAAAGTTAACTAGGGCTGGGCAATATGGCAAAGATATCCAAATAGACTGTTCTTGGAAAACAGACCATTCACCAATACACAAAACGCAACACAGTGTTTAGGGTTTTTCAGATTTGGTTGGTTGTAACTAGGGCTGGGCGATATGGCCTAAAAATAATATTGCGATATTTTTTGGCTATATCGCGATACACGATATATATCGCGATATTTTGAAATCTCCTCTAAAACACTCCATGAATGATTGATTTACCAATGTATACACACCAGTATGATTATAGTGCCTGCAACAGATGTATGTCTCCATAAAAATTTCTTTCTACATTTTGTATTACGCATTAGTGGTTTCTATTGGAGTATATTTTAAACTTAGGCAAAAAGACCCATTAAAAAGGGGTATCTAACACAGTGAAGTTAAATTCAACAAAACTATTTATTCAAAATCAGACAGTATGAACAGCTGTTGAATGAAAATAAATAATGGCTTAGGCCTACAAACTGTAGCCTAATTCTATAGTTCAATTTGAACAAAGATCCTTAACAATAACAGAACTCAACAAAATGTGCATTCATTCTACTACGACTGGGGCCATGTCTTTAGCGATGTAGGTGGTTACAGCAGCAGTGATTTCATTCCATCTTGAACTGGAATGTGATTGCTTTTTTTTTTTTGATGAACGAAGCAGCCAGTCATTTGCTTCTGGACTGGTTGCATTTGTGTTTTATTTGGTGTAGGTGGCGATGTGGACATGCGGAGTTTCAGGCATTCTTCGTTCTGTAATGGGTGGCCTTTCAAATGGTGAAACAGATTTGTGGTACTGCTACCTTTTGCAGCATATTTTACAGATAACGGTTGTTTGTTCCACATCATCTTGGTGAAACCCAAACCATCGCCAGACAATGGATCCAGTGCTGTTTTTCTTTGGAACCGATTCGTTCGCATCCATCTTCTGTTTCTTAGCGCCTAACGTCGCTAACTCGCTTCGTTATTAGTTCTCTCAGGACCTGCGCTGTTTTTATTCGGATTCCTATTTTCCGCCTCCGTCTGTGGAGTCTTAGTCGCCTAACGTTGCTAACTTTCGTCATAATTATCTCAGTACCTGTGCTGTTTTTATTCGGAACCATTTTCCGCCTCATCTACGCTTAATGCTAACTCTCTTTGACATTCGCGCTCTCGGTACCTGACTGTGCTCTTTGCTGCTTCACTCTGTCGTCTCATCTCCACACGCACACACCCCCACCCCAGCAGCGCGGGTGGGCAGGACCAATGTAGGTGAACTGAGAGGGAGCTCTCACGCTGGCAGATAGAAGCAAATTTATACTCGATGTTCGCGATATAATATTGTTTTATATCTCAAAGATAGCATACATCGATACATCGAGGATATTCGATATATCGCCCACCCCTAGTTGTAACAGAAAGAACCAGTAAAACTGTCATTAAAAACTTTGAGCTCAATACTTTTAATTCAGTGTTTTACACACTGCAATGTCATAAATGCATTTAAATACGACTATTTGTAAAGATACATGCAGCTGGTCTTTGTGCATTAAGTACTAGTGGCTTCCATGATAAGTTCAGATCAACATGCTTTGATACAATATAATGTACAGTAATGTGGACATTCCAGTCAAAGAGGCCATTAAGCTACTTATTTTCAACACTGGAAAAAAACAAAAGAACATATTTAACACTAAACACAGTGGCCTCAACAACTTGGCACTAAGTTGATTTTTCAGAGTGGAAGAATGAACAGAATGTGGAGTTTTCACCAAGAGTTGAGCTTGATTTTTTCCTCTTTCTCAAAGATGAAAGCTGTATGTACTGTTTACCTGGTGGTGATGATTTGGTGGTCTACCAGGCCTTGCATGGTTGTTGGTCCTATTTTCTCTACATCTTTTAATATGTTCTTTAACTACAGTTACAGAAAGCTTTTTTATTATTATTATTTTTTCATTTAACTTCCTTACTTATACAAGTGGGTTATTTTGTATCTAATCCTTTAAAAATGTAATTAAAAATAGAAAACGCGCTCTTAATTGCCGGTTTTACTGAAAGTAAAACCTACATATTTGCAGAGATTTGCAAAGACATTATATTAAGCAAGCATGTGTATTTATATGTATGTTGTTGTGTCCCGCATTGCTCGGGCATTATGTCTTACCTGATTGCAGGCTTCCCTACACTGAGAGGGCTCGGCAGCATGATGGCAGCAGGAGGGGTCTATAAAAGGATATTGCATACACACACACACACACACACACAAAAGGAACACAGAGGTTAGTCCTATTTAGACCACTCAGAACCTTTCATCTACACCCTGTCAATGGCAAATACCGTTAGCAGCACTCTGAATGTACGTATTATTATCATCTTGTGTATAATGTTTTCAGGTTGGATATTCAGTAATGCATCACTCTTGTACGCTACGTTGTGTGTTGGGTATACTGCTTCACCAACTGCTGTCACTAACAATCGATCAAAACTATAAAATAATACCATTTTTTTTTCTGATATGGAAACCTTAAGTCTCAGTTGACACTAGGCTTGTCAGTAGGATCAGAAATCAAATGAAATGTTTCACTTTGTTTATTTGTTAATTAATTTAAATATATCCCTTCCCCCCAAAATAACAAAATAAGCCAGATGCATAGCTAAACTGGTGCAGGCTGCAGTAGATGATGTAGCAGCTTAGCCACACTAAACTAGCAGCTGACATGAACAGGTTCTACATCAGAAGGTGCATTTTATATTTCTCCACTGGATCATTTTTATTTTAAGGGCCCATTTTAACCAAGTGAATATTTCCTCTTTAAAAACTAGAAATTAACTGTGTTTTTGGGGGCGATACCAATTGAGGCAGGACTGACGACTGAACGAGCTGTGTCATGGCCTTGCTCAGGGACAAGTTGGAGAAATATCGGCTGATACCGACACATTGCATTCAATCTTTGCTTGCACGTTGAAAATGACTAAGCTTTAAATAAGCTCCTAAACCCACTTTTACATGCTTTTAAATGAAGTGTCATGCCCAAACTACTCAAACACTCTACTACACACAACGAATACAATGATACTCAAAACACACAATGAAAGCAAGTGCTACCTCAGTTTTCTGTACGGATGTTATTGTTTTAAAACTGAACTACATTTCAAAACTTTAGGCTTTACTTCAGACTAGAAAAGGTGATCTGGAGAGAGAACACACAGCTCAAGCACTTGGTCAACAAGTTTGCCTCTTGCTAAATCTGTAAACAAATCTTGGAAACTGTGAGGTGAGGGGGGAAAACAAAAGCAAACACAAACACATACACAAACACATCTACCCTGTTCTAGGAAGAGAAGTAGTGTAAACAGGAGTGCAGGTTTAGAGCACCCCGGAGAAAGGCAGCACATACAGGGATCACAAAGAGCATGCTCTCTGTGTGTGAACTCAACAGTTTGCTTATAATAATCACAAGAGGGAGTCGAGCCTTTGAGGACCTTACGAAAACATATTCACATCTGTTTATGCTCCTCCAGAAAATGTCATCATTATCAAACCGGTGAGCTTTCATCTCTGCCCAGCCTCGGCCGTCCTCCATTTGTGTCCCGTCCAAAGGCTGAGCCTTTCATCAGCGCGATTCGATCTGTTTCTTTTCTTTTGTTAGGACCATCTTTACGTCTCTCCCTTCTTCTCTGACAGCATGGGATAGAATGCTGTGCTAAAGTCATGACTCTGGGTAGAACGTGAGCATCCGTCTGAACTATGGACAGGTATATGACGTATAGTTGTAAACAGAAAGAAAAAAAAGGAAGATTTGATGTGTGCAGGTAACATTAGGGCTGCAATCACCAGCTTAGCACCACAACATATTACAACAGCAACATGCTCAACATGTCACCACCATAACCGCTTATTTACAGACTTACTTGATATTTCACAGAAAAACAAAACCTGTTTTAAACCAGAACCCAAGCTTCTTTTGCAATGCTGCCATTTGCAATGCACTCCAGCCTTCAGTGTAGCACCCTATTTAAGGGTATTTCTGTCACTTGCTTGCTAGTGTGTGAAAAAAGCATGTGCAAAATACAACCACTATGTTTACCACTCATGGAATGCTGCATGACTTATAAAACTAGTCATGCAGCTCCCTTATTTGTTATTCCAATGTGATCTGTCAGGATTAACCCAAATTACTGCAAGCTTTACCTACCTGTTTCAAATATAGAATTAAGTAAAGCAAAACTTGGGGTTTCTCAGAGCCCCTGTGCCCTTGCTGAGTCTTTCCTTTACTGCATACTTTTATTATCTAAACCGCATTTTAACTGGTGCGCTGGTTAGCAGGATCCAAGAGGCAAATGTGAGTAGTAGTAATTAGTCCAGATAAAAGACTGTTCTTATCACAAGTCTGGAAATCATTTGACATGGTGCACAGTTAGAAAACACTAGTGAGTCTGTTAAGTGAAAAGGGCGCAAAACCCTTTGAGATGCTTAAGAATGACTGAATTCCGCAGTCGCTTGTTGGTACTGGCCACGTTCAGGTCTGGTTCAGGCTCAGGCTTTGGTACTGCTCATTTCCACAGACGTAAGGCCTATTCATGTTTTTTTTTCCTCTGGATGTGTCGATTTACTCAGTAACAGCCTCTACTCTCCTGGAAAGGCTTTACAATAGGTGCAGCATTACGGAACATTGCTGTGCGCATTTTACTGCATTCAGTCCATCATTTTAGAAAAATTCTACTGCTCCACAGGCTGACACTGGGGACTTTATACTAAGCACTGCACACTGACCTTAGGCTCATGTATGGCTGCTCTAAAGTGTTGTAGTCTAATGACAAGGGTTTTTCTAAGAAAATAACAAAACTGATCATACGAGTCAGCAATGACTTCAACTAATAGCTGCTGAATTCACACACTGCACACTGTCTCTGTTTACCTCTGCAGATAATGTTCAAGAATAATGTGCAATATGACACACATAAAGGTCTAACTCACTTTGCTCTGTGCTAGTGGGGTGAGCGACTGGCTAAGTGCAGTGCTTTAAGACTGTGCTGTGTTTGGAGTCTGGCTCTGGAGAGAGTTATGGGGCCTCTGGAGTAGTGCTTCTGAATGTGCTCTGGTTTCTGTCGCAGGGGGTATGAACCTAAAAAATGTCCAGAGAGCAGAAACAGCACAGCTCCTCTCAAGGTACTGATAAGGAAGGCGCCGCGCTGTAATTAGTTGACACCACTGTCAGTCGGTGTGTATGTGTACATACTGGTCTCAGGTTGTGCTCAAGAGATTCACAGTTAATCTTCAAAATATATTTTTCACAGCTCAAAATTTGTTCTAACATTTGTGGCATTGTTGTTCTTCTGAGGTGAAGGACAGTCCTCCATTGTTTCTGAAGTCAGCCGCTGAATGAAAGCAGTTGTCTCCTCTGATGGGTTCCCGATTCTTTGAGCTGCATTCATGACGAGCTGTGATAAACACGCAGTCTCTGTGTGAGGCAGACACACTAAAAGAAAGCTCACGCATCTTCAGACACATGGGATCTAATGAATTTAACCACTGCTCAGCTACAGTTAAGCTACATTTGTGGGGGTCTGTGTGACAAATAAGAGTTGAAAAGAGTCTGTAAAGAGTACTGGTGCATCCTAAACACTTCATGAAGTGCCTTTAAATGCATATTTCTTTCTCACAGAGCCTTAGAAAAAGGCCTGATTAGATTATTTTGACTTATTTTATAATTGACGATGGAGAATGATTAATTTACAATAAAGGTCTGCCAAAACACAAAAACACATGTAAGGCAAAATCACAGTGCAGTTACTGATGTATTCCTGCAGAATGTCTATGTCCATTTCTTGACCAGCCCTTCAAAGTGTCAGCAGCCTTAACCACTACAAACAGTCACAGGATCAGTGCTTTGCATTAGTTGACAGTAATTATGACAAGCTTTGCATCATGGGAAACTGATTCCAGATCAGCTCTTCAGAGAGAATTCACTGTGAAGCCAACATGTGCTAGCATTTTGGACATACTCGCTACTGTGTCCCTGTTTTTGAAAGAATAGTAATAATGCCACCCACAAGCCACATCAAAAGAACCTCCCCCCACCAATTCACCCCCTCCCATCCCGACCTTCTTCTCTCTTTGACCCCCCCCCAACTCTTCCATGCTAACATCTCAACCTCTTAGTGACTAGCTACAGCAGGAAGCCCCCTGCCACCCCTCCCCCTTCAAAATGTACTTTCTCAAAACATGTTTTCAGCAGTGGAAAAAGGGGTTCCGGCCCCGTTTAAGCAGCGCAAGGAGCGGGGGCGTACTAGCCATGGCCCCTCACACGTAGGGTGCGTGTGAAAGTGTGCATTTGATGTCCAGAGAACCAGGCATCTCTGGCAGAAATTAAAGCCAACTTAAAAGGGCAGCTATTTGACAGGCCCGACAAAGCTGATCAAAAACGAATGAGAACCAGACGGTAGAGCTGAAGGAGCAAACGGGGGGCTGGGGAGGCTTATAGCAAGAGGCCGTGGAGCTCCGGACTCCGAGCAGCTTCCATGGGCAGCCTTGAGCTCTGGATTACATTTGGGCTCAAAGACTGAGCATGAGGAAGAGCAGACCCTCTGGCCCCCGACTTCAGTTTTGCTCACGTGTGTTCAATCCAGAGATGAGGACCAGAAAGGGAACTGGTTGTCAGAGGGGACTTCTGTTCCCATCCCATCTTCACTTCAACTTGCAGAATCCAGGCTCTTGCATTCCTTCACAGACTGTCTGGTCAAAGTACCATGCCCTTAAGCAACAGAGGGCGAAGGTTGAAAATGTCCCAGACATAAACAGACCACTGTGTACAGGGACGTGATAAGAGCCGAAAGTTCTGCACTCTGACGTAACGTCTGTTAGCATTTGCTAGCAGCACAGTTGTTATCATTTGCCAGCATTTGGAGTAGCATAGTAAGCTCAAGCTACTGTCGATTTTGACCACAATAAAAGGATTCTGGCCAATTGCCCTCGTTCTGGTCCAGACTTCATACTGACCAAAAAGGGTGGTGCCACCTCAATGGTATTGCCTGCAGTAGCAATACGGACCAGTGTTACCCAACATTAGCCACATTTAGCAGCTAATCCTGGCAGAGTATGGTGGCAAAACACAGCAGATATTACATGTATCTTTGAGAAAATAAGAAATATCTGCTCAGATTTGACCATGGGCAGCAGGGCAATCTGTGGTCTCTTTGTGTATGTTGTCCAGCTCCCTTAACGAGCTGCCATTTTAATGACACAATTGCAGGTGCAGTGGAGCATTCAGGCCCAGTTGCAGCTCCAGTCTTTGACCTGTTCGTCAGTCTACGTCCTTTTGTGCTCCCGGCCCCGAGAGAGGAACGCTAGGCATTCAGCCCAGGCCAAACAAATTACAGTTGCCGTGGAAATTGATAAAAGCCATGGCAACGATGAGCTCCTGTGGTAGTAGTGTTCGTGTGTCCTTTTTGAAGAAGTAAAAAACATTGTGTTCTTTCTGTCTTCTATTCAGCTAAGCATTACTTTAAGTTCAGAGGGTTACGATGAACTAGTAAGAATGAATTGCCCAGTGAACTTGGGCACAGCCCACTGCGTGATCTTTAATGCAAAATGATGGTTACACACAGAGCAGCTAAAGTGCTCATCAGGATGCTTAGTGTCAGGGGGCCTAGTGGCTGCTAATGAGCAGAAAGACAGAAATAGAGTCCAGCAGAGAATGCCACTGTACAATGCACACCCTCACACAGGGAGAGCTGATAATAACATTACACAAAAATCTGAAACCTCTGTGGCTGAACTTACTCAAGTCATTATGAAGGACGATCACTTTAAATCTTTCGGGTCGTTTCATTTTGACAAAAGAAAAAGTAATAACATTGGTCTACAGCAAAGTGTCAGTTGTTACACTTAACTAACATATTAAATGTTAATAAAAGGGCAAAATGGGGGCTAAAAATGCTGTTTCCTCTCTTCACTTCCTTCTATGCCGGTCAGCTCAGATGCATTACAACAGCAGCAGCAGAATGGCACTAGGTCAAACAGTACAGATTTAATGTAAAACAATCCCACACCACATTGACACCAAACGTTTTCATTCTCTTAAAGGTGTAATTTACAAAGGTTTTAAGTTGATTATGAACAGAATGTGAAGAAATAACAGTTTTGACAGTATATCAAAAATGTCTTCATTTGATTCAGTATCGCCTCTTGAGTAGGCAGTATATCAACAAAGTATACTCAAGAGGCGATACTGAATCACTGTCGAATCCAGTTTACTATTAGTTCAGCAAGACAGGATACGGTAGCACAACAGTATTTATTCTTATTTCTTGTCAGTGTTAGCATTATGCATAACATAATGCTAAAAGCAGGATCCTAAATGCTATTAGTCCAGTCTGTTTCTGTTAATAATACATAGATCACTGATTTGGAATAGGTATTTCATATGTCTAACATAACTTACTTATCCATTTATCCAAAATTCTAAAAGAACAAAACATATGGGGGTTCTTCCAGATTAGATGCAGAAAGAATAGAAGGGTAGGGTCAGGAGGGCAGTTTACAAGCAAATGTTGGGCCAAAGAAAGACCTAGTACAGTTGAAAAGACAAAGAAAAATGGATTTAAGGAATTATTTGAAGTTCAGTGATATGCATTGGATGCCACTGGTGTCTTTAATGTCAAAGTGGGCTTTGATCAGATCTAGCTGGAAAGGCTCAAGAAATGTCAAAATTGTTTAAAGAACGTTAGAAAATTAAGTGAAGTTGCTGTTTATTAATTAAGAACATTTCTTCCTAAAACAGTGTCATAAAAGGTTTAACACAAACATTTTATAGTCAACTTGTATTTTTACTATTGGTGTTACTAATTTTTTAATGCTGGATCATCATGATCAAGTCATATGGCTACCTATATGCCACTAACTCAGTGGGAGGTCAGTAGGAGTCTACAGTCAGTTTAGGAACTAGAGTAAAATGTTACTCTCCATATTCTTTGCCTTTGACGTACAGATCTGTCCAAAGGTCATGGGACCCAGATCCGGTTTCTCTACGAGGTTGGTATATTTGGTTAAGTGTGAAGACTGTTTTCGAGCCTGGGAATGGTCTAGAGCACCAATCTCTGGACCTTCCGAATTTGGCGGTCTCAATTCTGTTGGGGTCCTCTGCAGGTAAGGAAGCTATCTGCACCGAGTGCCGTGCCTGGGGTTGTGTGATTGGTTCATTTTCATATTTTGCGAACCTACAACAGCAAGCTGACATATAGAACTGTCATTCCATGGTATAGATAGATTTCATATGTGTGAAAGCAAACAAGATCAGAATCGAGTACGGACTCCAATACAATACAGAATTTTGTATTTTGTCTCGTATTATACTCTGAACAAGTGTGAAAATGCTCTTGAGCACCTAGCAAACTTTCACAGTGAATGTGCTTTGTTTGTAACCTGACAAAAACTGCTGTCCTAGTTATGGGTTATAAATAAAATGTGGTGGTTATTCTTGTCCCAGGAGGTTTTAATGCTAAAGCTTTGTCGACCTTTCTAAAACATTAAATCAGCAAACATTTAAAACCACAGAAGTGGTTAATACACTTTGAGATGCTAAGAACACAGGTTCAATTCCAGTTTTCTCCTTGACACCTCAAGCCACTGCACAGATTTCTTGAATTCCATTACCAGCACACATGATTTGATTGAATAAAGTAACAATCAGTCAACATTGGTGTGGGAAGATAACCACAAAAAATTACAGACTGCCAAGAGGAGAGATTCAGAAATCGTTAAGTAGTGCATTTCATTGACAGTCATAAAATCACTGCCTACTGCATTATTTGTATTTATTCTAATAATTAAAAACACTGCCCAATAACTTTTTAAATCTAATGCCTAAACCCTTTCACAGTACTGTATGTGTGCATATTAAGGGTCATTTACACAGCATGAATCTAAAACAGCTTAAAATATAGTTCACTGTCTTTTTACTGATACAACATACCTACTTCAATCAGAATGACTCCTAGCATAAGCATAAGCTGATATAACATTTTAAACAGAATTAATTGATATGACTCCTTCATAGAATAAATGACTTCTTTAGAATACAACAGCGAAAAGAACAGAGCGATTGGGGTTTTCGGTTTCTCAGTTGGGGAGATGTTCTGAACAACTCGGAAGATAAACACTGACCTAAATCAACACAACTGAAGAGTGATAGTGGCCAGCATGAGGTTTGAGGTAATCCTTTCAAGCTGTCAGGATACACACATGGCCACTCAGAGGGGGGCGAGGCATGACAATGGAGGGCCAGACAGCTGAAATGAGCAGACTGACTAGGTGCAAGTCACTCAGCAAGAGCTCAATGGTAATGCAGTAAAATCATAATGGCTGAGGTCACGTCCCAACTGAAAGTTAAAGGGACAGAGAGTGAAAGGCACATCAATCTAAGACAAAACCACCCAAATAAACAAGAACTCACAGTGGAAGTTTAATATGCTGAAGAAACAGCATGTTTTTGCATGTCTTTGGCTTAAAGGGAAACACAGTGTTCTAGGGCTTTTTCCCCACAAACAATTTTTGGTAACCCAAAAATCTGCATGGGTGGCGAATGATCATAGACAAACTTCACTAAAGAAGACATGCTGCATGCTACCCATCCTCACACGCACTTCAAATTAGGCTTTTCACTGAAGGACACCAGCTCCTCCCTAAGCTCCATCTTCATCTGTCTCTGTGTGGTGCCATCCGTTGAGCGTATGGACCACATGGAAGCTCCAAAGCAGCCAGCCTTTCTGTGATGCCCACATGGTGGGCGGTTATCAATCAGGCCAGCGTGACGCGTGCCTTCCTCAGCGTGAATGGGACATCTGCCACAGCAAAGCCGTGGCCGTTTCCTCCTGCAAATCCTGGGGTGGCTGCTACAACTAGGAAAAGAGACACTTTGCTGCCTCACTCCAGAATAAAGATCAGAGAGTTTCTCACTTAGCAGATGTTGCCTGCACATACAGAGTGATCCGGCTAATGACACAGGAAGAGTCACTGACATCACACAGAGTAGCTCTGAATATTTTTCCATCTAAAAGACCAACATACAAGTGAAACCTATTGCAATCATGGACATTGAAGTGAAGTAAAAACCATTATGTATAAACAGATTAAACATCTTGACTTGTAAAGCTATAAGCTAAAGCTAAGCTAAAGATTAAAGCTAAAAAAACAGACAGAAAACAAATAGGCCAATTTGAAGGCCTGTAGACACTGTACCCTATCACTTTTTTAATACTGTACTTAACCACAGCTATCGTCAGTAATGGCGCAAGCATGGTGCAACTGGAAATGGCATTTTTACAGTCACTAAAAATGCATCCTGTACCTGGAAGTTGGGCATATACACCTATAAAAAACTGTGACACCTTGTTTGTGAATGGAATGTGTGTTTAGGTCTAGCTGTCTTGATCTGCACAGGGATATTTATAAGTGTTCCTTGTATGGCCTAAAGAATGTAATTCTGAACGTGGGGCAAGGCATTAGCACATCAGTAAATCGTCTGTAACCATATAGAACATACCTGATGGTCTATCGACTGTATTTTTATTTTATTTTTCCTTGAAAAATAAATAGCGAGGCAGCAGGTGAGTAGCCTGGTGAATTCTGTCTATATCTCAGATTCCTGGAGGCTAGCAATGCAATTCAGGGTTTCCTCACTGGAAAGGGCACATTGCAGTCAACCAAGCTCAAGAGTTTAGCTTCTAGCATTTCTCCTTTGATCTACAGTACTTCAAAGATGCAATATTAAACATCATTATCTCCAGTTTCCTGAAAACAATAAAAGTCACATGTCTTCGGACAGGGGGCATAATGTACTAAAATCTTGTAAAGTTTGAAAATCTGTTTTTGTCGAGTTACAGCACTCAAAATTTTTTGCAGCTCTTTAGAACTCCACTATGATCAAGTACTTCAGCTAGAGGCTCATAAGGCTCGCCTGTTGAATACAAATTTGCAAGATTCCAGCGTCTATACCTCCAGGTTCCCTGAAGGCTAGTAATGTGATCCAGGGTTTGCTGGACAGGGTATGCTCTATTGACCCGTGGAGTTTGGCTTCATCACGGATTTTTAGAGTCAATTGGATGCAAAGCATTGTAAAGGCTGTATCCATGATTGTAAATTTGTCGCATGGTATCATGTTGTATCCCAGGTAAATTTGTTTGTAACAAAACGGTAATAACTTTCAAATCGGTTTCTTTTTCTCAGTTCACATTCTAAAGAAATGTTAAAATTAGGTTTTCTCTGAGGCATACCATGAATAACATCTTCAATCATATGCATTCATCATACATATCCTACAGAGAACAACCCATGTTTTTTATTTGGCCACTATCTGTAGAGAATGAACAGTAGTTCAGACAATATGGAACTATCGTCAGGCCGTTTTCCATTATTTTCATACATAATTACAAAGGCCATTTCCCCATGGACAGGAGTTACGTGGCTGAAGTTCATCATGTAACCGCAATGTATGAATTTCTGGATACTCACTGTAGAAGGGTGTGTACAGTACAGACTTTCCAATTCTGAGGTCAGATTTAAACATCCAGTCATAGCCATGCCTGCTATGCTATGGTGGAAGCGACTAGCTGCTATAATTACACTGCACAGTATTGAATGCATTTCAGTCTTGCATCGTGGTTGAAGCCCTACTGCTCCAAACCCTAAGGCAAATATATTGCATGCATCCTTCATTCGCTTTTGTCCTGCCAAGGTGTCAGTGCCGTGGAGGTCTGGCTGGAACATCTGCTGGGCTTAATAAGAGGGTGTGTTTACCGGTTCCAGGCCACCTCTCCTTCATAGCCAGCACAAGCTGGTCACAGTTCATCTTGGGCCGGCAAAGCATCGAAATGTGCTTCCCATTTTCCACCATAAAAAAAGAGGGTTCGGTTGCAGACAAAGCTAGAGCAAAAGGGATATTTACTCAGTGACAAACAAAGCCTGAAATAGAAGCTCTCCGCACAAATGTCGTCGACCGGTGAAGAGTGGAATTTCGAGACAACTCAAAACACTGCTCTCGTTTCCTGCCAGTACACTTCCTGTTTGCGTTTTTTTTCTTTTCCCTCTGCTTTTTGGCTCCCAGGCTGATTTTCTTCCACCACTGGAGTGAAAGACACACTGCATCTCAGCTCAAGAAGAATGGACAGTAATTCTACAAGACACAAATTCTATAGCCTTTTTGCTTCAATCTGCCAACAGAAATGACCACTGCTACACTTTCAATCACCTCTTTAGAATCTGCACAGTCGTAAACTTGTGCAATGTTGAATGGTGGATTCTTGTCGGCTCCTGCATTCCTTTATGGCAGACCAGTCCTTGGGGAGAGCATATAATGCCTCCAGGTCAAAGTTCACTTCCTGTGCATTAATTAATCGCCTTTTGACATGAGCAGGGAAGGCTGGCTGTGTTTTAATGGGGGAGGATAAAAGCAGTGTTGCCAAAGGCATCTGTTATTTTTGATGAACTCTCCAAAATGATATGGATGCATATCAGTGGGTCTGAGACAACTGCCTTACTGCTGTAATAACTAATTTTCACTTTGAAAGTGAGATAAGTAATAAGAAAGAAATGGCTATCCAACACACTTCAAGTTTGGCTCAAAACAGCAAATCATGCATGAAAAAAAACGTTATTTTATTGCGTAGTACGCAAATTTAGCCCTTTTCGGACATGATTAATTTGGTGGGGTGAGGTAGTTTTACTCCAGGAAATCTGTAGAATTTATGACCGATTCTCAAGGGATAAAAAATCTCAGCATGAATGACTGAGATGAGAGTGGCTTCTCAATTTCTGTTTAAATTAGCAGTTACATGTTCATAACATGTAGGTAGGCTGTAGGCGATGCTACACAATGATTACTAAAGCTGTCACAAGCATTGTGCCTATGAGGAGGCCTTTGGCTCATCTTCTGGATGCGAGTGTTGTATGTTGTACAGTACCTGAGGTTCACCACAGACTTGAACGACCTGAGGTTTCATGCACAGCAAAACTAAATGCCTCATCGAGCGTCTTCAAACTTGAAAAAAAAAAAAAAACACAAAAAACTTCTTTTGCACAGGAATATGACAAAATATTTACCCATGAGTCAATTCGCACTGGATTAATATAATATGAGATTAGCCTATTTCTATGGCTTGTTTTACAGAAGGTAAGAGGCTCCGGAACCTTTATTGATGTGAGCGCAGAGTCACTGAGGAACATTAGTCCATTTTCCCATGTAAAACTACTCTGTTCAAGCAGGGCTTATGTGTATAAATTACTTGCTGTTTTGCTTTACAAACAGCGTTAGAGCAGTATTGGGATTAGATGTCTGACACGCAGATCACTCACGTTGTTAGGGTAGATCGGTCTCTTCAATCGACTTTTAAAATTATATTGAATAAGTATTTGGCAGCTGTTTTTGACAGGCATATTTATCACTGTGCAGTGCCAAAAACACACCATTCAGAATCAAGTAGATAGTCTGCATACATGTGGCATTAACTTCTGAGGATGTGCATAACTCACCGAATGGATGCAAGATACGTGAGGTAGACATCATAGGTACACAAACGTGTAGTTAGTAGCAAGTATAACTCAACCTTAAAAGATCCTCCCATTTCAAACTACAGTTTAATGTAATATTCGTTGTGTTATGCTGTGTTAGAGTATTATCTAATACAGCATTTTATCCCTCAGCAGAAAAGTCACAATTTTATTTATATATTTTTTTCTTCAAATTATATTTTTTGCTCATCAACATTCTCACTGCAACAAAGCACTATACAAATAGGCTACATCACACAAACATTGTGTGTCCAATCCTGACTGCTAGTCTAGCCACTGATCTACTATTTGAAATTATATTAAAAATAACCTTTTTGACATTACATCAAAAAAGTATACACATTGTGTTGCAGAAATACCACAGAATTGGAATTCTAACTAGTTAGCCTCAGCATATACATCAACATATATCAAGTAATTTCTTTTTCTACCTCAAAAGGCAACAGTGAGTCACTAGAAGGAAAGACAGAAGAAGGTGCACTGCTGCGACATTGTATTCGAATTACTTCTCTGACATATGGTCCAGCTCCCGGTTATCATTTAAGGGCAGTTAACAATAAAAGGAAAAGATACTACAAAGATTTGGCATCGCATAAACGGTTATAACTACCGACACGGCCTTGCCTCTGGCAAGAATCCACATTTGGCAGGAAACAAAAGAAATGATATAAATAGATGCAAAATAAGAGTAAACATTGCCATTGCCTTCCACCACTGGAGGCACTCTTGGAGAGTAAAGGGATGAAGTTTGATGCTGAACTAGAGATGGTTCTTTTAGGCTTGTAAGTAAAAAGCAGTTAATTATAACACTGAAGAGAAGGAACCTTGCGTTTCTTACAATATGGGTGGACACCACAACATCTACATCTATGTATATACGTCTAATGTCTATATATTTATTAACCCCAGGTTTCCTTTAAAATATAATATTGTGTGGAGCTCGGATCTGGGCAAACCCTGACAAGCACTGAATGACTTTAGTATTTTCCCCTCAATCAGAGTCACAAGGTTGTGGCCACAAATTTCTAAGTGAATGCTTCAGTGTTCCGCAGTCTCTGGAACTGGAGACAGTGGCTACAAAAAACATCAGCAAAGGCTTATAATAGCATAAAATCGGAGGATAAACAATCTAAGCAGCGGTCAATTACTGAATTAAGCAAATTTAAGCAAATTCCTCACAATAGTCTTAAAAAGTCTTGGGAAGGGTGGACCAAAGCAGTGGTTTTAGAAGGCCATCTGCCAAAAGACTCATCCAAGGTCAATGCATCATTTAAGGAGGATCTAAAGAGCAGAAGAAAGACTGCAAACATTCCAAACACAGCCAACACATGCCAGTCATCTGTGCAAGCAACCAGTTATCATTCCATGCTTCAGCCATCATTCCATTTGTTGAAAAGTGAAGTGAAGATGATGTGTCTGTGGATAGATCCTGAATGTGGTAAAACAGGCAATCTTTTTTGTTGAAAAATGAATACAGAAACATCATATCAAAAAATGTTTTGTGAATACAACTGAAAATACTGTGTATGTATATAAAGTATAGAGATGTGTGAATGTAATGGCATTTTGTGATTCAATTCTATAAGCATGTACCACCCAGGCTGTGGTCACAACAGGAGTTCAGCTAGCTATGTGTATGCACACATGTGTGCACCAGGTGTACATGATGTAAAAGATCATGTGTGTGTATCTTTGAAGCACCTGGGCTCCCTGTCTTATGCAACAGATGTCAAGAATCTGTATATATATTTATATATAGGGGAACCACATCACTGTCTTTCAAAAGTAATAGCAAGGCATCAGAAAGGACGCAACGCAGAATAGATGTTTCCCTAACACTGCAAGAAGGGGAAAGAACACGATAAATGAAGGCCTGTAATAGTTTGCATATGCTCAGGTAAAGGCAAACGCTGGTGGGTGAGATGGGCTTGCTCAAAGGATCTTCTGGCAAAGGATCAAACGAGAGATGTGTCCTCCCATGTTACATAAGAGCAGCTCCTAATTCTGACAAGCGACTGTGTCAAAACATTCAACCCATAATCACTAATGCAAACATGACATGATAATGAGTATTGTTGGGCCCACAAAGATTGAGAAAACTCAAGCTAAGTTGAGGTATCAAATATTACTTTTATATGTTTTGCTGTGTAAATGTACAAGAATGTAAACACTGGAAAAGTTTTTAAATGTGGCATTCACCCCATAGACAAAAATTACACCCAAAGCAAAGACAGACCATTATTTTTTTGATGTCACAAAAATTACAAGGCAACACAGCTCCACCTACTCAGCCTACAGCAGTTTAGCTCCACCCCTTTGCGCTGAAATGATAAGGGGTGTTTCAGCTGGACTGCTTTCTGAATGAAGACGAATACAGGGCAGCCAATTAGAACTTTTTAGAACTTCAATTACCTTTTTTGATCAGCCTTAAAAAGGCACAGCAACAATGACAGACAGAACAAACAATGATGACAGTTTTGAAACAAACCAAAGTAAAAAATGTGATGTAGATATGGCTGCTTTGGCAAATAAACTCATATATACTGCTTGTGGATTTGGCCTTCTTAATTACACTATAACTACTGTTGCCGCTTAGCCTACTATCCATGGTCATAATATTGTAGTCAGCGCCATGCTCCAAAGCCCTTATAAGGAAGGTGCTACGCCATTTAAGGTGGAACGAAAAAATCTGAACAAGAAGCCGGTGGAAAAGAAGTCAACTCCAGCGTCATCGTGAGAGGGAGGTATTAAAAGTAATGAGGAGGTTTCTCTGTTTCTGCTTGACAGGTGGGTTCTAGTTGCTGTTACAGAACCAGCAGGTCAGTATTGTTTCATACAGTTTGCCAATGTTTGTAATGGCTTACCAAAGCTGCTGCATAACTTTAGGCAGAGCATCTGAACAAGAAGCTAGCGAACAAGAAGCTGGCAAATAAGAAACTAGCAAATAAGAAACTGGCGCTGGCCTGGTAATGCTGATTATATTGTGATAAGTAGATTTAGGAAACCTATGGGTTTCATGTACAGATCCACCAATAAATATGGAGTGTGAACTAACAAGAACACTGCATACTCTGATATATCTTAGAAATATAAAAATGATGAGCAGTAACGTTAGCATATCGCCACTGTCCAAAGAAAAACAGGTATTTTCAAAATGGCAATTTTCATATTTGAATGGAAGTCAATGGAAATAGGCGTCTTTCCAAATGGTTTTGGGCCATTTCTATTGGTCCATTCTTCATGAAATTTCCACCCAGTGTAAAGGGCAGCTCATGTGATAAAATGAGGCATAAAAGTAAAAATCAACAAAAATGGAGATACATGTTTTTCTCTGGAAAGCGACGATATATGTAGCAATATTAGTATTACGTCTCTTTAACAACATCATAATTCTGAGGATCCAGTGATATTCAGGAGAAAAAAAAAACCCAAGACAAAACTCACCAGTTTTGAAGAATTTTACATATTTACCCAAGGGCCTGATAGAGGTCATTTTTAGAATCATGAACATAACACGACTACAGAATAACGCAACAGTTTAGTGGTCTATGCCAAACAATATGATACGCTTCTTATTACTGCGTTAAGATGCTAAAACAAGATTCACCAAAAAAGCCAAACCAACACTCAGGCCTGTAAAAAGAAACCATTTCCCTTCAGTTACAAGGTACAGGACAAATTCCACTGAATAATGTAAGAACCTAACAATATGAATTTAACCACAAAGAAATACAGCTCAAGGCTGCAGACTACATTTACAAAACAGACTACAAAACTAATTTATGCACGCAACAAACGTGAAGCACAGAAGGAACTGATATTGTGTTTAACCATGAAGAGAATACATTATTTCCCATCTCTGCAAAAAACTGCATGTACAACAGTGCTCTGTACTACTCCACATCAATGGCTAATACAAGAGATTTTTTTGGAGAGACGTTCAGAGAGAAAGACAGAGGGAGAGTGTTACTCCAAAACAGCAGTTAGGTTTAAATTGAATTTATAGGCACTGACTCAACATGAAGAATGCTAAAAAACTATGACATGAATTTGGGGTGAGTCCCTGAGTGCCTCCTCTGTTCTCCCCCACTTGTCCTGACTTAAAGGGGACTAAATTGGTTACAGCTGTTTGCTGAAGGAAAAAAAAGCTTCAAATAGGTACAACACGAGAAGCTGCTTGATCAGACAGATGTGATTCCCTCTGGTCAAGCTGGAGGGAGACAAGTCCCACACTAGAGGAAGGGGGCAGGATCCAGTAGAGAAACAGCTATGTGGAGTCAGGAAGCCTAGCACAAAGTCAATGTTGTAAGGGAAGCATCCACACTGGTTTCAACTCTAGTATTGATATGACCAATACACAGTGATAATTTATATTCAAAACATTTTGATATTGGTTTTATATCAGTTTTAGTTTCAGTTCAGCTATACATTTTACAGATAATGAGCATTATATTAACAATATAATGTCCACAGAATAGTGTGATTGTTTATAAATTGTATATTATTTACTCATTGCATCCCAAAATTAAAGGGGTAAGCAAAAAAGGACCAAATACAATAAAAATGACATTCAGTCTAAAGCTGAAATTTGGTCACCCCAGTCAAATGAACTGTTGAATTTCGAAGTGAAAATAAGTTACACATTATCTACAAAGAACACAGTGCTGCACACTGATGACCAGTTGCTGTTAATTTGTTGAATTTTAATATGTTCAAATAAGCAAATAATTATTGCACATGACTGGTTATTTATGATTCTCGGTATACACTGAGATTTATTTTTCTGAGATTTCACAAGTTGGAAGAGACAGAGTGATCCAGTAATGCTATCACAAACTAGGTGTGAATGATTAGAACCATCCAACTGATCAACCAATATATATCTGTATTTTTTTTGGGTTGATCTACAATGCAATTTTTTATGTAAATAACACAAAGCAAATGCACTTGTGCTGCATTTGAACTGTGCTGCTACAACTGTATCACTATGTTGCATAATAATTATGCATCTCTCACTGAGATAAATATGCTCTCTTACATTCAATGTATCATTTTATTTGAATAATACAGTTTAAAGAGGCAACTCATTTTTTGTGCCAGTTTAGACCATTAAAGAGTTGCTAATTTATGTATACTGCAATTAAAATGAAAAAAAAAGGCTGATAAAAATGCTGATAAAAACAGCCAAACAATAGCCAATTTAGCTGGTGCACCTCTATTAAAACATTTCACACTGCGAGCTGCACTTAATCCAGCCATGCCCTCTTTGTAATGAAGCATGCAGGTGATCAAGCACTAGGGTTGCAATGGAACACCGGTTTCAATTGATGGTTATCATACCGTGTGTATATTAGTCTGCTGTATTGAAAAAATGAATGCAACCTGAACAGAGAATTTTAACTACAGTAACAGCCAGTTGAAGGTATACCAGAAATATAGACAACAGGGGAAAGGTTTGTGCTGTAACATACACAGACCAAAATTGGCAACTCTTTGATGATCATTTAGAGCTCTTCTCACACCATTTCTTAGTATTATCAGAAATATTAAAACACTAATAATCAATGGATGCTTAACGGAGAAAACACTGAGCAGATTAACCCATAATGTAAAAAAATATGTTATTTGCTGGAGACATAACAGTAAAACCCTTCTTCTACGAACTGCGAAATACTGCATACAGTGAAACCCTGAAAACTGATACTTTCTAAATCTCATACAGTTGCAACTCTGCCAAGCACTGACAAGCAACATTTCCAATATGCTGAGAAACGTAGAGAGACGTAATTCATCACGGTACTACAAAATCCATACAAAGCCATAACAGTAGCATATTAAGTAAATGTGGCTTATGCCTGCTTAACTGATTACAATTCCCTTCTGCAAAACCTTTATAGAAGCTTTGTCAGGTTTAGGATCCTGTAGTTGCAGTAAGCTGCAGTAAATATCACCTAACACAGACTTATGTCATTATCTATTTGTAAAAGAGAGTGATATGATGAAGGTTTTTTGGGCCACTGAAGACATTGAAAGAGGTAATGGCTCAAACAGGCATGAATTAATGCTATTTTATCTTTTGTGTCTGCACATGTGCTCTACAGACTGGGGTCACACAGGCCCATGGCAGCACTCTGGTGCCAGTTTGACATCGAGGCACGAAATCAGGGAGAGGAGCCTTCATGGCCCATACTGCCATTTGTTATAACACCATCGGGCGATGAAAGCCTGCTGTCTTCACTCCAGCACCAAATGTTGTTGACCAAATGGTTTAGGTGAGGAAAATAACATGGACAGCTAATAAGCGTTATAACGGCATATTCAAACAAAGTCAAGACCTTTAACCACCACACAGACTCTTAAAAGAGAAATATAATGGGAAATATGATATGTTGATATACAGCCCACTGTACTTACGCAGAGCATCATAGCGAAGAGACGGGAAAACAACTGAAGGCTAATCTATTAGTAACGGCTACGGGTTAGCCTTAGCCTAGTGACACAGGCTAGCAAAACATGTACGAAGCCGTTTTTTCTGTCAGAATACAAAAGAAAAAGTGGTCTTAAACTTTTACCTGTTCTCACAGAAGTGTGAAACTATCACGGAGAGGCTTTTCTCAGTCCGTGTGTTCTTCAAGGAGTTGTCAGCGCAGCGTGAAGCCGCTGAGAGAGAAACGGCTGACTGACTGAGGGAGCTATAACGGTCACCGCGTCCTCTTAACGAATTTAGCCCATTTTAAAAGCAAACAGTTTAAAACGGCCAGCGTCCTACTTTCTCTTCCTACTTTCATATTTAAAGCTTGTTTAAAGACTTACACGGCTTAAAACAACATCAGCATGCGGGAAAGCCCGAGCTACAGGATGCTGTAAGTATCAGCCCAACAAGTTTAAACTCCGCTAGCTAAATAAAAGTAGCCAAGCCGCCGCGCGACCTTCTCTCTGCCGGGCTGTACCGAAGGTCCACTTCCTCACTATCATTCAGGAAACTAGGGGAGCCAAGCTGCCGAAAGTCAACTAGCAAACAGAAGCAGAAAGTAAAAAAGCAAGACTCACCCTGAGCGTAAACGAAGGCGCAGAAGTTGCAGGCGAGAAGCAAAAAGATTATCTGAGAGCGCACACACATCTTAGTGTTGTCCCGCAGCGCATGGTGAACTCAAACCCAAACGAGACTGTGTCGCTCCGACCCGCTCCATGAGACCGTCCGTCCCTGGGGTGAACTCAGGCTGCATGTGCGCGGGGGCTCCGCCGCTTCTCCTCCACAGACAGGCAGACAGGCCGCGGGCAGGGACACACGGGGAAGAGCGGAGCGGAGCGCACCGGGCTTTGTGACTACACTGCGCATGCGCGGGTCGGGCGGAGAGGGAGAGAAGAGGGGGTCCGGGGGAGGCAGAGCGGCCATGGACAGTGATATAGAGGAAAGGAGACGGGGGAGGGGAAACGGGCGGGGCGCACAAATGAGATGGGCGGAGCTGATAAATTGATGGTGTTCAGAAAGGGAAGGGCTGAGTGAGTAGTGGACAGGAACAGTAGTGCAGAAGTACTCACTCTGAAAGATATTCAGCAGGCTGAGAAGTTGTTTTAAACGGGGCCTATAATGCTCACTTCTAGTTATCAGAATTTTACTTTTGGGATCTACTAGAATAGATAGATAGATAGATACTTTATTGATCCCAGAGGGAAATTCAAGAATAGATTTACATGCATCTGTATTTACCCTAAGTCTGAAATGTGCTGTGTTAGAGCTCCTGTGTCTTTAAGCCCCACCTCCCTATGAGCCCAGTGTGCTCTGATTGGTTGGCTGGCCCATTCCATTCTGACTGGCCAGAACTGTGTACCAAGCTTGCCGGTAGGCGGGCCATAAGGATTGTGCTACCAGATGATCGCATTATAACAGAGAGAAGGGCTGGAATTCCAACAAGGCGTTTTATGCAGCTAAGAAAAAAGTTCCTCGCTGTGATGTGCCTACCACCCTCTTTATGAACCTGAAGCTGGAAAATTAAATAAGATTAATTTATGTAATGCTGCTTATAAGAAGAGGAGGAGCAGGAGGGTGGGCTGAAAACGTGAATAATATTGGAGAGTAGAGGAGAGGGATTGCGGAAGTATGGGAAATGGAAGATCAGCAGGAGAATGGGATTAATCACATTGTAAGTCTAAAAATATCCAGATACCCCTTCAAATTAGTGAATGCAGTTCCCACAGATAATGCTTTCAATTAAGCACACAGAACAACTTCCATATAAAAGCATCGCTATTACAATGGATTGATTTAGATCAGTCACACACGGCTCTATGAGTGCATGTGCAACTTTACCTTGCAACTTCCTATTTATGTCGGTCGAGAGCTCTGCTGCATCGCATAGAGCATGACGGAGCTGAAAGGCAAACTTGAATTATATAGCACCTATGCTCACTAAGGCAGCTAGCATGGTAGCTTTCTAACTTTCTAGTTCATCACATTCTGAAAATTATGAAAGCTTAAAAAGCATACACCTGTAGTTCCATTATCCTTCTATAAACAGGAAACAAACATGTGGTGGGACATATGTGGCAAGAAATGGTGACATAGCTAGACTGGAATTAATCCCTAACACTAGGCTGTGGAGCAGTGGAATGGCATTATCTGGAGTGAAGGAGCTCCATTCAATATGTTTGGGATTAGTTGGAGTGGCATTTGGGATCCAGAACTAATCATCTTACATCATTGCCTGATCTCCAAAACAATCAGTTAGCTGAATACAATAAAATCCTCACAACAATGTTCCAACATCTAATATTAGGAGTGTTCCAAGAAGGCATGGGGTATGTTCAGGGCAGAAGGAGTGGTAAGCGAGAGACCATAGAAAAAGGAGGGGTAAATAGGGGAAGATCAAGGAAAGCAATAGGTAGGGGATAGTAGAGAAGTATGGGTAAGTAAGGGTTGGTAGAGAAGAGGTAGGGGTAATGGGAGGATGGTAGAGAATTGTAGGGGTAAATAAATGTCTTTAGAGAGTAGAGAGGTGTTAGTAATGGACAGTAGAGAAGAGAATGTAATGGACCATAGAGAGGAGGGAGGGTGAGTAATGGACAGTAAAGAAGAGAGATGGGTAAGAAAAGGGCAGTTGAGAAGAGGAAGTGTATGTAGGTGACAAAGAATGTAGATAAGTAAGTAGAGGAAAGAGGAACGTGGGGGACAGTAGAAAAGTAGGATGGGATAAGGAAAGAGCAATAGCTTGAGGGATTAGAAGAAGGAGTGGTGAACACTGAAAAATGTAAAGAAAAGTGTATGTAGGGGATGTAGAAAAAATAGATGGGTAAGTGGGAGAAAATAGAGGAAAGGGAAACATTAGGACAGAAGTAAAGAGAAAGTTGAGAAGCCTGATGGGTAACTTGGGAATGGTAAGGGTAAAGGAAGAGTAAGTAAAGAACAATAGAGTAGAGAAGGGGGTAAGTAAAGGAAAGTAGGAAAGATTGGTGTTTTGCCTGCTTCCCTGTATCCCCAAAAAGTCCCTCCATCGTGCTAGATTAGAGGAAACACTTATATGTGCTCTGCAAATGAACCCCAGAACCAGAGTTGTGAACCACTGACCCAACCCCAAAATTGAACAAAGCCAGGGACTGACTGTGCTGAGCACAGTTTGCTATATGATGCATGCATCTAAATAAACGAGGGAAATAAGTATGAAGGAGGGATAGAGCAGGACAAGGCCATGCTCATAATGACCTATAATCAGTGGTGGAATTAGTTACTGTACTTTCTGTGTTTCTGTACTTTACTGAAGTATTTCCATTTTGGATGACTTTGTACTTTAACTCCACAAACTCAAATATCTTACTTTTTACTCCACTACATTATGTGAAATCTGTATGTGGTCACTTTTGGCTTATGTGCACATAAAAATGCGACATGTCAAAAGTAAACAAGTTTATTTATGGATTTTTAGTATCCATGGAAATGTCCATTTCAGGCCTGGACTACATCAAGGACCTCCTGGAGGAAGGTAGGTAAAGCAGGATGGGGTTAGTAAACAGATCACACATATTGTTCCTGACTTTGTGGGTAAATAAACCACAATATAAAATATGTACACATGACTGGAAAATGTATACAAACATTTAGTTTATATTTAGTTTTTAAATAACTAATTTGCAAATAAATCTTTAACTGAACCTAATGGAACCTGTTCTCCTTCAGTGTTCTGTGCTTATGATCATTTGAATAGAAATCAGTGTCAGACTAATTAATGACCTTCTATTAAAGACTGGTGGACTGAGAGACACTAGGATCTCTCCACCTTAACTGAGAATCCAGAAATGATAATAGGGCATTAGAGCCATAATAAATCATGCTACTGTTACTCTCCATACCTACATACATACATAAGTACATTTGAAGGTAAATACCTTAGTCCTTTTACTCCAGTTTACTTTTACTGGAGTTATATTTCACCTTGGGTAGCTTTACTTTAACTCAAGTACATAGTTTGTGTACTTCGCCCACCACTCCATATAATTGGTCCAGTAACAGTTGAATGAGGATCAGTCAGCTGGCTCTTAGAGATGAGCTAATTGGTTGAGACGATGACAAAAGAGTTGAAGAGGTTTAGAGCTGATAGGTTTGCTTTAAGGCCAAATCTGACAGTTGTATTATGACCTGGCAATCAATCCCTTACAAACACACTGCTAATCTCATTCTGCAACTTGAAGGTATCATAACAGACAAGTCTCACTGAAAGAGCTTTTCAAACATTTCTGCATAATTAAATCCTTCACATGAAAAGCCATGCAGACTGTTTTGATGTGACGTCTGAATAGTTCACAGTGGGTGTGATAGGAACCAGACATCTGAAGAGTGTCATGTCGCTGAAATATGTCTTTTAACGGACCTAAAACTGCTGTATTTTACACTTATCAGCAGTACAATGTGAATTTCCCCACTGTGGGACTAATAAAGGATTATCTTATCTTATCTTATCTTATCTTATCTTATCTTACATATAAAATGTGTCTGGGTATAATGATAGTTTTAAAATCAAATGTCTGTAGCTGCATTGCCGACACAACAACCCCTGGAATGCTTCTCTGCCAATTGCCCAATACAAATCAAACACTCTGGGTAATTTTGTTTACCCCTTAACCATTTGATTATGCAGATGCTTTAGGAAAATCACTGGAATCTCTCTTTAACAGCAAACCTGTACTGCATTTCTGAATCCATGCATTGGGGTGGGCACACTAAGTCCACACAAAGAGGCTTATGTTCAAGTGGGTCCCTCGTGTAGTGCCCGAGGCTGTGGTCATACATTACTATGACCATTAGTTGCTCCTCCAGTCCGGTGAGCTGATTTACCACAGTTCCTCTCCTTATGAAAGAGGTCAGAGATGGAGGTGCTTTCAGAGCTCCTTTTATATGTTAAATGCAGAAAGCAGAAAAGTTTGCTTTCAGTACTTGCAGCATTAATCATCGCTGTCCAAAGGAAAACAAGTATCTACAAAATTGCAACTTTACAACAGAGGGTAAACACCTCATTCAATTTGAATGTAGGTGCATGGAACCAGACTTTTTCCAAGCAGTTTTTGGGCCGTTTTGGGCCAATATAAATGACCTGATTTATAACCAACATCATTTCACAGGGCCAATGCAATGTCAACTCACAGCCTTTAACTTTCTGATTTTGAATCAGAGGAGTGGTAACAATAATCACAGAGTAATCACAGACACTTCTTTACTCTTCCTGAATACAACTCATGTGCCTAATACAATCACAGATCATCACAGTAGGCTTCTAGTAGTTGTTATTGATGTTCAAAATGACTACTGTGATAAGGTCTTTACGGTGGTCACTGGTTTCAGACGTTAGAAGTTATTGGTTGACCTATTCAATATTGTGTATAATTGTAATATGCTTGTCTTGCTATCTTCTCTGTCAACCAGAAGAGAATGGATTCCCCTTTGTGGTCTTGTTTCCTCTTGAGGTTTCACCCCCTTGCTCTGAGGGAGTTTTTCCTTGCCACTGTCACCTTTAGCTTGCTCATTAGGGGTATGAACCCAGGTTAACTTGACTTTAACTTAACATTTAAAGAGAGGTTCTTAATACCGATGTTAAAAAAAGCATTCATATTCGGTTCTCATCAATTTTGAATGTGAGCTATAAACCACTACTCTACCCACAATAGCACTGGACTCTGAAGCAGGATTATTTAAATATAGGCTTCCATTAATTATTTTAATGCCACGTTTATTCCAGTCCTGCACTGTTTCACTAAATGGCTATATTTTGGGGCAGAGAGATAATTACAGAAGGTGTGCCACACCTAACCTCGGCTAAGAAAAGAGCCAACTTCATAAAATGACTTTTCAGGCCTCTGAATGAGACGTTAATTAAACGTGACTTGGTCACGTGGACCCACCTACATCTAGCTCACCGTCACATCCTGCGTAGTGCTGTAATTACAGCTTTGGACCCAAACCTTTTTGGATTTTTGTTGTGGCTGTGAACAGGCTCCAACTTGAAAGAGAGGAAAGAGGGTCAGGAAGTAGCGCTGATTCTTCAATGTGGCTTACACATGTCGCTTACCCTCGGCAGACCTCAGGACTGCTGCAGTAACGGAGCGTGGACTATATTTAGACAGAGGAAACCGCACATGAAAAGTCAGACGTATCCCTCATTAGACCTTAACGAGGCTAAGAAGGTTCCCTAATCATAGAGCACATGACTAATGAAAGCGGAGTAGACTCCTTCAGATAGAGCTTAAATGTCACAGCCAGCGTGAGTGGGACAGAGCCCGGGCTGGGGGCCTTCCGAGGGATCCCTAATTGCTGAGCATAAAAACATTCAGATGATACATATTAGCCCTAAAATTGAGATCAATGTAAGATAAGGTTGACCTTAGGATATATTAAATACACAACAGGCCAGAGGTTTTTTAATTTCAGTAGGTTATGTAATATGCTGTGCATACATAGTTGCTAAAGTACTGCAAAGTAATATGTTTGGTACCGTAGAACAGAAGGATTTGACTAAACATGTGCAGCCATAGTGTACAGCTAACTGCTCCTTGATTTGTTTTGCTCCTGGGAATAACAGGCGGTTTACTATAGCTTGCATCTTACATGGAGGTGAAAGGAGTTGAAGGACTGTAATGGCCAGGAGTTTCCAGCAGGTCGTAACTTTTATTACATTCTTTAATAACTTAACAATTTCCCAGCCACTTTGTGTTGTTGTTAGATTATCTACTGAAAAATAGATTACATGGCTTTTTACATTACATGTACTGTATTAATTTGATTCAGTATTAAGTATAATGTAAATTCTTATTCTTTTATTTATGTTTTTGTGCTTACCTTGCAATCCAGTGTCAACCCGAGGCGGATGGGTTCCTCTTTTGAGTCTTGGTTCTTCTCGAGGTTTCTTCCTTTTGCTCTGAGTGAGTTCTTTCTTGCCCCCGTTGCCCTTGGCTTGCTCATTTGACCCTCTGTAAAGCTGCTTTGTGAGAACATCTGTTGTAAAAGGCACTACATAAAAATGACTTAGACATTTACATGGTAAACCTTTAGCTACTTGATATGAAACATACATGAGACTGAGTTTCTATTGAGTTGAATAATATAATGTGTCCTGTGAAACTAACCCTAACTGTCTTAATAGGCTTTTTGACACTTCCAATAAAGCAAGAGAATACGCCAAAACTATTACTTTGAAAGGTCATAAGATGGTTGAAAATGAGATCCTCCTGATCTGAAGTTGGTTTCATCATTGGTTCATCATTGTTCTACAATCAGCTATTAGCTAATTAGCTCTGCAATAACAGATTGTAGTATATCTGTTTGCTTGCATGATTTGTTATCCCACCTTCACCTATTCCTTAATGGTCAGGACCCCCCAGGACCACCACAGAGCAGGTATTATGTGGATGGTGGATCAATTCCAGCACTGCAGTGACACTGACACACTGGTGGTGTGTTAGGATGTGTGGTGCTGGTGTGAGTGGGTCAGACACAGCAGTGCTGCTGGAGTGTTTAAACACTCACTGTCCACTCTATTAGACACTCCTACCCTGCTGGTCCACCTTGTAGATGTAAAATTAGGGCCGACAGCTCAGTGGTCACAGGACGTTGCCTACAGGAGGCTGGTGGGTGAGCTATCTTCAGTCCAGCAGTGTCACTGAGGTGTTTAAACACTCCAGCAGCACTGCTATGTCTGATCCACTCACACAGGCACAACACTAACAAACCACCAACATGTCAATGTCACTGCAGTGCTGAGAATGATCCACCACCCACATAATACCTGCCCTGTGGTGGTCCTGCTGGGTCCTGATGGTTGATTAACGGGGAAAAGGTGGGATAACAACATGTGTAGACAAGCAGATGTGGACTACAGTATGTAATTGCAGCAGTACAAATTGCTCCTAGCTGGTAATCGGAGCTGATTAAATGAATCATGAGTGTAGATATAAAGCAGTTGTGCTAAGTGAGTGTATACACATGTATATACCTTATACATTTAGTGACTAATCACCCCACAGACAAGAATTTAGCCTTGTACTGAACTGCACTTGGTTTCAAAGATGAGGTAATAGGTGGAGATAATGACAGAAAAGCTAAAGAAGATTAGATTGGATAGGTCTGCTTAAGGCCAAATCTGATAGATGTGCATTGTGACCTGCTAATCTTACAATACCGTGGCATCATATCATCAGAAAGGCTTACTGAATTAGTTGATTATGGTTATGGTCCTAGTTTTAGCATATAAACATAGAAGAAATGAATTTAAAATCACATTTAGAGGGCTGATAAATAAAAAACGACATGTTGCGTCACACTGTGACTGTGGGCAATGTGGTGTTTGTCGGTGGGTGACATAAGAGTGTGGCAATGCCTGTCTAAGGGTGGTAAACCTCAAAAACAAGTGCACCCTATGCCAGCCCAATTCCCACTGCCAGCCATTTTAAAGCTGTTCCCTCTGGACTCTCTGCGTTACATGCTGTTTTTAGGAGGTGCAAACTTGTCCATAAAATGACAAACACTTGGATGAAATCATACCGCATTATTTCGAAACTTGCTTTTGGTGCTATTTTAAACTCTGCAAATATGTTCATGACCAAAACACAATGGTGTCACACTCCAAGGTAGCTTGAGGTCAGACCAAAGGCCACATGTACGCCTTTGTACTAGCTTTTGTAATCTTTTTTTCAATTGTTATGTATAAAAACAACTCATTTACAGACTTTTGATCCTATTATGGAAACTATGCATCACTTTTCCTCTAGTTACTCAGTGAAAAGCATTAGGATTTGGAGACCACTGTAATAAACACAGTTGGGATGGACAGAAGAGAGAAGCAAAGCAGTACAGTATATGGACAGGTGGGAGCAATGAATATACCATTGAAATAAGGGTGCTAGAAAGGTTTCTTTGTGCGATGACATAGAAGGACCATTGTTAGTCCCCAGAAGAAATGTGGAATAAGTGGTTGTTTAAAGAAGCATTTTAAATAAATAAATGTATGAAGTTTATGAAGAACCTTTATAAAGTTTAAAGAACATCCACATTTAGGAACATTAAACTGGTTATGAACTTTTATATTACATAATGATTCCCATTTCCCACACATTGAAGGAGACCTTCACTGCTCCATACTACCTCTTCTAAACCTATGGATCTGTCACACACCACACAGGTATTTATTCCTGATCATCCTCAGGCAGCGCCATCTGCAGGAGCCTATGGTTACCACCACCTTAAGCACACAATGTGACTTTTTTTTTTTGTCCTCTGAGCTTACAGTCTTAGAGATGCACTGACTTCCCCGTGTAACTCTAAGGGATAAAGAGAGGTTAGAAAATGATGATGTGCAAATGAATATGTGTACTATTTTGGCATATATTACTCACACAAGTGTCATACGTGGCCCTCAGGGACAGGACAAATATTGGATATTAGGTTCCCTTTAAATAATCAGTCCTACAATAAGCAATATTAAACATACTGACCGGATTTAAGATTATTATAATTGCAAAGTAGGCGATTTTTTGGCTTCGTGGATTCATGGCTAGTCTGGACTCATCAACACTCTGGATTTATGGCCACTCTGGCCTCACCACCACTCTGGACACATGGCCACTCTGGACTCACCACCACTCTGGACACATGGCCACTCTGGACTCACCACCACTCTTGACTCCACTTTGAACCCAACTAATAAAAAAAACATGCATCCCGTGGACCCCATTCCTGCTTGCTACCTAAAGCCCTTGAATCACTACATCTACTCATGGCCACTCTCATCTTGTGGTGACTCTTGACCTTGTGGCCACTCTGGACTAATGGCCTCATGGTCACTCTGGACTCATAGCCACTCTGGACTAATAGCCACTCAGGACTCATGGCCACTCTGGACTCGTGGCCATTCTGTACTCATGGCTCTGGGTGGCTATTGCATCTGGATATTTAAATTCATGTCCCATTAATTCCTTTTGGGCAGTTTATAGATCTATCCTAAAATTCTGACCGTAAAACTATTTTTGAAGTATTTACAGCACAATAAAAGTGTGCAAGGTGCAACATTCCACTCAGGACTTGCAGTTGGCAAGCCAGTTTATGGTGCTGTAATAGGTTTTAGATCAGGACTGGTATGAGAACACACCCACTATAACACAGAATAATTACAATGCAGTCTGCTAGTAATTCAGCTGGTCTAGGGGTTCTCGAATTAAACCTGAAGAATGTTGATTAAACCGTGAAATTATACATTTCTGTCATGCATTACATGCATACGGAGGACACGAGATATACGCATGACAGCACGAGGTATTTGAAAAAGAGATTTTATTCAATAGGCACCAGTTAACAAAAAATACTCTTTCTCACTAAACACTGCTCAAGTTTTTTCTCCAAAACACTAAAAACATAACCAGAATGAGACAAGGTTTTTTTTTTGCTCTTTGGAAAAAAAATCTGCAGTCACATTTCCATCATCTTTAAAAACGCAATATCATTTCATCATCAAAGATGCTATAGAAAATCTTCTCTTTCATAAAAAAAGGAAAGAAAACAGGAGCAGGAGTTCATCTGGAGAACTGGAACTATAAATTACATATTCATCCTCAATCTTTTGACATATTTAGATTATGTGCGGTCAGGTATAAATAAAAACACTGAAATTAAATTAAATACTGACACATCTTTTGTTACTCAAGATGAAAAGACTACTTGATGTAAAAAAGACATCTGTGGGTTTGGAGAATCAGAACTGGAAAAAAAGAGAAAATGAAAATACAGTGCATCAAAATGGCATGTTTTGGGTTTGAGGCCCGGTGCATCCCTCTGCTGAGACACGGACATCATGCTGCTTTACATTCAGAGAGAAATGGCTTTGCTTTTGCTACCGATGTCCATGTGATCAAAACCTGATATAAGAACCATAAGCTCAACGGCTCTTTGGCTTCTGGACGACTCGATGTGGTCTTCAATCAACTTACGTATATTTACACCTTCTGGAATGTAGACGTTCTGCTGGCAGAGGTTGTAGTCTGGCTCAGGTGCTAGTATCGGTGATGCCAGCGTCTGTGGCGATACTGCGCCCGCCTGAGCTCTTCGATGGTGTTGTGGTCAGGGCTGGTCTCGATGCACAGGACGATGAAGTGGTTGGAGCAGCTGCGGGTTTGCTGACTCAGCAGGCCGCTGTAGAGGAATGAAGCCTGACCGGTGATTGCCATGTCGCCTGCCCTCCATGACTCGCAGTTCTTAGCATCCAGGCGCCTGCCCCTCTCTGAGGAACCATGCCATACAGCTTTCTGCGACCTGTGAAGAGACAATGCATTCATAAACATAATATTAGTGCTGAAATATGAGACTGTGGCTCGAACCTTTGGAATCAGTTATATTAATGATAGCAGATGAAACATTTTGGTTATGTAAAGTGGAAAAGCTGCTTCCACAACATAGATTTACATTTTATGAACTAGCAATAGTATTGTTAGATGTTTAATTCAGTAATTCATGTACACTCATCCTCAGAAAATAGCTGCACATGTATAGTTGTACCCAGATGGAATCAACTGACAGCAATGAAAATTTCATGCTCTGCCATATATGTGCATTAATCAGGATGGACCCTATCACTGTACCTGACCGGCCCAGCAGCCACAATTACAGACATTCAGTGAGCGGCAATGCCCTCCATAAGTCATTCTGTTAGTGCCAGCGTCACTGGGAGACGGCTGCACAACGCAGGACTACATGCACGCAGACGGTTATGATGACTGCCCTTAACACCATGTCAATGCTGCCAATACTGGCATCATGCCAGATTGTCATGACCTGACTAGGAATGCCAGCAAATAATCTGTAGTGTATTTAATCAATAAATAATGTAATAAATAATGCCCTGAAACTACTAGTGATGGATGGATCCGTGTTTTGTGTTCAACATCATTTATAGACTGCCTTTCAGCACGACTGGCCGATGTGCCCCACACCCAAAAAGTCAACATCTGGTTAATTCCACTGCTGCGGTCGACAGCAAAAGTTGGGACAATTCCCAATTTTTGACGGATCATTCCGCTCACAGATGTGGTCTGCAGAATGTTGCTGATTACAAAGAGGTTAGTGCTGTGGCTTCATTGAAAACAATGGAATATCCCCTATCGTCGCCTCCCATCAACCGCAGGCCTGTCACCTGATACTCACTGTACTATATAAACTACATAATGTAGATACCCAAAGGTATTAAGATGCTCATTTTTTTTAGTGTTCTGGGAACAGCAAAAGTGTATTAAATGATAATTGTTCATTTAGAATCATTTCTTGATGCATTATCCTTAGATTTTATCACTATTTTTGTGAATATAAGGTATGTTAATTTAGTAACGGCTTAATTCTCAGTGGCTGTGGTTTAAATTCTGGTGGATTCCTGAACGCTACGTTTTTAGTCCATTCTTTTTAATTATAACCCTAAAGTGGGTGTGGGTGGGTGCTTTTTTGAGTATGTGCAACTTTTTTTCACTCAGAAAATCAACCTCTCATTTAACCTTTGCACTAGTCTTTATATGTACCAACTGTAAGAGATACTAAACAATAAAGAACAAAATAGCCACATAATGTCATTTAGGCAAGTTATCAGAAGGCTTTTAAAACAAGCATGCCTACTGGCTCACTAATGCTGGTTAGACTGACGACTGAGGTACAATAAATAGGTATATAACAGGAAGACAGGATTTTGTCATCATAAAGGCAATGAGTTTTCTCCTGAGGTAAAATTTCTCTATTTTTACAGTTAGAATATTTAGTACAACAACAACATCATCCCACACTCATCTTCGAAAGAACACTCGCACCAAGTAGGAATGTTGGATTGCAATGCTATTGGGAAGGAAGATGAGGGTCACCAGGAACAATAAATGATGATCTGTTTAGACTGATATGGACAGTATTTATTGAGTAAGTCAAACACACCCACCAAGTCACCCTTCATGTCTGTTGATTCACTCGGGCTGCAACTATCTGTGCCACTATTCTTTTGATGATGAGTGTTTATATGATATATAAATTATTAGCATTATAACCAGATCAGTATATGCTTGTATCTTGTTGGAAAAAAAAAAATCTCAAAAACAGAGATTCCAAACTTTTAAACACTACTGTGTGTAGCGCTGGAGAGCTGCCGAGACTGAGGGAAATGTGCAGCAGTTAAATCTAGACAGAGTTGACATCTAAACACAATGCTGTCTGCACAAATACATTTAAACGCATTCAAAAATAGCCTTTTGGTGTTTGAAATGTACGCTGTGGATTCCTGTTTACCCTAAATTTGTAGGTGTTTCAGGAGTACAACCCATCGGACGAACCGAAACTGATTCATCCTGGTTTGAGTGAGTCTCAGGCCCGAGTGTATAATCTGATTTAACAGCACAGTTATTATTGCCCTCTCCTGACCAAAGCTTTCATAAAGCTCATCAATCTCCTTCAGAGACTCCCACCATGCCAAAACATGGAGAGCAACTAGTACACCGACAGCTGACTGCTCAGTCCAGCTGGCTCTTCTCTAGAGAGCTTCTTTACATGGAAGTCACTTCTAATAAGAGTTTCATCCTTAATATGAGTCTAATGAAAACTCAAAGGGCAGAGAGTTCACTGGCATTCTCATATGACAACTAACCTCACCAGGAATCTTCTACATGGATGACATGGCTTTTTGCAGGAGTGTGCATGAGTAATAGAATATGAAAGTGCATTGTCCAGACCTGTATGACCTGTCATCCAGTTATTAAAATCTGACATAGTGTTTCAACTGATTTGGAGGAAGTTGTTGCTGCCAGAACAAAATGTCCATTTGTTGTCCAGCAGAAATAGCCCAAAACAGACTAAAATCATTTTATCAATAACTTTCATTTTTTCCATTGGCATGATATGACAGGAATGAAACTTGGTGCGTAGGTTTGACATTGAATGAGGCATGCGAAATATACTTGTTGGACTATATGAGGTTGCCTTGTTATACAGGCTTTCCATTCTGACTCATGCTGCTGTGTTGGTAGCATCCTTTGCCATCCTTAGCATCCTTAATCTGAAGGATTGGAGCAGTTGAAAGAGTTGGAGAGCGGGATGACATATAAACGTATTACGCGCCATATAGGTCAAGCAGATACTACCACATCGATGGTGGCAATGGATAGAAGAAGTGAGAATATTCAAGCTGCATGGGATGGATTATCGCTGGGCACCATTAGGAACCTCTACAACTCCATGCTGAGATGACTGGCATGTTGCATTAACACAGACGCACCTCTAAATACATTATCCTTCATTATTCCTGTTCACCTTTACATTCTTTTCCAATAGCACTGCAATCCCACACTCTCCTCCAACTATTCACTTGAATGCTGAATTGATATATTGTGCAGCCCCAGTGTGAACATAAGTATATACAGCTTCAGTCCTGTTCTAGGAGCTGTTGAAAGACGCTGAGGATGCCACTAGAACTCATCATCACCATCAGCAGTAGCAGCAGCAGTAGGCAGCCTCCTTCTGCTACATCCATTCATACCTCTGCTATAACAGGGGCTGCCACATGGCTCTAAAACGCCCAAGTTCACAAACAGCCCTAAAAAAGGGCAAGTGCTAACCACAATTGCAGATGTACTGTCTCCGCTTCCCCCGGCGCTTGGTACGAGTAGCTATATTTACTACCCTGAGGTATAAATAGACATAAACAGAGAAAGTAAAGACGCGGCTTGCTGTAAAAATAAGTTGGAGGAAATAAAAAAACGGGAGGGAATGGATAGGTGCAGCCTCTGTCTGGTTTGTGGGTGTGCAGCCCTGCTTCTTATAAATGTCATTTCAGGGAAACTACATTAGATGTTCAGTGCAGGTTACTCATGAATAGGGGGACAATCAGCGTGAAAGGTTTCCACAAATAGCAGCGGATAAAAGATGATGGCCTGTATGTAGCCTGAACATGGTGAACTGAGAAATCCACCTTTCATGGCTATCAAAACACAATTAAAGCCTTCTATTCTTGCAGCTAGTAAAAAGCCAATATGTGGGGAGTTCTGTTATTGTAATAATCAAACGGGCTGGTTTTGATCACCGTCGCTAGACGAGTCACAAATGTTTCAGTGACTCATACTGTATTGTTCCTTTCCAATGAGGCGTAATAGAAATAATAAGTGACACATTTATCATGGCATAACAGCTTTGACATACGATTTTCCATAACAGAGCTTTAACACAACCCAATAAATCTCTCTTTAGTGCACGGCTTCAATGATTCTCCAGCTAATACACTGACTTGGCGAGTCACGCCATGATTTACAGACTCCATGATGAAGTAAAAATGCGCCGAGTCACTCTGTGAACTGATCACCATCTTGGATTCCAGTTTGGCAACTCACCAGTAGGGATCGCTCATCACGTCCCGTCCATCGAAAGAGTAGAGGGGTATCCCAGAGGGGAGGAGGTGGTTAGTGAAGATGCTCTCCCAGTTTTTAAACAGAACCTCACCCTGTGAAAGGAGATCAGACATCAGTCACTGAATCATCCTCACATGCTTGTTTATTCCAGTTAGTTATGGCTGATGCACAAGGACGAAATGCACATCACTTCACACAGCTAGAAGTGTTATGGTCGATGAGCAATACAAGTAATTGAATTATCTCACTTTTATCCCACAGGGCTTTTATCTAATCAGCTGATCAGTTAAGCTGAAGCTTTCGGGCTATTAGAAAACACGATGGAATGCTTTCTCATTGGGACATTTTAAAACACTGCACTGCTTTGACAGACTTCCACAGCTTTAACAGCTTTAAACCCTAGAAGTTTAGAGTATGTGCTGTGCTTTTGCTATACAATACAAACATAATTACATAATAACATAGTAATTACATAATTAATAACAAGGAATGGCATTTCAATTCACTTTACAGGCTTGAAAATGGCAGAGTTTCAATAAGTACAAGTGAAAACTAGTCAAGTCAAACTAATCATGTCAAACTAAGGAACTCTAACTAGAACCAAAGTACCAAATAAAAACAGCTACAGCTGGGGAGGAAGTTACAATAGCTGAGTTATTCTTATGGTAGTTACAGAAGTATAATAAAAGACTGACAGACTCGAGTCTGCACTTCCAGTTTTTTCATTTGGGTTAATTTAACACATCAGAATGAGAGTCAGAATAAGAACCAGAATGTTAAAAGTGAGACTGTAGTGCAGGGGTTGCACATACTAGTCAACCAATTGACTTTACTTTGGGTGATGCTGCTTTAAACTGGATGTGATGTAGTTGCATGGACGCCTCAAAGAATTCAATGGGCAGCGAGTCTGGTGATTTTGGGGTCGACCCAGAGCTTACTGGAACCCTTCAATCTACTGTAAAGTTGGTTATTCTTATTTTAATGAGCTCAAAATTCTTCAGGGATACCAAACCTCTGCCGCAAGAGAGCATCTGGGCAAAGATTAGGCTGTGAAGTTGGTTACAAATTAGTGAGATTCTGGGGTCTCCGGTTCCTTGAATGCTAGTAATGCGACCCAGGATCCTAGTTGCAAAGATAATGGCATGTTCTACTCACCTGTGGAGTTTCACTTCCCCACAGACTTTTACTGCTGACTCGACTTTCATTTCATAAATTCTTTGCATAAATGACAATTTTTAAATATCTGAAATCTGGCAACCCCTGATGTAGGTGCAACTTTTCTTTAGGACTGTCAAACAATTCCAATGGTAGACTGGGATTAATTACATTATTGTGAATAGTTAACTGTGGTTAATCACATCTGTCTGATTTGTACAAATTTGACTCTTATGAAAGTTAAATAACTGGGCAAAATAAGCTTTATAAGAATACATGGATTACTTTTAATAATTATTTATTGAAAATATTACTGAAGTCTTGTGTGAACCTGAACAACAAAATGATACAGCTTCCAAGGAAGTAATGTAGTTACTTCATAAAGTGGTATTCTCATGTTAACTTTGACCCACTACTTTCATTAAATCCAATCACATCCATCAATAAATCCATATACATCTTCCTTTACATTCAAACACACATGTAATGCAGGTAAAAAGTTAAATATCAACTCCAATACTAGGATGCAGCCAGTTTTGATGTTAACACATCTGCAGCAGAGAGAGGAAGCATGGCTTACCCTGAGGTTAACGATGGGTAAGCTGGTGCGGTAGGGTGACTGCACCACGTCAATCAAGTCCTGAAGGTGGTGGGAGAGGAAGGCCCTGTACTCGTCTCGTATCCCCATGGCCTGAGCCTGCAGCCGGCACTGTCGGTTCGCTGAGTGGACGGAGCCAAGGTCACCGGTCAGAGGTGTGTTCAGGGCGACCAGCCTGAGCTGAGAGAGGGGTCAGCCAGCACAAGATGATTAGAAGAGCCTAGGGCCTCGTCTTAGACAGGCAGCCAAATGTGGGTTTGTTTTCACACAGTCAAGCTTGTGTTTTCTTTCTTTCCTTCTTTCTCTCTTTTTATATATCGTATATCTGATACGCCTGACATTTTCCTTGAAGTCTAAAACAGGGGAAGAAATCCTTTCCAACCAGATCTTTCAAATTCTGATTTGGATCGCATTCATCATGTGCTGAACAGCCATTTCAGCAAATAATCACAAGCTGCCCTAGTAAAAACACACAAATCAAATCAGGTAAAAATGGAAAGCAAATGTGACTGAAGTACTGGAGCCGGCGGTTCCTAGAAGAGCCAGAGAGAAACTGGTGCAGTGAACAGGGCTTGAACAAATTTGATCTCAGGATAAGATGCTTCGAACAGTGCAAGATGATTTACACTGCATTATAGAAGGGCATCAGTTCCCACAAGTACCAGTACCATTTACATCAGTGATAATATTACTGGAGCAATGGCATCTGCGTTTTCATCCTGAACATGTTTTTCGCCATTACAGTACCGTGTATTTACATACGTGTAAATCAGATTGCACACATGGATTACCCGACTTGCCCACTCAGTACCTGTAACGCAGCCCTGCTTTAAAGTTTAACAACATCTCACAGTGAGAGCTAGCCAAGATAAAGTGCAGCCTCCACACGGCAGGGCTAGTTTCAACAGTGCTATGATCAAGCCTGTCAAAAAAGAATGAACAGCGTCCATCTCACCCGGGACATGGAAAGATGTTGTAATCCTTCATTTAGGAGTAACTTTATGCAAATTATTTAAGCAGCGATCAATCAGATTGTTCATATGTGGGGTGTTAACCACCCGAGTCACAAGGTTAAGTTATTATATTTATATGTTTTTGATGTTTAAAAACAATATCAGTCTGATTTGGCACTTCAAGCTGCACACTCCCAAAATGACTAACAGTCGTTAAGGCCAGCGATTAAGCACACTTTGATGGAAATGCAGCATGAACTTAACCAGGGCATGGCTTATGCTGATTTTAGAAATATATAAATAACATACAAAAACACCACATTACTATGCACAATGATAATTTCAGTGATTGTAAGTCTATTATTATTGTTATTAAGTTTAATGTTATTTATAGCAGCTGTAGTCTACCGCTTCCCAACATCAATTCTATATATTTTTTTTTTTTGTAGATTCATCAAAAGTGTGCTTTAGCTGTAGTTATGTTAATACAACATATTCCAGATTTATCATGATGCTATTTGCTGTTCTGGTTTGTCTCTATGATTTTACAGATCACAGACCATGCCAGATTCGATGCATTACTGGTGGGAAGGGTGTTTATTACAATTCTAAATACTAATTTAAAATTTGGTTCAAGCAACACAAAATTATGAATGTATTACACAGTCGAGTCACATTATTATGACCACTTCCTACTTTCGACACAGTAGTATGTAGCTTATGAAGGAAGTCACGTTTTCGTGGCATTCTCTGGGCCCACTCTCAACTGATTTGGGTATGAATCCATCGTTGCAGATCACGTGCATCCATATATGCTGACTGTCTTCCCTGGGGTGGATGGGATCTTCCAGCAAGTCAATGCACCATGTCACATGGCCGGAAGACTTTCACGTACTACCCTGGCCTCCTAAGTCCATGTGAGCATCTGGGGGCCCACCTCAATCATTGTGGTCCATCTATGAATCCTCCATTGACCTTACTGAGTTAGTCCCAGCCCGTCTAGCTGCTGTCCATGCTGCACACAGTGGTTACTCTGGATATTAGCTGATTAGTGGTCATAATGTGACTTGACTGTGTAAAACGGGCATCAATTAACCAGATCTAGCAAACGTTACAAGCAGCTTCTCACATTGTCGTAATTAGTAAGTAAAGGGGGCAGTATTTCCAAAATATCTGCAAAAATCAGTCAATCAGATATATAAAAAAAGTCATTCAGAGTGGTTTGATGGTTAACTGAGGTAAGTTGATGATTACTGTCAGGATCATAAAATATACTTTAGCTGACCCTTATTATAACTACCAAAGTGCAAGACCAACTTAGCTTACTAGTCATCTTATTCACAGTTGTTTACGTTGCAGCTAACAAGATATAGCTACAATTAGCAATAGCTGTACTAGCTATCAAATTAACAAACGGGCCATTGCTAGTTAGACCTTTCAGTTGGAACATGATTATTTCAAAAAAATGTTACCAGGCTGTTATGTAATAATTATTACAGGGCTAAACAATATCCACAACAACAATAAAGCTTAAAGCAAGATGCATAGATTTGCTTTCATGTGATCACATAATCACCTTCAAGTGAAACCCATGAAGTAGGGTGCCCCCAGTAGGTGCTAAAGTGATCACACACATGCACATATGGACACACACAAAGGCTCGTTTGTTTTCTTTTATTGTTCTCAGTTCAAACCCTGGCATGCCTTCATCGAGCAAGTCCCTGTTTATCCCTGTTGTTCTCATCTTGAGTGAGCTCTGCGTTAGAGACATAGTCCTTCAACATGGACTTTCCCTGCAGTTAACCACTAACATAAACCTACACCCTCCGGGATGCCCATTCAACTATGCTGGATGGACAGCACCGTAATTTATAGTCTAAAACTGGATCTCTGGAAACCACAGGAACACAAGCTAGAACTAAGCCAATGGTTTTCCCCAACCGGTTTCCTACACAACCATGACAAATGTTAAATATCATGGATTTCTATCTTTGAGGAAGAAAAGAATAGCCTGGGAAAGGTACAGTATATTGGTAGTACACGCACGTACATGGCACAGGTTCACTATCACCACTTAAAAGCACTCATGAACTTTATGGAAGCGCATGAATGTTTTAGAAATAGCTCAAATTAATGGTGTTAATGTAGCATCAGTTTTGCATGTAGCTTTCATTATGTTCAGTACTGTGCAAAAGTCAAAACTGCAGTTATTTCTGAAGGCATAAGGTCATCCATACATCCATACAAGGTAAAACAAAAGCTAATCTCCCAGTAACAACAGAATCTGCAGGAAAGGTCAAGGGTGGACAATGACTGCTGAGGAACAGTTGCTGAGGCTACTATCAAATTTTCAGCTAAATATATGATTTCTGTTTTTTTCCTGATGTATTTAATGGCCAAAAATTAAATAAGCGAAGAATGGTCTCTGATTTTTTGTGCAGCGCTGTTCATATTAAAACATGTGAGTGGTTCATGTGGAAACACATACATGGAGACATGCACACACTTCCATTCTTACCGCACTTCCTGTGTGGATCGTAGGAGTACTGCTGAGTCGAGGGGTCAGTATTAGGGGGCCAGCCTGTGGAGGATTAAAGAGACATTTTTTACAGCTGACATGGTCACTGTAGTGCATACATGCACTTTTACACCCCAGTTCCCCTGCCCGCTCTCCTCCCTTCCTAACACTCCTCTCTGTGTACACAGTCTCACAACCTGAAAACATTCCAGTGCGTGATTAAGGCTTCTCAATTCAGATCTGAAATGCTGATGTTGTTTGCTTATTGTTCTGCACATCACTGAATACAGTTAAGCCGAGCCAGTAATGTTCCTTCACTCCTACAACAGGATTCCAACTCACAGTCTCTAGTCCTACAGGGAAAACCTTAGATACCTATAACACCTGGGGGTCTTAATGCTCAGTGAGATATTAGCGTTTCGTCATACTTATGATATCGTCACTCAGAAAAGCTTAAAATAATGTCGTCACTGAAGTTGATTTGGTTTGAGTGGTCTGTTTATAATATTGATGATGCTGATCCTCCAAAACCTGCAGGGGGCATTTCTCATCTGACCTAGTCAACTGCTTACCAATGTTTTTATGGAAGACTGGAACCTCTAAATTATGAAACCATGACATTTGCTCAATGGCATTTTTGAACCACTAGAACAGCAGCTATCCGTTGGTTTCCTTCACCGAAAGATTGGTGTTTCAGTTGTCGCACAAGCTTTACAGGAAGTTCTTTATACACGACGGGCCGGCGGTAGGCAATTATTCCACACTGATCACCAACTTCACACGACTAACTACTGTTCCAACTACAGACAGAGACATATTATACACCAAAAACTTATAGAGATCTAATGTTTATTGGCTGCCAAAGGGAAAATAACGCTTGGATACATTCAGAAACTGGAATAGGTGGACACTATAAAAATCCATCTTGGCGAGATGGATTTGAGAGGGATGACACCCGATCAATTTCCCCCTCATGAAAGCTGGAGAAGATGCACAAAAAAAGAAAAAAAAAAGGAAATGAAAGCAAGTAGACCAGGACAGATTGACCGAGATGACCGAGCGGACAGCCTTCGTCATGTCAAAGTTTTTTTTGAAAAGAATAATTGTCATGACGACTGTACTTGTTATTTTTTTACATAATAGAATATAACACATATCTATAGTTTTCAGAATACATAATAATAATATTTACGATATAGATGCAGATATGATAAAGATGACAATCCAGAAAATCATCTCAGAGTAGGATAAAGATGTATTCATATTTCATGCATGTAGCAAATAGAGATACAACATTGCCTAAAATAATGTGATTTAGACAGATGGGATACGAGCATAGTTAGGGTCTAATTTACAGTCTGATTGTCCAGAGCTAGTTGATTGGATAAGATGTACTTAAGTAGAGTCAATGATCAAAAGATTTTGTAGCAAAACACCCGTTTCGAAGTGGGGAGTGTAGGACTCCGGAACAAATAAGTCAGAGGTAAAGAGAACAAATGCCTCACAGTACTAGAACCAAGGCACAACTTGGAGAAGCCCAGCAGCACGGCACCAGGAACATCGCGGATTCCATGACATACTACGCCCCTGAATGCAAACAAATCAGCACCACCTCTATATTTAACAGCGCTCCACTACACCATTAAACTGATAATACTCCTAATACGAGTCAACAGTAGCCTGAGCAGAGTCACACGAGGCACAAGGCAACACACCACTACGCCATGCACATAGGACACACGACCCCCACAGCACATGATATTACCTGTCAAACATAACGAGAGGCCAGAACACACCTATCAAACTCAACCCGACTCTGGGAGGGTCTGTACATAGATGGGAGACCACACGTCACCACACAGCTTGACCCCCCACACTGATCAAAACCAAGACACGGCAACGCTCAGATAGGTGCATCAACCGAGCGACTATCGCAGAGTATCATGCCACCACAAACACACAAACAACAATACAACAAACTACTTTAGAGTTTTTTTTAGGCAATATAAAGGAGCATTAAGTGTACAGAGGTTTAGACCTTTCCTTTGAATGCGTTAGGTTATTGAATATAAATGTAGGGTCTATAACAATAGGCGGAAAAAGATACCGGAAAAGCAACCCCCAATAGACCACTCGATACCAAACCCGCGATTTCTGTAATTTCCCCTTGTCATCTCTACTCTTTTGCTGATTCCTGCTCTTGGTCCAACCCAGGGGATTTGCATCTTCGGCCAATTTTGTTTTGAATTTGTATACTGATGGTGTTGGGCCTTAATAAGAGACGTAGAGATGGAGTAAACGGCTATTGATGCACTCAACAAACTGAAAAAAAAAAAAGAAAGCGGGGAAGTGGTTGGAGTGTTGTTGGAAATATTTCTCAATTTCTGAATCTTTCCTCCGTTTTTGTGCAGGACTGCTTCGAAAGCTCTGTGGCTATCGCCTATTCATAATATGTATTGATGACGAGTCAGTATATGCAAGCAGTGTTCATTTTCAATGACGAGACAAGCGAGCCAGTAGCCTAACCTATTAGCAACCCCCTTCACAAGATTCAAAAGCCTAACTGTTACACATTCGGCTTACCCCATAGATAGACGTGGCCCGTTCATCATTAAGCGTTAGCGGTATAAACCAATGCTCACTCTTGAGCATGTATCTATGAAGCGAATGTTTCACACGGAACATTTATTTGAGGTCATAGCTCGCGGTTGTCATAGATGCAAGGCAAAACGGGATAGAGGTGAAAATCCAGCCGGTTCTTGGGGCCAACTGTCAAACCTGCTACACGTGACGGTTAGTACTCATATGTAAGCTCAGGTGGAAAAAAAAGAGACAAAAAGAAAAGTAATAACAAAAAGGAAATTAAGAAGATAAAATGCCCGAATCCATTTGGCCAGCTGAGATGAACAGTAAAGGCTCCAGAAACCTCCTGCTTTAAAAATAAAATGGTATTTACATTCCTCCACCACCCACCTCCCTTTACAGTTTTAAGAGAGTAGGATTGTAAAGAAAAATCCTTGGATTTTGGTTGAGTCAGAAAGACCAGGACATAGGGACATAAAATAAATACTACTCATGAAAAACAGGTCCGGAGGTTATGGGTTGGTTTGGATGTTAAGTATTGTCTTTATGTTTAAAAAAGTTACCTTTGTGTTTTTGTTGTTTTTTTTTTTTGGTTTTTTTTCTTTTTTTTGACAGTAAACTGTGAGCTAGCATGCTGTTCCCTCTAAACCCGGTGAATCATCACAGAGAGTAGTTTAATGCAGGAGCTTTAAACATAGTGCAGGTTGTAAATCAGGGCACAGTAAAAACCGGGAGGGCCCTGCGCCAACACAACTTTTACTCGAAGCATTTTTCACGATTGCACCGGCAGCTCCATCAAAAAAAAAAAAAAAACACTGCCACCCTGCTCTCACTGCATCAGCTATGATATGTTCGACCCTTATCTCTCTCCTCTTGTCTGTCTCTTGCTTTCCATCCTTTTGTTGCTCATGTTCATGATTTGCTCTTCTGTGTGTTTCTGTAGATTAGTGTAGTGTAAACTCCGCGGCCTTTATAAAAGAACTCGTAAATGGGAAGACTGGTGAAGAAACAGAAAGGATAGCTGCTGTTCTAAAGTGGTTATAATTGCACTTGGCAAAAAATGATCATGTTTCAAAACCTCTCATCATCCATAGAATTGACACAGACTGTGGCAAAAGACTGACATATGTAAATGAGCCTGTAGCCGATTGGCTGTAGCTGTATGTGCCTCATTCTGAAAACCCTGCAGTACTTCAGGGTGAATGGGCGGAGCTAAACTGCTGTAGACTACGTAAATTAATATCATCAGTCATGATGACAATGTTATTTCAAAATTATGATGAAGAAAAATCAAGTGTTTGTGTTTACAGAGTATGGAAGGCACTTAGAGGTGCATTCCCACCATTTCAGTTCTACACGTACAGCTGATGATACTGTTGAGGAGCTAAAGGATACAGATCAGACTCCTCCTGGCGTAAACTGAAATCAAGAGTACACTGTATTGTCCATATGCCTGTGTGATTGACATGCATTGATGAGTCAGATACACTGGCACATATATCTGAGCAGAAAGAAAGCATGTGGTTTGGTTTTACAAAAGAGTAATATTTACCGGTTGTTATTCCAGGAATAACATAGGGAAAAAAACACAACTAACTGCATTGTGAGCCCATGGGGGGAAGAAAAAGAGCCAAAGCTGAGCCATGGTTGGTTCTCAGCTTCACAGAAACGATTAATGTCACTTCCCTTTGGTAAACACTTCCTGTTTTCTTGCGCCTCTAAAGTTAACGCATGTATGTTGTGTGTGGTTCCAGGTCGTGGTGATCGGGCTATAGCTCTGCGTGTTTGCTGGGTATGACCTGGGCCTTTGGTCTCATGTATGTGAACGAGAGCACAGTGATCATGGCTTAATCTCTTCACATCTTCAACTCTCACAGGGATGTTCATCTTCATCTTCCACTCAATGTGTCCTGCAAAAAGAAGGAATACACACACACACACACACATTTTACAGTACACAAAGTACAGTGGTTTTTGTTGAGTGTTATACATGTAAGTATACCGGATACCTGAAAACCTAACCTGTACTAAAAAAAAAACTGCCTGGCCAAAAAAAAGGTCTAATATTTTGTTCGGGCATCCTTTGCTTTATTCACGGCATGAATGGCTGTGGCATCGTTTCCACAAGCTTCTGCAATATCACAAACATTATTACTGTCCAGAAGTTACATTAATATTTTCCCACAGATCTTGTATGTGGATGATGGAAGACTTGGACCATTGCACAAAGTCTTCTACAGCACATCCCAAAGATTCTCAATGGGGTTTAGGTCTGGGCTCTGTGGTGGCCAATCCATGAGTGAAAATGATGGCTCATGCTCCCTGAACCACTATTTACAATTTGAGCCCGATGAATCCTGGCATTGTCAACTTGGAATATGCCTGTGCCATCAGGGGAAAAAAAATCCATTGATGGAATAACCAAGTGGTTCAGGATATTCAAGTAGTCAGCTGACCTCATTCTTTGGGCACATACCATTGCTGAACCCAGACCTGACCAACTGAGCAACCCCAGATCATAGCATTGACCCTACAGGCTTGTACGGTAGGCACAGGCATGATGGGTGCATCACTCCAGCCGCCTCTCTTCTTACCCTGATGTGCCCATCACTCTGGAGCAGGGTAAATCATGGACCTCATCGTACCACACATAACCTTCACATTCTTGATGCTCCCTAGAATAAGTTTAGAAGCCGTCTTTGCCGGTTAGCCTCAACTGAGAAGTGGTTGTGATATCTTCAGGTTACACCAGGTGTTTAGCACTAATCCCCCAAGTTCCCTTCGCATGTGGCGTGATCAGGAAATGGTCTTACTCTCACATTCTTACTCTCACTATTTAAACAGATCACTGAGTTCTACTGTTAATAATTTTTGGCTGATAACTATATTTGGAGGACAACAATCTGTTCCCTGTACGGTGGCCACGAACTTTGAGTTCTCTTATTCAAGTTACTGCTCATGGTGTGTGACTGTATGTTCATGGTTGTCAGGTGCGTTAAAGAGTATGGAAAGGTTTGCGGACCATGGCTTACAGGGAAAGAGCTGTGGGACTCCTCTTGGGCTCCAGCAAAGCTCTGCATCCCGTTGCACCCTGGCCGTTACTCGAGCAGCTCCCCAGGTGAGAAGATTTGCGACCTAATAGGCCCACCCACACAAACATCACATAAACCCCTTGTATAGAAAGCCCGTTGTCCTAACCCTTAAAACAACACACACCTTAAAATGTTCCTCACAAGCATGGCCTCATAGGGTACCAAGGATCGTTGTTTGTGTTTTCTCTTATACTTTCTCTATTCTCTTCTTTCCCTCTATCTTTGTCTCTCTTTCTCTCATCACAGTCCACCACCAGCCTTGTATGACAATGCTCACAGTTACAGTTACACTGAACAACGGTAATTATCCACTCTATGATCTTTCTAATGAACTATTCACCAGCTGCCCAGTAGTGCAACAGCGCCGTGATGCAGTACCTACAAGTACTGTGCCAATGTCAAAGACCACCTTTTATTCATTAGCTTCTATCAGGATAAGCGAGTATAGCATAATATTAATAATTATGGTGCAAGAATAATTTACGAAGATAATTCATTTGTAAACCAAGGAAGAAAAATATCAAAATTATATATATAAATGTCAAATGAGTGGACAGATTGATACAAATCTAGGCACTGGTGGTGTTTGGGATTATAGCATTTTAGGCTAAACGTGCTAAAGGGCTTTGTTTCAGCTTAGTGATGCTAAAATAGCCCCATTACAGTATATATGAGAGCGCTACAATAAGTATCAGGTACAGGTGGTCAGGTAAACATGTTGAAGTACAGTTAAGTACAATGTCGTTATACATTCTTGCCTTGAAATGAAACACACAATGTAGAACACAGAGACATGTTATGTCATCACAAGAGTGGTGAGACCAAGCAGACACAATGTCTTACAGAGTAGATTCACAATAGCACCCACACACTACAGACACACCACTCGAGCGAAAGAGAGGACACTAATTGAACACCAGACATATCGACACCCATTATACCACATGTATCGTGAGCCTCACATGCTTTGTGTGCATGAAGAGAGACGGAGTAGAGATCAAGGGCGCACAGAAAACACAACTCACACGAACATTAATATAGGTATTATCACCATGATACACAGATTCCGGAGAATCATATGACGTAAGGCAACTGGAGGCGACCTATGAGAGCAAGACATTAGTCAAACACAGTCCATTCCACGACACATATAGTTCTGCACATCAGGCATGACATATAGACAATACCATTACCCGAATGCATGTATCTAAATACTGGAAGAGCCTAGTGAGTAGACATAACTTGTTATAAAGCCAAAACATCAGCAATCCAGGCAACATCCCCACCCCCCCCCACCCCCCGAGCCCCCCCGATAGAACACAGACACCTCACAGCCAAGAAGGGGAGACACATCCTGAGACCCATTGAAACGACACCACTAACTGTATGGGATTCGTTTCAAGCTGAGTACAATGGCGTTATGAACAACTAGGCAATGCATTGTACGGTTTAACCGCATTCCAGCAATACTCGGCCTCGTCCTGAAAACAGAGCTTGTGGATCAGATGTGGGTTCGTTCCACAAGTTTCATCACTCTTGGGCGCCCTCTCTGGTTCAGAACTGGACGCCAGAGCTTTTACCTCACTAACTCGGCCTGACAGGGATTCATGCTTTATTACTGCGGCTGGAAATCCCAAAGGTACAGCATTGATAGAAGCACTGACTTTCTCTTAATAAGGTTTTATGTGTGTTTTTTAATCAACAAACAAACCACTGGCAGGGAAGGGGAACTAATAACTCACTTAAGTGGTTTTATTGTAAAAGTAATCAGAGGAGCTCAAGCTCCAAGCCTAAAGCACTGACATAGTATAATACATAATGCTACCGTCTTGTATGCGGCCGATAGGGGTTCACTCCTAATATGGGCTTCTATGGAGTGTTTTGCAATGTGCTGCATATTAAAATAAGTCTAATATACAGCCATACTGCACTTCACAGTGAAACACAACCGTTATTTTTACTATAAATGACAAAATCGGTTAGGATACTTTACCACTACCTTACACATTAAGTTAAAGGGCCCATATCATGAAAAAATAAAAAACATCTCTCACTTTGGTGAAATCAGACTTTATGTAATATGTAAACACTGTAAACACATTTGACCCCCCACCAGTCCATATGAGGAAAGTCAAGACAGTCTGTTATGAAATTATTTCTGTGATGTCACAAAAAACCAACTCATTTACATCGAGCCACATATTCAGCTACTAGCAGTGTACCATGCTGACCTTATAGGCAGTGTTTAAGCTATGCATGCTTCTAGAATGAAGCACAGTACAGGACAGCCAATCAGAACAGAGGGTAGTTATTTGATGTATTAAAGGCACAGTGTCATAAATAGCCTGTTGTGTTCAGGAAACATAAGGAGATGAAAAATTGTAAAATGATTTTATACATTTGATGCATAACACCACATAAATGATGAGCTCTGAGGATAAAACATATTATATGGGCTCTTTAAGAACGTTTATTCTCTCAAAAAGAGCCCTTTTTTGGAGATACTAAATTTTGATCTGACACTGATGATATAACAGCATGTCCCATAAATAAGACTACCTGGAATCACCTGTGTTTTTGAGGCAAGCGTCAAAATGCTAAGTGGTGACTTTACTCCTTCAATAGGAATGGTACACTAGTTGCATCTCGTGCCACTTTAATGTGTAGTAGTGAAGCAAAATGAACAGCACCCAAACCAAACCAAAACTGACATCATCAGTCCTCATTGCTCCAGTGCAAAACTCAAGAGGCACATTTGGACATGCCTTGGCTCATTGAACACATTTGGGGGAAATTGTGTAAAAGTGATTTTTGGCCGGACCACTCGTTTATAAAGACCCAGTCACGCTTTACTATGCTGACATATAACACGTCTGGGTTGACTGCGTGATATAATGGGTGTCACTCACTGAGCCAGAGACAGCAGCAGCCTGTCCCGGGGGACCAGGAGGACCTCGAGGACCAGGTGGACCAGGGAAAGCGGCAGCTGAAATAACAAGAATAAAGGAACGTTAGTCTTTCTTTATAACGAAGAAAGGGCAAAGTCTGCTGAAGAGCCAGCATGGCCTGTTTCCCTGCCATCAAATGAACAGTCAGAATGGAGGAACCTTAGCAGAACGGTTAAGAGACGGTTGACGTACATCAGCGAGATGTCTTTTATCAGCAGAAGAGAGAGTTTAAAAGAGCCATATAAAGAACGCTTCCAAGAGCCAACATCATCATCAGGTCTTTTTGGCTGATAGAGGCACTGATTTGGTACATCAAGCAAGAAAATCATTAGCAGTGCATTTAGTTCTGAACAGATGGCTTTACGGTTCAGCTGGCCGACAGATGGACAATTATAATTTTCTTTTGAGGTGTGCATACAGATCCTCAAACGTACCACATGTGAGAGCTGAAAAGAGACATAGCCAGAAATGCTGTACTGTTTCACTATTTCTCCTCTTACCAGAGCTGTAGCCAGGTGGTCCGGCGGGGCCAGGAGGCCCAGGGGGTCCAGTGGCACCTGGGCGTCCAATGCCAGGAATACCAGGGGGTCCCTGCCGTCCTGGGTAACCAGGGGGCCCGATGACGGATTCTCCTTTCGGGCCCTACAGAAATAAAGCATCAACAATTTGAACAAGGCCATAAATCAGGAACTGAGGCAGTCTATGCACGATGATCGGTTCATTCATTATCAGCCACTGCCACTGCACTGCAGACCACCAAGCTTTCATCAGTCATGCTTTAGGAGTTCTGTGGTCAGGAGTTTTCAGTTTTTCCAGAAGTACAAATAGGAATGGTACACTAGTTGCATCTCGTGCCACTTTAATGTGTAGTATGAACAGCACCCAAACCCAAACCAAAATCTCTATCCGTACTTTCCAGCCAGTTTTGCACCTCATTTCTTGGTTTTGTTTCCGCTCGGATTCTTTTTCATCTCTGAACGAAGGCTCGCCAATCCATCCATTTCTAATTACACGAGGCAACGCGGCAGTGAGACATTAGAAGGCGGTTTGTCATCACGGCAATTAATTCTTCGCAAAGGCAAATCAAACATGACTTTTTCCCCGAGTCAGAAAGACAGATCAAACACGCTTTGAGATGAGAAGGATTGGGTGTGTGCAAGGAGGGGAAGCTGAGATATGAGAGAAGAAATATGATTGAGAGTGGGAGGCAAAGACAAAGAGAGAAAGACAGAAAGAGAGAGACCGTGGGTGAACTGATGTAAGTAGAGGAAAAAAAATGTAGTGTCGATCGCGGTAGCCGACGGAAGGGTAATAGACAGATAATTTCGACCTTTAATTAGTTTTCCTTTTATGTTAATAGAACTATGGAGCAACTGCCCATCACTTGTCTTTTAGATTATAAAAGCAGAATGCTTTTGGGGCCTGGGGATTTCCATAATGATTTCCCACTGATTCATTAAAGGCTTTGTAAAACCTTAATTGCGGATATAGCACAGTTCCATCTATAAACTCACCAAAAAGCTCCTTGGCCACTTTATTGGAAACCCTGTAGCTCGCTACTGATGTACAGTGAGAGACTAGTAGCCCATTTGTTGATGCCCATCTGGTCCTCCAGTTCTGGAACACCAGAGTGCTCTTGGCGGGATATATCAGTGTCAGTGCGGTGCGAGATTGAAACCACCACCCAAAAATGTCTGGACGACAGCAGCCCTTTGGTCAGAAACGAAGCAATGATGAATTGGTAGAACCGTAATTAAAGCGTGCAGCAAGTACATGTTTCTTAAAACGTGGCCTTTGAGTGGAACTAGAAGGGTAGGTGTTTCTAATGAAGTGGGTCAGTGAGTTGAAGTAGGCAGGTGTTTCTGATACATTAGCCAAGGAGTGGAAGTACACGGTGGATGTTTCTAATAAAGTGGCTAGTCAGTGGAGATGCAACCTCAGTGTTTCCTAATATTATGGCCATTGAGGGGAAGGTACTGAGGTAGTTGTTTGATAGTTGGCCAACGTGAGGGTTAGTAGAGGGTGGGTGTTTTAAATAAAGCTGGCCAGTGAGTGTGATTGAGAGGGCACTGTTTTGTAGTTGACGCTGTTGATGCAGAGAAATTTTTGGCTTGTTAGTAATCAGTCACTTCCTGAGTGTGATTGGGATTGCAAGAGATGTTTTTCTAGCTGTGATTAAAAAAAAATGAAAAAGACTTCTGCTTCTGCACTTGAGGTTTTGAACAAGGTACAGCTGCCTAGCCCAGAAGGGGGAAAAAGCAGAGACAATCATTATGAAAAAAGTTGTGATATATGCGCACTGTTCAACTTAAAGGTTTGCTTTGCTTTGCTTCCGGGTGGAAAACAAACTTGTGAATGTGACTGTTGAGCTCTCTGGGAAATTTACGACGTGTATATGTAAACGAGAGTGCGTTTGCAGGGTCTGACCCTCGCAAAAAAACAGGAAAAGGATAAAAAATGTGCCCTCAGTTATGCAGTGTGTCGTTTCAGTTATATTATTACTAATATGGATGGCATGGCAGGAAAGAAAGAATTGAAAAAAGGAACATAGAAAAAAAGAGTGTTTTCGCTGAAAACGCATAGTGGTCCCCTTCAAAAATGGTCTGCAGTCTACTGCATTGTCAAGATTTGAAAAAACACATGTCAATTTAGAGCTAGCCAGATACAAAAGCATGCCAAAGTCTGTTACGCACCTGGTCAAATACTATGCCTTCAGTTTTTCCAGTCTTAACTTTAAAAAAGCACTAAAATTAGAAGAAATTGCCGAATTTAATTGCCTATAGTTAATTTTTTTTTACATAGTACCATCATGGCAAGGCTTTCTCTGGTCACGTGACATCCAATAAAGATAAGGTTTTTCACTTGACCTTTAGCTTTTTAGGGGTCCATCTGTTAGATGCTCGGCAGACAGGTCTGAGGCATTACTCTCTTGATGACCGGTGTAGTATGTGTGAGCCTGTAAAATGTTCTCCAGGATAAGTGAAGTTTCCAGCAGCATCCTCCTGAGGAGGATGGACACAGACATAACATGAAGCAGGGCCTAACATAACGACTGTGATTCCTTTAAATACAAACGTTAGTACCTGGCAGTTCTGTATAACCATCAAACATTTCTGAAGAAAATTTATTAAAAGTGTCGTTGGGGGAGGGGAAATCAACGACAGCCTTTAAAAGTGTAGTGTAACATCAGAATGTCATTTAAGATCCACAATAATTACAGGTCCTTTTCAATTTGGGACGTCTGTGCAAACTGTAAATAAAAAAACCAGGAAATGCAATAATGCTGGTCAAATCTTTTAAATTCTATATGTAAACTGAACATGGTATAAAAATACAGCATTATTAAATGTGTCAAGAGCAAGTAAATCTTTTTAACAGTTTTTTTTTTTTTTTTAAATATCTGCCCCTTTTGCGAATAGTATGCCAGCTGATGTTCATGCACTCTCCTCCTTTTGGATTTGAGAAGGCGCAGCTGCTGTAGTATTAGAAAGTGAAATATTGTCACAGCATTCTATATCTTTATTTTACAGGAAATTTTCATTCGCAGGTTTTTTCAGCCTCATCATCAGTTCACTAGGGTCTGCCTTGATTATTTATGCATCTTTGTGAGATCTCATAATGCAACACAGCAACCAAAAAGCCAAATGTCTTCTCCGCTGGGTGAACCGGTGACCCGCATCGATGGTCCCCGATACTCATCAGAGCGACCGTGCGAGGCCAGTCAGTTTCGGCATCACACAATCATCATTCAAAACATAACATCTTTTTTGCTACAGAGGCCATGCTGCTGTTAATACATGCCGAATGTACTTTGTCAGATGGGCAGCATATAGTGCTCCAAAACCTTTATAGAGTCCTAGTATGCCCAGATGAGACATGTCCATAATGCCCCTACATACCATCACTCAGAGAGATCTGGTGGCGTTTCTGATCTGTTAGAACTGGTGTCTCTCGCATGGAAGTTTTACTTGCACATTTGTGGATTGCCCAGCGACGAGTGTTCATAGACAAGGGCTTTGGAGGGTTCTGACAACTGATTTGACACAACATCACATGCATTTTGGTTTTATGTGGACACCTAAGCAACAGCATCCCAACTTGTTAGGTAAACAGGGCCTGAATTCAGTTAGCTTGCTCTAATTTTGACAGTACACTGGTGAGTGGTGACAGTGGATTATGAGGAAGCATTAGGAGAGTGAGGGTAAGGAGCGTTTTGTAGGATGAAATATTCGACACATTAAGATGCATATCTGTACTTCAACACACTTTGTTTCAAGCTTTAAGTTTAAACTGAAGCGTATGGGAATTATAGCAATATAAAGTTGTTCCACCCGTCTCGGCTCATTGTTTCACTCATGGTATTCATTCCAGTTCCCTCTCATGTAGTCACTCAATTGGTCTATTATCAACATGCTGTGGCTGCATGAAAGAGCAATTATTTAAATGTGCGATTTTAAATATTGCAAACCACTTCCCTTTACCAACCTCAGCACTGTATTAGTTCTTGAAACCCCGTTCCCACCATGCACGGCAGCTATGGCTGTAAATATTTGAAAGGTGTTAGCTATATGTTCGAGCAAAAAGCATCTAGTCAGTGCTGACTAGCTATGGCTGGGATAGCGTGTTCTGAGGAGTATATCAGAGAATAACGGTAGATAAGATGACTTTATTGCCGAAGGAAACACAAAAGTGATGTTGAGAAAGCGATTTCCGGCAGCAGAGGACGCTGATTTATTTTGCAAGTCGCTTTTGTAATTTATTCACCAGAGTTTAAAACCGTCCAGTTTACTGCAGTAGAACGCTTTAAATGGGTTATTGTGCACAAGTGACAGTTGTTAGCGTCATGCTTGTTGGAGACGGATAGATGCTGCGTGCCTGTCACGTTCCTCTACCAGGCATTCCTGGGTGTTCTAACAGCTGCGAGTGGACATTCTAATGTGTGCGCTTCATCAGAGTCGTTATCCGCGGATGTGAATGATGACACGGGTGAGGAACCAGTCTGAATCGTCCTTCAATGTCCAGTGAGAACAATCAATCATGCTCAGCCACCACAAACAGAGGTACAGATTGAAAAAACATACATTCACAACATTCATCCATATCATTATGCCTAACCTCATGTGAACGCCAATGGTTTGACGTGTTGTGCTAAAGAAACTGTGAATTTTAAAAGCGACAGCAAAAAATGCTAGATGATACAATCAGAAACTTTAAACATGACCCAATCCGCCAAACACCAATACAAACAAGGTCTCCAACAAATTCCACAAAATGCCCCTGTGTTTCTTCCACCATAGGCGCCTAATGTTGTCCAACATAAATACACACACCAAAAGCCCAGTGTTCTCCACCAAAGGCCCCAATCGTTGTCCAACTAACACCAAAAGCCCCACGCGTCACTCATCCCCACCAAAAGGCTCTCATGTTGTCCAACTAACACCCACAAAGCCCCAGTAGTTCTCCTAACCAAATGCCCTACTGTTAGCACCCAACAAAACACACCAAAAGACCCACGTGTTTCCACCAAAGGCCCTAATGTTGTCCAACTTAA
>JAMWET010003378.1:0-31835 GCA_024036415.1 Prochilodus magdalenae | reverse complement strand
GATGTTTCTTCAAACCAAGCTCAATTTTACCAATTTTACTCCTTATTTTTTCACTTCAATGGGGACAAAAAATACCAGGCACGAACTTCCTGATATGTGTTATCTGAGGAACTCCTCTAAAAAGTTGAAGATATATTGCTAGAGACTTTTCAATGTAAAGGTGCTAGAACCAGGGCACACAGCTAGACCCTCAGTCTACATATTCACTACATCAAGTGGAGCGTGTGTTCTAACTCCAGAGTTCTTATGGGAATTCCCCACCCATACTCTGATGATCTCAGTCATGTCTCTAAAATCCTCCATCTAGACAGCAAAAGGCATACGATTGGCCGATTAGTACTGGTGGTGGCTTTTTTAACTGCTGTGTACCATTGTGGAAAGCATACTCACAAACTGCGCATCGTCATGTGAACAGTGTGTTCCCCTCTATGTCCACATGCGGGGAACGGTCCCTAAAATGTTTTGTTTCTGTCCCAAATATCACTTGTCAGGTTACATTTCAGCGTTGGCTTTCAGCGGGTTCACAAATGCTTTTAACTGGCTACCACCCTTGAGGGATCATGCCACCAATAAGGCAACTCTGTTATAACGTCAGGATGGTTTCCAAAGCGAGGAAACATCAAAGTGGACATTTATCCTCAACACCTTATTAATATCTGTATTGTTCTTATTTTTTTTTTTTTTTTATCCCACTCCGTTATCCACAAAGTTTGTACATGATTATGCCATCACTTGCACCTTAGTTTACTTTCCTCCTAACCTGATATACTAAATATTACAGGATTTTTGACTTCTGGTTAGATGCTACCTATGGCTTTTTAGAGCCAGCAGCTCTGTACCTATGACCTGACTCTGCCCACAAATACACAATCAAAACTGTACAAATCTAATCCTAGTCCAGTCCCACGATCATTAGCGCAGGAGTGTTTATTAACAGGTTATGGGTTGGAGGGAAATGAGGGGAAATGTTGTAAAACGGTCAACAATGTGCGAATCGAGTTTCAACGTTGAAAAAGTCGAATTCTTGATTATCCGAACTCCTCAAGCGAAAACACACAAAGGAATCGATTCTATTTGGAACCCTACTCATCACATCGTTAGGTGGCCCTACCCCCAAATAAGAGTACTATATGCTTTACACACACACCAAGACTAGGGGCCCCTTCCTATCACTCGGTTTTCTGCTCGCCCCTAGCAGTCCACCTAGGAGTAGCCGCAATAGTTTCGAGGGTTATTTATAGAAAGGGTATGCCACAAAACTGAATCTGGTTCGCTAAAAAAACCAGGACGTGCACAAATATGAGAGCCCATACCCACCCAACGATGGGCTATAATTGGAACTATGGCTTACTGCGATATAACTAGATAGAAGAAAAAAACCAGATCGTTTGCTTGAACTACTCTACATGATCAAATGATAATGATCATCAGAAAACCACACAGTAATAAAAGCCAGATATAGGTGTCATCCCTATAAAGTAGCAAAAAATAACGATACTCACACTACAGTGAATGAACGCATTATCCTAGGATCCAACACATAAACCACACCCTCCTGAAATGAGTAAAAAAAAGCCCATGGGTAAAACAATCGATGGTTGTTTGCCGTTTTGAACTTAGGTTGCACTACCATCAGTAGAAGGACACTAAAATACCACTATGGTTTTCCCTGCCAGGACATCATTTTGTAAGATACACACAACACAAGGGAAGACACCATGTATAGCAGCAACATATGACAGTCCCCCAGCAAGGGCACCAGGGTACAAAGTGCTATCAGTGAAGGAATTTTTAGTCCTACTTAAAGCACACCTCGGCAACCATTAGAATCTCCCACACTATACACTTGTGATATCAACCCCCCCGACCCACTCCCAGTTCAGTAAAAGTAGTGTAACAATTACGACCACCAAGGACACCGGAAAACAGAAGCTCAGACTCTGTTCATCCTCCTCTGCCATGCTCATGGCAAGGCCAGCATTTAGCGTAGTGGAAAAAACTTTTTGTGCCTTGCTAAGTTCTCAGGACACCCTCCCCCCCCCCCCCCAAATTGGGCCAATCTTTAAACACACAGAGTCAAGCGCAGTGAGAGTTGGCCCACATAGCAGGGACCATCTCGGGTAGTGTTTACATAAACGTGCTAACAAGTGAGTTTGTGTATAGAAACATAATGGTAGGTGTTTCACTATAATTAAAAGGTGGCCATGTTATTTAACATGAGACATGTACTGTAGTGCTTGTGGAGCCAGGTGTATGTAGCGAAGACAAAAGAGGGTAAAAATGATATTCTAATAAAGGTGTAATAATAGGAACATAGCGAGGCACGTTAATGAGTGTAGGCTCAAGTGAAAATAGGACCTATACAAAGTTAGGGATGTTTCTAAATTAAAGTGGCCAGACACAGCTGAAGTGTGATTTTTATACAAGCGTGGGGTGTTGGTTTCTGAATAATAAAGTTGGCCACCTGGGAGAGACGATAACAAAATAAACAAGTGAGCGTGTCCCAGTGGACATAGAAGGTAGGTGTTTCCAACAATAAAAGTGGGACCAAGTGAGTAGACACAGCGGACGGGTATCTAATGATTTTATTGAAAATGCGCGCCCGTGAGGACGGCATACAAATTTAGGTGGATTTCTAAATTAAAAACAGTGGCCAGTGAGTGGACATTACTCCCCAAACGGTAGCATTGGTGGTGGTGGCGCAAACGGATAAAACACCACACTTGCCATTGGAAAGCTAAACCTCACCATCGTGGGAGATTGCGGGTTTGAATCCTGGATATCTCGGGTAGACATACACACTGTGCGTACCCACACCAATAAGAGTCCTATGGGCAAGGGCCTCCTAACACACTTCCCCCCCACCCACTAGGACCACACCTACACTCGTAATATGATTAACCATTAGATCGTTCACTGCTAAATGTGAGTGTGTAATGCTAAAATTTTGTATAAATGTAAGATAGTGGTTTCATGAGAAAAAAAAGGGGCCCACGTGTTTGCGAAAAACTACAAGCAAGAGGCTTTTTAATAACATGATTTGACAATTGAGTTCGAAGTAACAGGGGTAGGTAGGTTACACTAAATAAAGTACCGCCAGTCAGTGGGACAAGTCTAACAAAGACACACGGTCGTTTCTAGAATATTTATAAAGTGGCAGTTAGTGGAAAGTACATAAGGGTAGGTGTTCTTAATTAAAGTGGCCAGTTAGTGGACAGTACAAGGTAGGTCGTATTCACTAATAAAAGTTTCCCCCCCCCAGTGAGTGGGAAGTTCACAATGACAGAGTCAGGTGGTTTCTAATAAAGTGGCCATTTAGTGGAAGGAAGAAGGTAGGTAGTTCCATAATAAAAGTGGCCAGTGAGTGGAAGTGTTTGACAAGGGTAGGATGTTTCCAATAAAGTGTGGCCAGTGAAGTGGAAAGTGCAAAGGTAGGTGTTATCTAATAAAAGTGTACAGCCAGTGAGGTGGAATGACAAAATAACGGTAGGGTGTGTTCAGGGGGAACACAGAACGAAGGTCAGGTGTTTCTAATAAAGTGGCGCCAGTTAATGAGGACACATAGAAAGGAATCTATGTTTTATTAAATGCGCCAGTGCATAGAGGAGGACATTACAAAGTAGCGTGTTTGTAGAAAAAAGGGGGCCCCAGGTTGTGAAACTCCAAAAGCAAGGGGTTTGTATTCAACACAGTAGCGCTGCTCTTCCTTTATTTGACAGTTGAGACAACTATTTGTGGACAACTTAATGTTGACGACCTGTATGCACACCGTCTTGTAAATCTTTTTTCATATATTTAGTGGTTTCATGTCCAAAAAACAACAGTATAGGATCTCAACTTTACATGAAAATGGTGTGGGTTCTATCATTGATACAACTGTACAGAATGAGATTTGTAACACATAAAGGAAAAAATGTAATAAAAACAATGCTTGTCGTTGTCCATCACATGTGTGTTAATACCACTTTGAGTTGGAAATGTAACACTGATTGTATAAATTATGTAAAACCTATGCCATGTTTATATCATTTATCAAGAAAGCTCTACAAAATCGCAATATAACAGCACTTTTTTTCTGAATATGAAAACCTCCCTCTATATGTACTTAATTCTATAATGGAACAGGCATTGATATTATTGTATATCATATACCTGTAATTATACTTTTGTTATATGCATGTATAATTATATATCTGATATTCTTTTTCTGTTTCGCTTCAACGTTAAAGATCATAATCGTAGTAGTACCTGTCAGGGTCGCAATGTGGTCGATGTTACTCTCTGGTGATGCTTCTCCAGCGCTCCCTTTCGCACACTTCATCGAGTGTGTGTCATCTAACAATATGCCTGCCAGATGTCCACTGATGAATAGACAGTCTCACTCAGTAAGTTCTCGCGGCTCGATATCTACATTTTCCCTCGCTAAACAGTGGCGTCTTGAAGTTGACCGCAGTCGCAGCTGCCAGTTCCATGGGGTTTTCCACACTCCCACAATACAGCGACGTCTTATATCAGTTTAGTGAGGATCGCGCAGGATCTATTGGACAGGGAAAGTTCTTCTAATGTGCCTGTTGTTGCGGAGACGTCAGAGCACCTGGAGCCGCTGTCAGAGGTTTCAGTTCACGCTCACTTCCCAATCGAGATTGGGACAAATGTGGTTCAGCACCTTACGCAAATTATCCAGACCGGACCAATGGTTTCAGGTGCGCACGCAAAGCCATGGCCTTAGTGCACACAGATGTTCCAGCAAGGCAAAATTGAGTGTCTCCCTACGCTGCAAACCTAGTCTGGCCTCGAGTACACTTATACGGTGGGATTGGATACTCATAAACCGAAGAGCACATGAGTGAAGTAACACAAGGTAGGTGTTCCTAATAAGAGTGGCCATGTCGAGTGGAAGTTCAACAGGTAGGTGTTTTACTAAATAAAAGGAGCCCAATATGAGTGGAAGGGCAAAGGTAGGGTTTCTAATTGTTAAAAGTGGCCAGCGTGAGATAGTTGTTTGTGTTGTTGTGAAGTACAAGGTAGGTCGCATTTCACTAATAAAGTGGCCAGTCAGTGGCGAAGTATTATGGTAGGTGTTCCTAGTAATATAACAAGTGGCCAGTGAGATGAGAAGGTAATATCGTAGGTGTTCTACATAAAAAGATGCGCACAGTCCAAGTGAAGTGGAAGTCTACAGGTAGTGTGTTATCTAATAAAACGTTATTGAGCCATTGTCCCGAGTCAGTGGAAGTTATCATGGTAGGTACATGGTTTCTAATAAAGTGGCCAAAGTAGTGGAAAACCAGGTACCAAGGTAGGTGTTTCATAATAAAAGTAGGCCAGGTCAGTGGGATTATCAGTATTATGGTAGTGTTGCTTTTCTTAGAAATAAAGTTGGCTCTTAGTTGAGTGGACACATACAGTACAGGGTTAAGGCCCCGGCAGGGTAGGTGTGATTTTGTACACACTCAAATATAATTTAGTGTACTAGTGTATATGTGGACCTCCAAGGTGTTAATATGGGTAGCAGTGTTTCTAAGTAAAAAACGTGGAGCCACAGTGAGTAGGAGGACATAGCTACAGATGCCGCTAATTCAGCTGGGTATGTTGTCTAGTATAAAAGTGGCCAGTCAGTCGAAGTAGAGTGTATTGGCCAGGTTACAGTTTCTAAATAAAGAGTTGGCACAAGTGAGTGGAACCAAACAGTACAGAGTTACGGTGTTATTCATAATTGTAAGCGGCCAGGCAGTGGAAACAAGTACAGGTAGGTGTTTCCTAATAAAAGGTTTCTGTGCGCCGCTCGTAGAGATGGACTATATATAGTAACAGGTAGGGTATGTTTCTGAATTATATAAAAGTCGAGGCCAGTGCGATGGAGACAGTATATGGGATAGGTGTAGTTTCTAATAAAAAAGTGGGCCAGCTGTGAGTACAGAGAGGACAGGCTAAGGGTGTTGTTAACCAATAAAAGTGTGTGCCAACACGTAAGTTTTTTTTCCACTGAAGTGATAGATGTATGTATTGTTTCTAATACACACGGCAGGCCCCCCCCCACGCCAGTTCAGTGTGGAAAGGTACTAAGGTTGGGTGTTTACTATAAGAGTAGGCCAGTGGAGTGGAAGTATATCCCCGCCTCCCCAAGGTAGGTGTTTTCGAATAAAGGTGGCCAGTATAGTAAGTTGGAAAGTACAAAAGGTCGTCACGGTTAGTTCACTAATAAAGTATGAGCCCAGTTGAGTAAAGATACCAATGGGTAGGTGTTTTCTAATTTTTTTTTTAAAGATGGCCAGTGGCTATGTGTTGAAAGTACTATCGTTAGGTGGTTATTTCTAAAAAAGTGAGCCAAGTGAGTGGAAAGTCGAAAACAAGGCTAGGTGTTTTCTAATAAGTGGCCAGTGAGTTGGAAGAACCCCGAGCAACCTCGCACATACACACAAGGTGTACAGGTAGTTTAACTAATAAAAGTGGCCAGTACGTGAAAAGTTACAAAGGTCAGCGTGATGTTTATAATAAAAGTGGCGCAGTGAGTGAAGTACAAGATTTTTTTGCAGGTGTTTACTAATAAAGTGCGCCAGTGAGTGGGAAGTATATCGCCTGAGTATAGACCGTCGATTATTAGTCTCACAATACACACACCAAAGATCGGCCCACCAGGATCCATACCAGATTATATATTTGAAGGTGTACAAGGGTAAGGTGTTGTATCACTAATTATAAGTGGAGGGCACCACACGGATATGAGAGTCCGGAAGTACAAGGTCAGGTGTTTCTATAAAGTGGCCAGTGAGTTGAACCGAAGTACAGGGTGGGTGTTTCTATAATAACGTGGCCAGAGAGCTGGAAGTCGAAACGCAGAGAGCTGTATCTCTCAAAATTAAAACACATCAAAAGAACACAGAAGAATGGCGCAAGTATAAATGGAAATTCCACCAAGGCAACGCACCGTTGTTCAACTTATATGCACACGCGCAATCCGTATATTACGTGTATCAATACACAGAGACTCCCACTAAAGGAGTAAGGAGCTAATACTGGACTGCAAACAAGAACAAAGCTTGTCAGCAACAGGAATAAAAGGAAAAAATACAGTAATAAAACACAGCCGGACATAGAGCGATGTTGTAAAGGGACGTTACAGCCCGCATAAAAAGTCGAATGAATATTTCCACATTGGATATGAGCATGATAGCTCAGACGACTGTGAGCATTACACGTGCGTAGGAAAACGTGTGTAGAATCTGTTAACCATCGACGAAAGCGGAGAGAGATGTTCCTCTCTTTCTATTCACTGATGAGCCAGGATATGGTATTGTACAGCGTCGCATCCGCAGAGAAGAGCGTTCCCTGCAGAGGAGGCACTTGTGCATATCTTTTTTTTTCAAAAGTGACCCCCAGATAAGGTGGTTGGTATGCTGTCCGACAGAAAAAAGATGTCGTCAGAGAGCGCTTCCTCCATATCTACACTTTCCCATGCAAAGATGCTGTAATAGAAGTGATCACACCTCTTCGGATGTGTGTCGAGTTGGCTGATCCCCTCACAAGTACGCAGTGTATTATTCGCTACACACAGGTCTATGACGGGACATGCACGCGGCCATTTCAGAGATAGACACCCGCCAGCTTGCGTTGCCTGCCCAGTGTCCAGCGACCACGTTGTTCAGGACTTGGGCAGACGAAGGCGCCTCACCGTCCCACTGACTACCACTCTGTTAGTGGCAGGCATGGTTAGTGGTAAGCCCAAGGTACCCGCAGCTGCGCCATTATCACGAATATCTATTCAAGCAGTTTTATGTGAAGTTCCCTGTCCATGGTTAGAGATGCGAAGCAGAGCCTTGTGGAGGATGTCATGGGGCCACCTTTGCTATGAGGAGGTTGGAGGGACAAAAAATCCAGTGTATTTTAAAGAGCAGCCTGCAGTGCCATGAGAAGAAAAGCTGAGGGCAGTAGTGAAGGAGATCTTGTTATCTCGCTGAACGCTTAAAACTGACAATATTAGCATCGGTAGGCTGAGGCAGCACCTTGCCCACACACCGTCTCGATTTTTATTAACACCCTCAACCAGATACGCAGCGGGACATTCAGGCGGATTGTGAGTAGCTCCTGCAAGATAGGTGTAGCTCGAGCACACGTGTGTCTTCGATTAGGAAGGTAGGAGATAACGGTTGATGTACTGGAGGCTTATAGAGGAAATCGTCGGAGTTTCTTCAGGCCAATGCAGAGGGGACTCCTTGTGTGCCCAGCGTCGTGGAATGTAGTTGTTTGTGGCCCCAGGTGGAGGGTTCTCCAGGTCTAGGACGGCAGGGATCGCGGGGATGCTCTCAGCATTTTTCCTTGTAGGATGTCAAGAGTATGTCTTCTAGTGTAAAAAACTCATCAGGGCCCCCCTGAACGTGCTTCCCTCCAAGCTGTTTCCAATCCACAGGAGGATAGGATGGACTCCCTATCAAGGCACGCGCACAAGGAGAACTGGACAAAATCTCGTATTCTAGAACCAAACATGAACAAAATTTAAATAATTTAAAAGTTCTACACTTACGGGCATTTAGCTGATGCTGAATCTATCCAGACCGCGACTTACAAAGCCGCGAGATCATTATATTACAGGTAGGCCAATGCCAGTGTTAGAGGAGGGTCTTAGCCCAGGCGGACTACACATATTGGTGTATGTCCCCACATCATAAAAGGTCCACCCAGGCCCAGACCGCAAACCCAGTCTCCACATGCAGTGGTAAAACCACCCTGAGTGGTAGGGGTAGCAGTGGTAACCGCTGCTGTGCCCTCACTCCAACCCTCCACAGTCCCCAATACTTAGGGACTTTGTATTAAACACAAATTGCAATGCATGGGACTAAAAAGCCCTGCAAGGACATGACTGAGCACCCCCTAATTGTGAAAAACCATACTGTGTAAAGACGTGTGGGAAAAGGGGGTGTATAAAATACTTTTTATGTTAAAACGTATATGTCATGTTGGTTTAACCCCCTAGACAAACAAAAAAACTAATTTCTAGAAATTATTTAATTAAAATAGGTTGAGACATTCCAATGTCAAGCCATTCATTTATTTTTTTTTTTTTTTTCAGTGGTTTGAGGTGTTTAAAATGCTTCCATCCTAGAGAAAACTAAACCCACAAGTTATCATAGATGTGTTCACATTGGTGTGATGTTTATCCGAGAAGGTACTGCAGGGGCTTAAGCCTTTAAACAGCTCCCCCCCCCCCCCCCCTTTATGAACTGTTATTACAGGCGCGTAGTTAAATGGAGTTCCACTGCTTGATGCCTCTAAGACCCAAATTGTTTATGAGGGTTCTTCCCTAAATGTGTTTTATTCTTACTCACCAAGTCATGGCGCGAGGGGAGAGGGTACACACACGCCAGGACGCTGGAAGGGTACAAAATAAACACACAGTATGTTACATCCATCTTTGATTTTTTTCATCAACAAATTACAACCCACCCACAACAGACTGGTGTCACCTTTAAACTATAGCTAGGCGCATTTTGAGGAAAAGTTAGTCTTAATGTCATATCATCCTGTTTTTTGAAAGAATTAGTGTTATGTGAAGTTGTTTGTCTATCACGACATTGACATTCATTTCACATCCCCAAGTCAACATCCCACACTAATTAATGACTTTCAACAAACTTGCATGATATCCTCAGAAATGATAGACAGGTGTAGCACAATTTGATTAAAAAAATACAGGGCCATGACTATAGATAGTGTGGAAATTCTGTGTTTCAGTTTAAGTAACGCTTACTTATATAGTAAATAAACAAAAAAATTTTTAAATTAAAATAAAAATAAAAAGTGTGTGTGTAAAAAACTGTTTTGATTGTTTTTGAATCAATAGTTCAAATCCCCCAAGTTAGATGTCATAGCCCTCCATGGTGGAGACGTTTTTTGTTGAGAGTGATAACCCCCACCACCCCACCACATACACCTCTATGAAGTTACCCCATTTGTTAGACTACCACACTCGACTTTTTAACTGATACTGATGTTTTTTTACTATCAAAAACAATACACACACACCCTACAACATACAAACACACAACACACGACCACACACACACAACAACACACACCGCACCACACATAACACAAAAACCACACACACGACAGCACACAAACCACCACACACACACACACCCCCACAACATACAAAATCATCAAAAAAACCACCCACGACCCCCCCCCCCCCCACACACTAACAAACACACCGCCACACTAACAGACACACACACAAACACACAACCACCCGCCCACACACCACAAAAACACACAACACAAACACCAGCACAACACACACCACAACACGCACACTACCAACACGATGCCCCCCCCACACACAACACACACATACATAACAACCACACACAAACACCATCACAGCACACACACAACACACCAACAAACACACACACCAAACCCATTACCAAAAACACACCACACACAACATGACACACACAACAGGGACAACAGAGGTCCCCCCCAAAAAAACTCTGTAAATTGACATGCGGACTGGTCACAAGCTATGGTAACCACAGCCCAGTCAACTAGTTGCAGACCAGCAGTTTGGCCCAGATTTGTGTCTACGTCCAGGTTTCCTTCTTGAAATTACACCCCAGTTCAGTGTGTAAGAACAAGCACGTTTGCCTACATGAGTGACCATACAGTGCAGGCACTGAAAGGTTAAATAGAATCCAACAAAAAATGGAAGATGCATGTTTTCTTTTGAGTGTTCACACAGCGACCCAACGATAATGCCATTAGTCACACCGTCCAGAAAAATCATTAATCCCATTTTTATATGATTCTCGTAGATTACCTGCCAAGCCCTCTGCACGTCGTACTTTAATTATGAGTAAAACAATCATGACACTTACAGGGGACTTAAAAGAGGCTGTCTATATGTATGTTTTTGTAGTTCCTTGGAATGTATCTCTGTGCCCAGTTAAAAGTAGCGAGATGGGGACCATCATAATATTCCCAATCTTATGTCACAAATACAATATATTATACCCATAAAATCAAACAGCAAGTTGTCTCAATGAAGAAGAGTACAGACTGGGTGAGAAATATCTTAAGTAAAAAATTAATGACAAAACTCTGACATCCACTACCCCCAGTGACACACCTCTGCGCCAACCTATGTTAATGGCAGAATCCACTGTGTGTTGGAAACTGTGAACGTAACATTGTATATTAGGGAATATAAAAAAACTAAAACTTAACAATGCGCCTGCTTTTTGCAAAAGTTTATACGGCAGTTTGTATATATTGGTTTCTGTTCCATTTTATGACTTTTACTTTTTTTTTTTTTTATGCATCGTCTTGTCCACAGACTTTGAGTATAACCGCTTTCCTTTACATTGTCCTTTACAACATTTCATGTTGAATGGAACCAAAGAAAATGACCCACCAGGGAATGGCATATTAGTAGTAAACTCTATAGAGATGTTAACCCTACACATAAAGGAGGTTAATAATGGCTTTTGCCCCTTTTCTTGAAGTTTCCTTATTGCCCCTACTGCTAACTTAAAATGGAGATGACGCGAGCAAAAAGCCTAATTAATTGCTAATGTAAGTCAATCCAGGAACCAGACGTCCTATATCTGCTCAGCAAGCAGATGGCGTCATTTCTGCTTGCACGGTCATACCTTAAGCTGTGCAACACGAGCGCTGCCCTGTGACTCACCATGAAGCATAAAGTAAAAATCAAGACAGAAGCCACTGCAGACCAAAATTTGGGATACCCATGCAGCCACATGGCTTAGGAAGTGATAGATTTGGTTGCAACTTAGAAACTCAAGAAAAAGTTCTTCTTACTCCAAGTTTTGTGTCTGTCCCACACTACACGAAGAGTGTATTAACAGCCACAAAGCCATTTCATAGTGCTCTGCAGACAGAAGCCACACAAATAACTACGGATATGCTGCACTCAGCAGTAGAATGCACATCAGACATGGCGCTCCGTACTAAACTTTTACATGCTACCGTAATGTAGGTTAGCCTATTACCCCAAGCACTGAGCTGTTGAGTTTTTCACGCTACTGCTCTTTTTTCTTTTTTTATTTTTGATCGGCCATCTGGGAGCGCGTAACGCGGGCCTTGACCACCTGAAGCATCTCTGGCACTGACCGCGGTTATGCCTTCTACAAACACATTTGTTCTGGGGACAGGTACTGGATGCCAAGAACGAAGCTGGAGGTAGGCAAGAAGCATAGCAGTAGCTAAAGAAGAGCATATTGTGAAGTGTTCCACATGTGCCAGACATTACCTGAAAGGCTCAAGGCCTTCCAGTGCTGAGTGAGGCAGGGGGAGGTGCGCGGGGAGACCATATCTGATGATGAGCTCCTTAAATAAGCTCACAGCGACTTCCACTGAGCCGTGATTGGGATGACCCTTGACCTAATATATTTGGACACAATGCCAGCCAGATCATTATCTTGCGTCAGGAAAGCACTGACAAGGAACAGCAGAGCAGTCACGGAATTGTCCACTGTAGCATACTGTTGGCAGAATGGAAACCTTGTGACCCTGATTAACATGTTGTACAGCCCCATTGCATGCTCGATGAGCAATGCCGGCCTTTACATATATCTGCCCCCCTCGAATAAGCACGTATGAACGCTAGACATCTTGCTCTGCTCCTCTTCATTCCTCACTCCTCGCGATACGTGCTCTGCTTTTTTTGAGGACTGCGATGTGCCACCAAAAGCGGCCCAGTCTATCTCTAGAGATTCTCGTCCCCAGTCCCAGATGAAGCGTCTAAGTCTAAACGGCTAAAATAGGAGTACTTTCTCTAGATGTTGTTCAACGGTGTGAAACCGATAGCCAAAGAACCACTTTCGCCAGTCTTCAAAGTAAAGCATAAGGCATGTAATCCCCATCTGCGACTCAAGAATCTAGACAGGCCATTCAACCATATACAGTCCCACATGCCATCATGTGTGTGCCCTAGGAATGTTCAACCAAATAGGGCATTAAAAGTAGCCATATGACAGAAAACGGCCAGATTCTACCATTTCCTTTGACCTTGTATAACCAATTTCCAAGAAATCCTGTACTCAATCTGTACACAGGAAAACTAAGCTGTGTGTTTTATTAAGTGATGTCACACTCAAACCATCCTAGTGATTCTTACTTAGGCTCATTTAACACTATGCCCCCAATCTTAAAGACACAATTTAAAGGTGCCTCATAAAATAGAATTACATGTATACTTGATGCGTCAAGCGATAACATAGAACTATGGACATGTACCCATCGGATATGATCTTCATTCAGATTAACTCTCACAGTCACCTGCCAAAATCCATAAAATTTGACTTTAGTAAACACGCGTCTAGCGCAATTCCGTAAATCCTAGCAAAACGTCGATATACCTAACATAAACACCCGAACTCGTACACTAATTTGTAATACCACCCTACAAACGGATGTATCTAATGCACACTACAAACAACCTCGCAACGAACAAGACACAGATTGAAATATGATCAGGACCATCGGTGGGATAAATCTACCAAGATTCCGCGGACCTCTTCACCTGTAACCACGTATTCCAAAGCAGAGTGTGTAAGCCCGGAGTGTCAGGTTAGGAGAGGGAAGCCATCGCTCATGTCCCAGCCTTTTCATTATAATAGTCCGACTCTAGCTTATGTCATTTTTTTTAGGAACATTTTACTTGTGTATTAAAAGTGTACATTTAACATTATACGGCATTTGTAGCAGACGCCCGCTTATCCAGAGCGACTCTACAACCTAGCGCTTAGTGTTATCCGTCTGGATAAATATTCCAGGCTTAGTACAGACAGTTCGCAGAGCCCTAGAATCCACGCATGTAGCCTCATGACACTGCCCGTATAGATAGCGTGTGGCCAGTGCTGATCTTGTAGAGATCAATACACAAGACGCCTAGAGCCACAAGGGAATAGCATTACCCTGGCGAACCATACAAAGCCCAAGCTGCCTCATTTCCGTATAGGATGAGAAGAAAACGCCGTCAATATAGTAAGATGCACCACATATACACATTAGCATTGAATGAAATTGTGCCAAGTTCAATGATCTTGTGCCAGCAACTGTTACCCACAACATTACTCTGGAAGCTATGCTGCTTCCCATCTTTTTTTAATCTCATTCCTACAGATATGAATATAAGCCCACAGAATCTGGGTCGTTTCTAGGCGGAAGAATATTGGGTTCCGATTTAACACAGAGAGGGATGTGGTGCGTTATTCCCTAAATGTGAAACACCGAATGCGGTACAAGAACTGAAGTCAGTTAGTTTTCTTTATCAGAGAGCTTTTTCTGAGCTAAGAATACCGCAGATGTTCTTACACGATAATAAAGAGATATGACCACAGGAATAATAGTTGCTCTGCGACGTAAATGCGATTCATTCCGCCCCAGTTCCTGCGCTTAATAACGCATCAGCAATAAGCAGCCACCTTGTACGGAATTCCACCAGCTAGTTGGAACCTTCTGAGTTAGTTTTACAGAGTGGTGTGTTTATATTAGCCCCTGCCGCTAATGAAGGTGTTTACTGAAGACTGCAGTCCCGTCCAAGCACATTAACGGAACTCCACGAAGGAGAAAAGGCCAGGTACGACACTGTTATAACTCCACCCATCCTGTATGAGGGACAATTGGTACTATGAACACTCGGAAGCAAGGCATAGACTAAAGAGGATATTCTCAAAGCGTGTGTGACCCTTACATCAGATTATTTCAAATGTAGTATGGAGCATTACTGCATCATCAAGACAAACCGCAGTATAGTGAACCTGCCTTTTATTCCAAGTCACACTCCTGTGATCTGTAGCCGTAGATGTTAGGACATGTTCGCGCGCTGCATGGGACGAAATCACTTATGGCATATTAAACAAGGCTTTAGAAGAACACAATCCCAGAAATCCCCAAGATATTCACAGACATTATAACCCATCCCTGAATTCCCACTGAAAGCTTTCAGAACGCGTTTAATGTGATTAGCTAGATCAATATGAAAGAATAAAGTCATGATAGCCTGACTGAGATTAAGTCGCGTCAGTATAGATTTCTTTTAATACTGCGGTTTGATGTGTTTAACCACTCACGAATAAGATGAAGTCCCAAATTGGAATAACCTCATAACCAACTGATTAAAAGCATACTGCTGGAGCAAACGTTATACCTTAATGGCCATACTTGCAAGTACATTCTACATTCTACATTTAAACAAGGATATTTGAGCAGAACGCTCTCTATCCAGATCCAGAGCTGAACATTATGTACAACCAATGACCCTTAGATGATTTTCCGTTCGGCATAATATTCCAGTAGAGTAGAGGAATTTTGTTTTAGAGCCGTAAAACTCACCTCATGATGCTACAGACACTGCCCCGCAACAGGGGACGTCAGCTGCCTGATACCCTAGAGAAAGGTCATTATTCAAGCTGACCCAACAACAATACACATTGACAAAGGCTCATGTTATAAGCTGCCAATACAAAAAGGTTATTAAAGTGCCACACCATACACACCACAATTTACATACCTCATACTAGAGCTCACATCATCTTAAGATGCCAATTTTATGATAGACGATGGGTCTTTTTTGTTTTTTTTTTTTTTCAGTCCTGCAATTTGAAGGACGCTGACAGTAGACTCCGGCTCGTATTCTATTCTGTGTGGATAGTTCATTCCACCAATTGGGAAGCCCAGGACAGAGAAGGTCTTGCCCCGACGACTTGTCTTCCATGCTGTCCTCTAGGGTAAAGCTTACGGTTGCCGTTCGAGACATGAGCTTTGTACTATGCAAGCTGGTGAAGCGGAGCTTACCTAGTGCCATAAGCCTAGGAGGCGCTGAGTCCATTCTTGGGCTTGCATATAGGTCACAGCACCAGAGCAGTTTGTCCTCAAATCGTATGCGTGCCACCCACGCACAACAACAGGAAGGAAGCGGCAATGCAAGTATTGGAAGCCCGCAGCAGTGGCCAGTTGACGCCCGAAGATTGAAGACTGAGTACACTGGTGCAGCGTTCTTCTGGACAATGTGTGTAGCGTACAACAGCTATAAAAACACGAGCCTATGGTGAACTGTACATGAATACTAAGTCAATGATATAAATTAAAAGACTCAAAGCCTACCCGTTACCTAACAGAATGATCAAATACCAAATCAGAACCCACTAGCACACAAGTACAGAATGACTTTTTTTTTTAGGAAGGTTCTTATTCAGTCCGGAGATGTGAATGAGTGAAGAATGTCAGGACCATCCTGCTAAAAAACTGCAAGCTGAGGAAGTCGGATCCTTCCAGCCCCTGGTAAAGTGATACACAAACACACAAGTAATTTTTATCCTACTCTCGGATTACCGGCTCCAAAGAAGAAATGGGATATTAGATTACAATGGACCAGGATTCTAATCATTTTAAGAAACGCAAGGTGGATAGGTGATTGTGAAATGGAGTCATAAATCCTATGATAACCATGGAGCCCGAGATCAGCTGACTCACCTCGAATCTCTGCGACATAAGTAGTAGCGCTGCTTTGAACGCACAGACAGTCAGGTCTTAAAGAGACAAGTGCCCTCTCCTTGGCTATTGTCAACATGTGGCGATCTGAGAGTTATGTCTCACACATGTCAACCTAATCCTACACCATACGTATTTATCATTCCTGTTGAGCTTGATTTTTCTGGGACGTCTGCGCTAGCATCTTTGCAACTGTATACTATTTCGACGTAGAGTCTCTGTAATTTAATCGCTATCTAAACACATTTTTCACGGGACCATCAAAGCTTAAAAACACTCAATAGCTGCCCTCAAGCATTTGACTCCGATCCCTGGTGGACATTCTTATACACATAGTTTACAAATGGCACAGTCATATGTTCATCACGTACCACTGTGTAAAAAGTGCCCCTACCTAAAGAATATCACTTTTTTCAAAATACATTTTGCGCAACATAATACTATTGATCTTTTCCCCTTAATAGAATTGTTTTGCTACCTTTCTTATTTATAGACAAGCAAATAATTAACTCTTGTTTAAACAGTACTTGTTTGTTGAATCAATAAAGCGAATCAATCAGCTAGTTTGTATGTTGCTTCAGTAACAAATGAAGTACGTCACATTATATCTGCGCAAGAAGAAAAAAGGCAAAAACTCATTTATTTATTTTTCCCCTTTGTATTTTTATAGCGTATTCACCAATATAATAAGCTTACTAATCTTCGTCGGTGCATTACGAACAGATGAAAGAAAAATCATTCATTTAAAAGTGTGTTTTTAATCGATCTCTCATAGTCATATTAGCATGGCATGCTTGTTAACAGTTTTATTTGTGTATCTATAGTCTGAAAACCATCAAAACTGATTATCAGGTTAAATCCATTTAACCCAAGTATTTGCATTCAATAAAGAAACCCATATAAAAATGTATTATTGGCCCCCATTCACAACCTACTCTACAGGTCCCAGTAGAAAGTTTATTCAGCAATTCTCAATATGCTACAAGCTAATGCGCACACTGACTGTGTATTGGCCCGCGTGGAAAAAAACACCAGACTGATCTTTACCATGCCCATTAACAACCCATGCATTTGGCCACCCAAGAATAGTGCAACCAGAGCTGGTTTTTCCTTGATATGCGTATGTTTCAATGAATATCTTGATAGAGGCTCTGTTTTCGGTTTGTGCGATAAAGAAGACGCGAAATACAACTCAAAGTACATAATAAAATCACAAACCCCCTATGTGGAAACGTATTTTATAGTAGTTTAAATGATTCACTAATGCACAATGAATCACAGCCATGCTGCCATGGCTAGCGCATACTGGTTGTGCGCGCATGTGCATAGAACTAGTTCATGTGACGAACTGCAGATCTATTTCTCTTTAGCCTTTAAAACCTCAGTACTGATTGAATCCCGTGTTGATCCACCTTCCAGTGCGAGGAAATTTAGTCCTCCGCATATTAACCGACCTCCGTGTAAATGAAACACCCACAAACACACCTCACACTACCCGTAGAAACAGCACACTATCTAGGGAGGCCACTATCTGTGAGCACACGTTACCGGAAGACGTAGCTGGGCAGCCCCTAATAACCACTTCATAGGCACACCGCCGGGGAGCACAGTTGGGGCGCGCTAAGAGCCGCCTTGCCCTCAAGGCACCTCATGGTCGCTTTACAACAGTCAATTAAGGGAATTGTGACACCAGCCCGGCGACCCCTGCCGCGTCACAAAGCTAGGGTTCCCTCATACCTTCCAGCCATATGAGCCTGTGTCGTAGGTTGGAGATAACTGAATTATGGCAGTTGAATATGTTAATCAGAGCAGGATGCTAACAACTATGCAAGTTACAGTAATGTGCAGCGATTTGTTAAAAGGATGAGGCGCGAACGAAGCTGTGCCTTCCTGTTTGCCAACTAGTCTCTTGCCCAAATGCCCCGTTCTGAATTCCATCCTTAACTACGGAACTTGCCCCACCCATGCTTCTGGTCCCTTGAGCATAGGTATAAGCCAATTCTTTAAGCGCACCTCACATTGTAGGAGGCAGAGAAAAAAAAAACATCATCCATGCCATTGAAGACGGGGATTGTTAGTTATGGGTAATGCAAAAGGTCTCACAGCCTGTGAAGGATGCCGATATTCTACGCCACATATAAGTCCGCTCACCCCGTGCTGTTGTATTCTATTGTCTATTGTTTCTGCGTTGCATGGTCGGATTTGAGCTCGGTATATGTACATTTTCGGCCGTGGCACGTGTATTTTAGGGGTCGGGAGTCCTTAAACAGTGATTTCATTTTACTTACCCTCATTTAAGAAATAACATCGCATTTGTCATTGAATAGGATGGACTGATGTGAATACAGTATGTCAGTTACAATTTACACATGAAATCTCTATTTCATCACTATGTATACTCCATGTCATGCCAAGAGATGTGCAACAGTTACACACACAACGGTATCTTATTTTGAGCAGGAATGAAACTGCGTGCGGTAGTTTGACACACTGTGCTGCACAACATGATTACGTTTCACGCTTGGCCTATGCCAATGTGCCTGAAGCCTTACCGCCGTAACCTGACTGTTTGTATTCTTTTGATCTTGCGCCTGTGTCTTCCTCACCCTTGTTATTCTTTTCTTTTTTTTCCCCTTTCTTTTTTTTTTTGTTACTTTTATCTTTTCTTTAATTTTTCTTCGTTCTATCTTTTTTTTTTTTTTTTTTTGTGTCGTCTCTTATTTTTTTTTTTTTTTCCTGATTTTTTGTTGTTCAACCAACACCATGCATTTGTGGACGTTCAGCAGGCAGTAGATGCCTCTCCGCTGAGTGGAACAAACCTGGGTCCTGTACTGCTGTAGATAGCTGCTGAGCACCATTGGCAGGACTGTTTATGAGAACACAAGGACTTCAGGCACACAGATGCCTTACCCAGCGACCTGCACCCCTTAACACTCATAGTCAACGTGTACACCAAAGCACTGGAATGAGGTAGCTGCAGCAGACTGCTCATGGAGAACTGAACATAACACCGACACCATGTAACCTGAGAGACACTGTACTTCTGTATGTGCCCAGCTCAATTTAAATATCTGAATCATATCAGTCTACATGTATCATCATTTATTCGTTCCTCGGTAACCTTTATCTTCCCTCCCCATATGCCCCCTGACTGCACAATCCCACACTATCCTTATATACTGGCGCTAGCCTGCTGCTTCTTTGAGATTGAGTTTGATAAAATACAGTTTTCGATTCCATGGCCCTTTTTTGTTACCCTTTGGACTGGGTATAAGCGACAGAATGCACACACACACTAGCAGCACGCATGTTAGAACCAATCCGGTGGTTGGCAGAACATGTCCGTTTAAATCTCGCTACAGCTAGAATTTTGTCAAGAATTTTTTATTCTAGATTTTTGATATGGCTAGAATAAGCTCCTTTACTTATATGATCAATGCACATCAATAGTACAATGGCATTGGAATCCCTTATCAAGCCAGGCTTGTGAAAGAATGTAAATATTAGTCAATTATACAAAAATCAATATAAAGCCGATAAATTAAACGTTAGACAGGCACAGGAGAAAATCTACTACATGGATGTCAGAAATCCAACAACAAAAACAGTGGGGCGATGCATATTTAACGAAGCCCTCTGTTACATGAATTCTTTATGATATCTGGACATCTAACATTGTTCATATGCGATTATTAGTAATTAATTTAATCTTTGTGGGGGTGAGACGGGGGGGGGGGGGGGGGGCGGTGGGGGGGGGGGACGAGGGGGGGGTTGGGGGAGAGGAGGAAGATGGGGGGGGGGGGGGGGGGGAGGGTGGGGGGGAGGTGTTGCGGATAGTTCACCTGTAGTCATCCTGCCGCCTACCTAATATATAAAAATACACACTATGGAACCTCTATGCCATCGATTCTGATCATATGCCTTTGATGAAATCATATTACTGAATTTAGTACCAATCCCAGATGAAATCATTCATATTCACTGCCATCTATGAGGAATAATACTAAATTTAAGACAATTGCACTAGTCCCTACAGGATGCTAGAAAAGGCTCAGTTATCGCAAGTAGAGTACGCTTTAAAATTACTTCAAAGTTTGGGACTATCTGCAACTGTCATCCGACCTTTCTGTGGTATGCTTTGGCCTTAACTACAGACCGCGCATGCAGTAGATGGAGTAAATAAGAGACCTACAAATAAACATCGACCATTTCACCCGCTGTTAGCACCAGTTGTCAAACTTCGAGCCACTTGATTAGTAGCAGTTCTTTTCTGGCCATTCACATATTACCTGCCTCTATAAACAGCCTCGCCCTGTCTCTAGTAGAACTTAATTAGCCTATTCGAAGCATGTGATGCGTAGAACTCAGTGATTGGCAAGTGTGCGGCAGGCCCCCTAACCATTACGTTAACATAGAGCCTTAATCAAAGTTACATCGGCGATGGGCACCAGAAGCCCTAGTGCAGTTAATATATCAAAGAGCCACCTTTTGCATACCAACACCACGGCCCCAGGTGGTGATTAGGTCAATAACCTTCCAGTTGTGTTCGGGAACTCATGACTACACAGCCCCAAATTTTAAGCTAGGCCTATAGAAACATACCTGTTTCACCCCTTGATCTGCTCGTCGATCGCGCTTGGTAATTAGTTACCCTGCTCACATGCTAATGCCATTATAGTGCCTATCCTTCTCGTACAGACATGCTAACCAGAGCTCCGGATCGCCCTACGTGTGCCTTCTTTTTTGAATCAGGAGCTGTACCTCTGTGCGTCTGCCCTGACGGTATACTACTGCTAGCCATCCTGCTGCTGTACTCTGATGCCGTTTCTTCACCTGCCTCGGGTGGGTGCCACTGCCTTCCCACTGACCAGTTTGCCTACCATGAAGCTTCTCCCTGTCAAGTGCTGTGAGGGGGTCACCGGCATTGCGTGTGCCATTCAACGATCCAGCTATTTAATCCAGCGATCCAGCTATTTAATCACAGACAAATCTGTCATTACTTTCCCTGCCTCAAAAACAACCAAGACAGTATGTAGTATGTACATAAAGCACTTAACTAATTTACATCCTCTCTTTACCCCTTTTGCCCTGTTTTGACCTGGGCGGAGCAGGCTAGGAATGTGGAATGGAGAGCTGTCAATCATGCTGCTAGTTAGCCACGCCCACGGAGTCATCAACTAGGTCTGAGATTTTTAGGCTGTGTTTTATTGTATTTATATCTTATTTTTTTCGTTCAGGCTGGATTGTTGAATGTTTGCTGGATGTTTACTGTAACACTCGCGTTTAGTATCATACAATTATTTTCAATGTTTAAACCGGGAATTTAAACACACTTTGTGTTACTGTGTCTTTAAGACTGACATATGTAAATAAGTTGTGTACTAATTGGTTGACTCATCCAGAAAGCAAGTTGAAACGGACTCCGTATAACTTCAGCATGAATGGGCTAGGCTAAATAGGTGGCCATATGCAAATATGACGCCTTGCGTTACATCTCAGAAACAATAAAAACTTTTGTGCAGCTCAATATCACCAAAATAATAAAACAAAGAACGGAACGGGTAACAAAACTTGGCTTCCAAACAGCAAGTGGCTGAAATGCGGGATATTTACCTTTAAATAAGCAGTGCGGTTGAAAGAAACGTGTTTAACTGTAAATAACTTCAACGGAGCTCAGAAATCTGATTTAAGCTACCTTACTCTCTACCGGGTCCCCGATCGATGAGATCGGTCATCCTTTGCTTTGTTTACTCTCTGTGGGCCTAATCGTGTGGCAGACTAGTGTAACAATCCCGGCTTTCAGAGGACGGAACATCCTGCTTGATGAGAAGACGATAAAGGCCACCATTATTTACTCTCTCGTGGAAAAACTACTTAATTCGTTGATTAATTGCTTCTAGAGTTTTGAAGAACCGAACGTACAAGGTTAGGCCGTGTGAGGTTCTGTGAAGCGCGGAGTTAAGGTTTTGTTTGTTTTCTTTTTTTTTTTTTTTCGAGCCCGGATAAACCGCGACGTTCGTAGCCGGCCCTGCAGGGCTGGGGATGTTCGGCGAGCGGCCACACAGGGAGTCTCGCTCGGAGCTCCGGCTTCGGGCATGTCCATGTTCCGCTGGCTGAGGTCCTGGAGAAGGAGTTTGACAAGGCGTTGTGGATGTGACCTACTGCTGGGGGAAATCGACCCCGGACCAGGCCGGACAATCACACGTAGTGAAGGCCGCCAGGGAAGATTGACTAGCCTCAGGTCGTGCTTCGTCGCAGCTTTGCCCCAAAGCACAGACAGTCTTCCGCTCAACCAACAAACTGGACGGTAACAACACACTAAACCCCATGTTACTCCTAGAACCAACAACATACACAAACACCACTTATTCAGAACGTTACCTAATGATAAACAGTAGGACATAATCACTACGTGACCTACATGGAGATGTGTAGTTGCTAGTCTTTTTTTTAGATCCAGAAGTTCCAAAAAGTTCAAATGCTCCCAAAATTTTATCCAGCTTTTGTTTTCCCTCTAAAATGGGTTCCCTTGGCAAGATATTGGAGTCCCCCTATCCACATGGTTCCATCAGAGGGAGAGGCTGTTTTGGTTCTCTTTCAACTTCAGCTATATGTCCAAATGTTTCTAGACACCTGCGGCCTCCAGCGTTTCTTCTAAAATCAGAGGTATAACAGAGAGTTAGTCCCACCTATCTGTTTCAGTAACAGCCTTCAGAAGGCTTTATGCTAGATGCTGGAAACATGCTATGAGGAAATTGATAGCCTGGAGACCACAGAGGATTAGTGAGGCCATGCACTGATGTTGTATGATTAATTCTGGACCACTCCAGGCCAGCTCAAATCCAATTTTTGTCATGTCCAGACGAGATTTTCGGTGGTCTGGGCATCAACAAACCCCCACAAAACCAGTTGTGACAAGGTTAAATCCCGAACCACGTTCAGCAGTGCTTTCAAAGTCCATTCAAAAAGCTACGAGTCCCACTCTGGTTGCCCCAATCAGGTTTAACGGCCAATACATCAACACAACATACAATGGACGCTTCCAAATCCAGAGTGATGGAAGTGCTTAGATCACCCCCAGAGCACCAACGTTCATGCTCAGAGAGCGATTGTTGGAGGGTTGAGGAGATGCACCTTGCCTCCTGCACACCTTTGTCATCCCACATCATTTTTCCACTACCACAGTTACTACGTCCTTAATCACAGCAGCCCATGCAGATAGTTTGAGTGCCATTTCCAATCGCTGGAGTTCCAATATTGTTATAGCCATGTAATTCAGTTATCACTCTTTTCCAAAGGAAAGAAGTACCAAGCATGGAGCTTGTAAAACCAACTATAGAAAGATTACACCCCATCAAAATCAACCATATTGGTGTCTACATGAGCTTTCAGGCGCACATGCTACTGCTCTGGAGCCTCACGCCATACAGTATCAATGCTTTACTGAGTGGAAATTCTGGAAAAGGTTTGTATGCTCAGACTGAGTGAGGGTGCCACCTTACAGTAGCTGCGTTCACTAATTGGGAGGTGGTGTCTGGATATTTTTGGGCATATAGACAGGCTTGGGACCCCTATGCAGCTGAATAAATGAGCGTTATATGTCCACTTCCGCGACTTTGTCAGAGTTGGCGGTCAGGAGGGTCTTTCTGTTTAGCACTGTAGGCAAAAGTGACCACTCTGGCTTTACACGGGTGTAGAATTAAGATTTCATTTAGGGCCTAAACATTGAAGAGCCATATATGGCCTAACAGGTCCACTGTTAGGCCCTGGGCGTAAGCCCGGTGTGCTGTGCTAGGACTCATGTTTCTAATGCTCAAAAGCTAACTCGTATCATCCCATAAAATCGGTTCACGGATGAGTAATGACTCAACCCAGAGGAAACGCCAACCTGAAATGGCGTAGGTTGCCTTTCTGTACATTTACTTGAAGGCGTATCATAACAGGTCTCAGGTTCTTTATAAAAAAGGATTAATTCTAGGATCTGGGATCGTGGAGCTGACAGAATTACGGTCATATGCAGAAGTGGACTTTCAATCAAGTTCTACTAAATTAGTTATACTGAGCAAATAAACCCAACAGTGTACATTTAGGACTCCAGACCGATTCAGGTATTGTTCCTGTAGAAGCAAATTAAACATTTTTCACTCAATATAGGAGTTCGATGGTAGCTGAGTGAGGAAAAACAATACTGCTATAGTGTCGGTTATTGATTGAGATGGATTGGATTTTGGGCTTACTAGTTGCTCGTGTACGTTTAAGGATACGCTTATTCTCTTTGTCTGGTTGAGTCCAGGAAGAGCTCCACTTCCTGGTTAATGCAAACTGACATTTTTAAACAGGTTGAGTCGTGAGACTCAGAAATCTTCAAGTCCTTTGGTTAAGCATGGTAAGCTAAAAGCAAAATGTGCAAATTAGGCACGTTTTCCACAGGTATGGTGAGTGGGGTTAAGTGTCTTATCTGGCCACAACAGTGATGAGAGAGAAAGCTATAGGAGCACAAACAGAAAAAACAGCCTGGTCTCAGTTCACTCATTGAATCTGGGGAACTGTTTCGAAGAAAAAGTTCTTTCTCTATCGTGATATAAAGAAATAGGGATGTACGCAGCTTTATAAAACCCAGTGACAGAGCTGGCGATACGCCTAAAACTCAGGGGTCACATATTTTTTCTAACTACGTTGACCTTCCTGAATACGTGGCTAAAGCTAAAAGAACACACCTGACGTAGCTTAGTTTTGGTGCTGTTCTAGTTGACATGCCACCAAAGGGATGGACATAAACAAGCGCCATCTTATGTCAAAAACCCCACATACAATTTTAAATTGTGTGCTACAGATGCACTTTGCAGTTCTAGGTACCACCACAGAGCACTCATTATTTGGGGTCACGCTGAAGTGGACATTGGCGTGGTGGTGGTTATTTAGTGTGGGTTGAGCTGGTGTGAGTGGGTTGAGAAAATCAAAACACACTGTGCCATCACTTAAACACTGTGTACACTCACTGGTCCACTCTATTAGAGCGTTCCTACATTGCCATCCGGCAAAGCTTGTACAGTCAGAGACGGATACCTCATCTGCGCTCGCAGAGTCACTGTATTAGTCATCTCTAGGCCTTCATCCAGTTAGTCACAGGACGTGCCCACAGGACCAGTGTTGACCGGAAGGTTTTGTTTGAGTCAGTAAGTGCAATGCCGCCAAGTCGTTTAGAAGTGTGTGGTATTAGTGGTCTACACGCCTGCACTGTTTATGTCTGATAATCTTAAAGCTCAGGCGGGACATATCTGTAGTGAGGTATCTGTAGCAATGCTTGAAGCAGTCCAGACCTATCTGAAAAGCTCATTCTTTGTTGAACAAAGGGAGCATGCAACGGAGGCTAGAGTGGTGGTAATTACCCCTACCGTTCATGCTCCTCGTGTCAAAAAGAATGAAGCTGTTCAGAAGTTGGACTGGCCTCAAGGCATTGTGCTACACAGAGTACATCACGTACCGATATGTTGTCCGCCTGAGCTTTAAAGAATATCAGACATAAACATCATGGCGTGCTAGACCACTATACACACCACGCTTTAAAGACTGCTGGGCGTCATTGCATTACTGGCACTCAAACAAAACCTTCCACGTCAAGACTGTTCCTGTGGGCAGGTACCTAGTGACCACTGATGAAGGCCTAGCAGGATGACTTAATTACAAACTCTGCAGCAGCAGATGGAGGTATCGTTCTCTGACTGTACAAGCTGGGACCAGCAATGTAGGATATGCGTCTAATAGAGTGGACAGGGAGTGGACACAGTGTTTTTAAACACAGTGTGTTGATTTCTCACCCACTCACACCAGCTCAACAACACTAACAAGTAACCACCACAAAGCCAAATGTCACTTCAGCGATGACCCAAATAATGATGCTCCTGTGGTGGGTCCGTAGGCAACTGCAAAGTGCATCTGTTAAGCAAACAATTGAAATGTGTATGTGGGTTTGACATAAGATGGCGCTGTTTATGTACCCCCTTTGGTGCATGTCCAACAGAACAGCACCAAAACTAAGCTACGTTCAGGTGGTTTCTTTTAGTCTTCAAGCAACAGTATTCAGGAAGGTCAACGTAGGTTTAGAAAATATTTGCACCCTGAGTTTTAGGCATATCGCCAGCTCGTCACTGGGTTATTAAACCAACATCATATTTCTTATTCACTATAGAGAATAACTTTTTAATTCAGAACATCCCCAGGATTCAATGAGTGAACTGAAGAACAGGCTGTTCTTTTTGTTGGCTCCTATAGCTTTCTAATATATCATCATCATCTGATGTGGCCAGAGAGACACTAACCCCACTCACCATTCCCTGTGAAAAAACGTGCCTAATTTGGCACATTTTTGCTTTTAGTTTACGGGGATGCTGTAACAAAAAGGACTTGAAGGATTGCTGAGTCAGTCACGACTCAACTGTTTAAAATGTCAGTTTGCATGAAACCAGGAAGTGGAGCTCTCCTGGACTACAACCAGACAAAGGAGAAAGAAATAAGCGTATCGCTAAACGTACACTGAGCCACTAGTAAAGAAAATCCAATCCATTCAATCAATAACCATACACTATAGCCAAGAGTTCCTCATCAAAGCTACCATGAACTGCCTATCGATTAGTGAAAATGTTAATTGCTTCATACACGGAACAAATAACCTGAATCGGTTGGGAGCCTAAACTGTACACTGGTGGTTTATTTGCTCAGTATAACTAAAGTAGTAGGGACAGTGAAAAGTCCAACTTCTGATATGACCGTAATTCTGTCAGCTTCACGATCAGATCTGATTAGCTTTTATTAAAGAACCCTTGGACATGTTATGATACGCCTTCAAGTAAATTTCAGAAGCAACCTTACGCCAATTTCAGGTTGGCGTTTCCTCATGGGTTGGTCATATCACCGTAATGCAAACGGTGGAACGGATTTTATGGATATACTGAGTATAGCTTTGAGCGATTCAGAAACATGATCGGCTGACACAGCACCACGGGCTTCAGGGCTACAGTGGACCGTAGGCCATATATGGGTCTGTGCAATGTGGTAGGCCTAAATGAAATCTTAATTTCCACCGTGTAAAGCACAGAGTTGTTCACTTTGCCTACAGTGCTAAAACAGAAGACCCTTCCTGGACCGGCAAACTCTGACAAGTCGCGAGAAAGTGGACAGTAATAACGCTCATTATTCAGCTGCATAGGGGGTCAAGCCGTCATATAATGCCCAAAAATATCCAGACACCACCTCCAATTCGTGAACGCCAGATTACTGTAAGGTGCACCCACTCAGGCTGAGCATACAAAACCTTTTTCGATTTTCCATAGTAAAGATTTGATAACTGTATGGTGAGGCTCCAGAGCAGTAGCATGTGCGCCTGAAGCTCAATGTTAGACACCATGAATGGGTGATTTTGATGGGTGTAAATCTTCGTATAGTTGGTGTAAAAGCTCCATGCTGTACATTCTTCCTTTGAAAAATGAGTGATAAACTGATTACATAGGCTATAAACAATAATTGGAACTCCAGCGAGTTTGGAAATGGCACTCCTAATCTGCATGGGGCTGCTGTGAAAGGAACGTAAGTTAACACATATAATTATGTTGTAGTGAAAAATGATGTGGGATGGACAAAGTGTGTAGCAGGGGAGGCGGAAGGTGCAGTCTCCTCACCCGCCAAACAATCGCCTCTATGAGCATGAATCGTTGGGCTATGGGCGTGATTCTAAGCACACTGCCATCACTCTGGATTTGGAATGGTCATTGTATGTTGGGTGTATGTGGATGCCGTGACAACCCTGATTGGGGCAACCAGAGTGGGAAACCGATATCTGTTTGAATGGGATATTACGACAAGCACTATAGCCTGAACGTGGTTCGGATTTAACTTGCACAAACTGGATTTGTTGGGGGAGGTTTGTTGTGCCCAGACCACCGACACAAATATCAGTCTGGACATGACAAAAATTGGATTTAGAGCTGCCTTGGATGAGGTCCAGAATTAACATTACAACATCAGTGCATGGCCTCCACTAATCCTCTTTGTGGCTCCATGCGATCAAAATCCTGCATTAGAAATGTTCCAGCATCTAGCATAACGCCCTTTGAAGGCTGTTACTGCAAACAGGAGGTGGGACACTAACTTCTCTGTTAATACCTCTGAACCCATGTTAGGAAAGAAACGCTGGAGTTAGAAGAAGCAAGGATAGTGTAGCTAGTGTATACGACTGAGCACATTTGTGTAATTATGGTAGAACTGACAGTGTCGGTAAAAGAGACCAAAAAGCTTCTCTCTGAGGAACCATGTGGAAAGACAGGGACATCCAATAGTGTTGCAGTGTTGGAATCCCATTTTAGAGGGGAAAACAAAAAAGCGGGGATAAAATGTGTTGGGGAGCATTTGAAACTTTTTGGAACTATGGATCTTAAAAAAAATACTGTATATCAACACACATCTCACATGTAGGTTCACTCGTGATAAATGTCCTAACTGGTTATCATAAGAACAGGTAAGCAAAGTTGGCTGAATAAGTGTGGTGTTGTTATGTGGTTGGTATTCTAGGGAGTAACACATGGGTTGGGTTAGTGTGTTGTGTACCTATCCAGTAGTTGTGTGTGAGCTGGGAAGACTGTTTGTGTTTGTGGGCCCAAGCCTGCGCGGAAGGCACGAACTGAGGGGGCTAGGTATCTTCTGGCGGCCTTCATACGTTGGAATGTCGGCAGTGGTTCCGGGCCTCGATTGCCCCCAGCAAGTTAGGGTCCCACATTCCACGGAACGCCTGTGGTTGTGCGAGAACTCCTTCTCAGGACCTCCAGCCAGCGGAACATGGACATGCACGCAGCCGGAGCTGGCCGGGAGCGAGACTGTCCCTGTGGTGGTCGCTCGCGACATCCCCGCCCTGCAGGCCCGGCTCTACGAAAGACGAAGCGGGTTATCCGGGCTCGGACGAAAACGGAACAGAAAACCGTTTAACGTCCGCGATTACGAGAAACCTCACACGCCTACAACCGTTGTACGTTGTGCTTCAAATACTCAGAAGACCAATTAATCAAAAACAGTGAAATTAAGTAGTTTTCACGAAGTAGGCGGGAGAGTAAATAATGGTGGCCTATCGTCGTCTCATCAGAGCAGGAGGCCGTCATCTGAAGCCGTGATTGAGTACACTGGTCTGCCACACGATGTAGGCACACAGAAAGAGAAAACAAAGCAAAGGATGACCGATCTCATCGATCGCGACCCGGTAGAGAGGGTAAGGTAGCTAAATCAGATTTCTGAGCTCGTTGAAAGTATTTACAGTGTTTTTTTGTTAAACCACGTTTAACTTTCACCGCACTGATTATTTAAATGGTAAAAGTATCCCGCATTTCAGCCACTGCTGTTTTGGAAGCAAGTTTTGTTACCCGTTCCGTTTCGGTTGTTTATTATTTTGGTGAATTATTGAGTCTGCACAAGAAGGGTTTGTATTGTTCTGAGATGAAACCGCAAGGGTCATATTTGCATATGGCCACCGATTAGCCTAGAGACCATTCATGTGAAGTTATACGGACGGTCCGTTTCAACGGCTTTCTGGGATGAGTCAACCAATTAGTACACAACCTATTTACATATGGTCAGTCTTAAAGGACACTAGTAACACAAAGTGTGTCTTTAAATAGTGTCAGGTTTAAAACATTGAAAATAATTGTGATGAGTGTGACGTTTAAACGCGAGTGTTACAGAAAAATCCAGCAAAATTCAACAATCCAGCTCTGGAACGAAAAAAAAGGTAAGGATTAAATACAATAAAAACAGCCTAAAAGATCTCAGACCTAGTTGCATGACTCCGTGGGGGCGTGGACTAAATGAGCAGCCCCATGATTGACCAGCTCTCCATTCACTCCTTAGCGCTGCTCCGCCCAGTCAAAAACAGGGCAAAAGGGGTGAAGAGAGGATGTAAATTAGTTAAGTGCTTATGTACATACACATACAGTCTTGGGTTGTTGTGAGGCAGGGAAAGTAATGACAGATTTGTCTTGTGTATTAAGACATAGCGTGAATCGCTGGATTAAATAGCTGGATTACGGTTGAAATGGCCGACGCACGCAATTACCCGGTGACCCCACTCACAGCACTTGACAGGGAGAAGCTTCATGGTAGGCAAAGCCTGGTCGAGTGGGTATAGGCAGTGGGCACCCACCGGAGGCAGGGGAGAACGGGCATCAGAGCACACAGGGAATGGCAGTAGTACGCCAGCAGACCACAGGATGGTGAGTAGTCTCCAGCAAAAAAGAACACACAGGCAGGCCTCTGTAGCTTATTGACAGAAGGCGAGCACGTATATGGAATTAGCAGGGTTAGCAGCGGGTCGCGGGTGCGTAACTCTTACCCAACACGCTCGACCTGAACAGAGTAGGTTTCAGGCTTAGACTCTAAAATTTGGGGCGTGTGTGTTGAGTTCCGAAGAAAACCCCAAACTGGAAGGGTTATTCCAAAGGATGGGGGGTCTTTGTATGAAAAGGCTTGTGTATATAAAAGGTCCTCTGCCGCGGCCGATGTAAGTTTATTTAACCTCTAGGTACTAATGGTGAGCTGCACCTTGCAATCTGAGGTTGGGTATCGCATCACGCGTCATGAGTAGCTGAAGTTCTCTGAGGAGCGAGGCTGTTGTAGAGGTGTATATGTGTAAGCAGAGGAACGCTGTATAATCAATGCTGAATTTAATAGCAACCGGTGAAATGTCGAGGTCTGGTGTCCCTACTGATGGGGAGTTTAGTTTTTTCTTAGTCAAGGAACAACCATAAATCGGGATGATGTCTAGGTAGTGTTCCTAACTTTTAGATGTAATAATAGGTCTTTTCCTTGCGTGGGACGTGATGAACTAGCTTTCTGCATCCTGTAGGGCAGTGCATTCTTAAGTTCGTGAGTGTATTTCCCATAGATGCGAGGAAGAGATATTCTGGTTGTTGATATTAGTTAAGATGTTCATGTCGGAGAAAGGTCAAGGATCTTAGAATTTTCTCGAATCATTTTGAGCCCAAAGGATTTTTTAGTGATGGTAGCGGGTGAGGCTGGGAAAGCTATCCAGATTAAGGTAATTAATTATGTAATTTGTCTGCATATAATTGGAGAGTAAGAATGGTAGATGGGTTCTTTAAATATGCACATGCTACTTTTTTGTTGTTGGTTTATGAATATGATTTGATTTGTGACTCTGTCGGTTAATTATGCTTTATTTGATTTTTGGGAGTAATTGCTATTTTCACAACCCTGGTGATATTTCCATGCCTGTTGTGCTATGTGTGCATTATCCATATGTTGTAAAAATTTATTCTCTAGAATGT